>CAHIKZ030002525.1:62500-239445 GCA_903632075.3 Acanthosepion pharaonis | reverse complement strand
GTGTTCATAGGATTCTATGGACGAACTGAATCGAATCTAATGACGGTTTCTCTTGCAATGGAGGACGTAGGTTCGAACGCATATATCTATTTAATACTAGCCGAATTACCCGAGCCTTTCTGCGTGTTACATATTGTAAAGGAATGATGATTGATATTAAATCATTGTTATAACTTGTGGAGAAAACAGATGCATCTCAATATTACTCAATGATCTTGCTGATGTGACCTCCATCTTCTGGCTTTCTACTTCTCTATTTGGGGAGAGGAAACATTCACTTGTTGAAATTTAAATTTAATTTATATCAACATTTTTCAGTGGGGGTTTTATGCAAATATAACTAATATAGATTTCAGAAAATATCGATTCGCTGCAGAAATGGCCGATCAAAGATGTTGTATATGAACTCAAAATAATTAAATCAATAATCCGGAAATGATATGGAATAATGGAAAACTTCAGAAAATATCGATTCGCTGCAGAAAAGGCAGGTGAAATATGCGGTATTCGAAAACAAAATAATTAAATCAGTAATCCGGAAAGTATACGGAATAATGGAATACTTCAGGACGTGTCATTCGCTGCAGAACACGACGGTCAAAAATACCGTAGTCGAATGATCGAATACATCATGAAATATCAGATCATTGCAGAATATTCTGGTAAAAAAGGCTGTATTCGAAGCCAAAATAATTAAATCAGTAGTCCGGAAATGGTATGGAATAATCGAATACTTCATGAAATATCAGATCATTGCAGAATATTCCGGGCAAAAATGCTGCATTCAGAGCCAAAATAATCAAATCAGTAAACCGTAAATTATATGGAATAATGAAAAACTTCAGAAAATATCGATTTGCTGCAAAACTTGACGGTCAAAAATGACGTATCCGAAGTCAAAATAAATAAATCAGTAATCAGGAAATGATTTGAAGTAATGGAACACTTCAGAAAATATCAGATCACTGCAGAATAATCTGGTCAAAAATGCTATATTCGAAGCCAAAACAATTAAATCAGTAATGCGGAAATGATATGAAATAATGGAAAACTTCAGAAAATATCGATTTAATGCAGAAAATGCTGTATTCGAAGCCAAAATAATTATATCATTAATCCGGAAATGATATGGAATAATGGAAAAATTCAGAAAATATCAGATCACTACAGAATTTGCCGGTCAAAAATGCTGTATACGAAGCAAAATAATCAAATATGTAATCTGCAAATGATGTGGAATAATCGAAAACTTCAGTAAATATCGATTCTCTGCAGGAAGTGCCGGTCAAAATAATGAAATCAGTAATCCCGAAATGTTATGGAAGAATGCAAAGCTAGGAAAAATATGGGATCACTCGAGAATATTCCTCTCAAAAATGGTGCATTCGAAGCATAAATAATCAAATTTAATAATCCGGAAATGGTATAGAATAATGGAAATACTTCTGATAATTCAGTTGGTTTGGAGAATATGCTGCCCAACACGTTTTGTTTGAATTAAAAACCAATCAAATCAATAATCTGGATATATTATGGAATAATGAAAATACTTCAGAAAATATCGATTCTCAGGAGGATATGTTGGTCAGAAGCGCTGTGTTAGAAATCAGAAGAGTTAAATTGGTAATTCGTAAATTTAGTGGAATTAGGAAATTAGAACATCAGAAATGGAAATGTTGGTTGAGAAGCCAAAAATACGTATCATAAATGAAGACAAATCGATAATGTGTACCAATAAATCACAACGTTAAGAAGTAAAGCTATTACAGAATTCTGACTTTATTTTAAATGTCAGAATAGATATCTGAGCTACTCTCGTCAAAAAAAAAAAAAAAAAGTCAGAACAATATGCCAGAGCTGGTATCATGTTTTTCTAATTAAATTAAAAAAAAAAAGAAAAAAAATTGGCGATAATGAACTGAGAAGCAGGATACATTTATCCCAAACAAATAGAGAAACGCCTGGAAGAAATAGTGATCTATCCGTGTTTCTATAGAAAAACACGAGAAAGGAAATTATAAACATGGACGGTGTATAAAGAAACAATATAATATCTAAGAAAATTATAAAAGGGGTAAAGAATGTTCCTAAAAACACACACACACACACGCATCTCATTATTTAGATATTGACCAAGAATGTATTATTGAACTGGCAAATAGTTTTCACTAATGGAAACGTTGCATTCGTTATTCTATGAAAAGCAGATTGAAGAAAAATTGGACCGGTTTTCGGCAGACTATAATGGCGCGCAACAAAAGAACAAAAACAATATTGAATAATGAACCGTTTAGAAACGAAAAAAAAAAATTGACTGCTTGACAAGCAAATCTGAAAGAAGACGACACAATCAAAACGAAACTTCGAACGATGGAAAAAAGAAAAGAAAGCCGGAAAGAAAAAAAAAAAAAAAAAAAAAAAATGATCGAAGAGAGAGTAAAAAAAAGAAAAAGAAAGAATTTATATATTGTTGTTAATCTTCTCCTCTCTAAAGAAAGAGGGAGAAAAATTGATGGGAATTTGTTATCAAGGAAGGAAATTAAAAAAATGGAAGAAAAAAGGAAGAAAATAGAAAAAAAGGAAGAAAAAAGTGGGAAAAAAAGGAAGAAGACAGAAGAAATAAAAAAATAATGAAAGAAAGAAGAAAAAGAATGAAGATAAAAATAGACATTATTGTATTATTTATACACTTCCTCTCCATAAACCAATGGTTTTGTGAACCAGACGTACGATAGGTTGCTTCTCCGATTCCTACATTAATAATCTCCTCAAATCTCAGATCCAACCTTATCTATCTTACATATCATTATAGATTTCAATTAGTTCCTCTTCTTAACATAACAACCTAGTTAAATAACGCTCTACTTTTTCTAACCTGCGAGCTGCAGTATTTGTATTTTATAAAAAGATCATTTTTTTTTTTAGAAAACGTGTTAGATATTTGTTTTACTTAATTTTTTTCAATTCAATCTAGGCAAGGCGATAATACCACTAAAACGCAAATGGATACGGGGACTGAAAGAGAATTAGAAGACTTTACAAGGTACCAGACAACCAATGATAAACCTCTACTCCTGTCCAAAAAAACGGGTGGGGGAGTGTGAACCGGGCAATAGGCGAACCTGGCTACTGGTATTGAAGGAAATATGTAAATATATAGATAATTAAAATTTCAGAGTTCAGACGGAGATGTTAGAAGTATTTTTATTATTCATTTGACTTTAGAAGTTGTACGCTCATCCTTGTCATCTCAAGGACACAAAGCACAGTGGATAAAGGCGTTAGTTAGATCCTGGAAAGGACCCAAAGATGTGAGTTCAAAACCTCCCTTAAATTTTTGGAGAACTTGGAGAAAATTAAACAGGAGAAAACTGATAACTGACATCTATTTTTGACATGGCAGTGGAACTTCCAGTCTACCCCGTGAACGAAATTTTCTAGTTCAATTCGACATTCCAACCACCTGAAGAAGGCCGGGTCGTACCACGATTCGGACTATTGTCGCCATATCTATTACAACGTTTCGGCCGTGTGTCCTTGAGAAGAAAGCCGGAATCTGCAACTTTAAAAGTCTACCTCTATCTATATTTTTAACATCTTAGGTCTGAACCAATCTGAAAATCAATTTCTCTTCAAAGTATATATATATATATATATATATATCAATTCACCTCAGGCAAGACGATAATGCCACTAAGATGTAAGCCGATACTGGGGGTGAAAGAGAATACAAAGACTTTAGAAGAAGCTGGAAACTCAATGTTAAACAGAGAGCAAGGGATACACCTCTACTTCTGTTTTGATGGGCGGGAAGAATTGTGAAACGGATGATATATTTATAAACCACAATCCCGAATGTGATAAGATGGGAAAATATAATCAGTCGTTTCCATGATATCTGACTTCGGTGGCAGGCTAGCGAATCATTGCTGCAAGGAATTTTTGACAGTGATAAAAGGTGGATTCTTTATACTCATATTCATTGAAAGAGACAGCTAAAAATTGGGCCTAGACCCCCAGCCAGAAGATTAGAAAGTTTACTTTGCACTTGGGATATAACGGATGTTTTCTAGCATGACTTGTTGAATTGTATTATTTCAGAAAGATATTGTCTTCCGCCCGAAGAACTTCATCCCGAATAGCTTTATTGAAATTCGCAAATATTCGTTGAACAATCAGGTTGTATTGGCAAAGCCTTGATATTATTATGTTGTGGTATATATATATATCTATATATATATATATATATATATATATATATATATATATATATATTAATTTAAAGAAAAAATATACAAATTTTAATCCAGGCTCCATTAATAAAAAAAATTTATTTGTTATACACTTTCTTTCAGGCATCACTTTCAAAAGATGAAACAGAAATTTCATTTTTCGTTTCACCTTTTGAACCGTTATATTTCCTACCTAACAACATAAACTGCACTTCTTGCACTCACACTATAAACTCATTAAGTAATCCTCTGCATTGAATGGCCCTTGAGTCTTGTATTAAGCAAGCACTTAGTAAAATAAGAAAAATAACATTTAACCTCAACTGTTTCTCCTAATATTTTAATTTTCTCGTAACTTCCGAACTCGTCCTGGGTATGACAATGAACTACATCGGTCAGCAAGGCCTCTAATTGGAAGATTGGAGGTTTTGAGGAGTGCCGAACTATTACTTAACTGCTGTTGTTTCCAGTACCACACCGGCTCTTTCTTTTGTATCAGTTCCTACTTCCTTTTATGTCAATCTTTTCTAGCTCTTAAGAGTAGAAAATTAAAAAACAAAACACTAAACAAGGTTAAAAGCAAAACCAAATTATTGTAAAAATACTTAAAATATTTTTATATAAAACAATTCAAGTCCGATAATTTATTTAATACTATTTTCAGCCATACCCAGTTGGTCAATGAGAAAAAGCGTTCATTTAGAATGGAGCAAAAATAGCATTATATTTAGATATAACAGCGTCTATCATTAAAAAAGTACTTTCGTTAAAAAACAAACAAACAAACAAACAAAAAACACATTTTGAATTAATGCAGTTACTGATATCACAGCAAAATCTGTATTTATTGAAAGTTAGCCGAGGACATGCAGGGGTAAAACAGGCAACATGAAGACCCACTTCAGACCACAATTATTTTAAAGTTTTCGAAATTCAATTTTTTAATGTGATGCAAGGGATGTAAAAGAGGATACATTTATAAAGCATTTAAGTTTGATGAAAATTGGTTGAAAGATCAACGAAAAATAAGAAAGAAACCAGTGAAAGTCGCCATTTTTCGCTATTTACGCGGGATTTCACTACATGGGTTGAGTCAATTATCAAGTTAAATGACTGTTAAACAATCAAGTTATTGTTGGCTACAACTGAGTGAAATTTGAATTAGATTGTTTGAAAATTAAGTGAGGTTTTAGTTTAAAATTTGTGTTGAAATCGACTTTGTTTCGATGTTTTTCGCTAAACGCAGTGTGTAGAAATAAAATAAGATATTATTGAGCTCACCATGATGTATGTAACCTATATACCGAGTTTGAACGAAATCGGGGAAAAAAGTTGAAATTATCGATTTTTGATCAGCATTATTGATTAATTATTTATTTTTTAGTTATCAATTTTTTTACGCTAAGAACCTATCTCTTACATTGTACAATGTATTTACCAAGTTTGGTGAAAATCAGTTAGATGGATCTCGAGTGAAAAGGTATCACACAGACAGTCAGACAGCCATACATCCTCTGTTTTATATATATAGATTACCAAAAATACACTTTATCTGTTGTTGAAGGCATACACTTGCGTTCAAAATATATTTAGCTGAAGAAATTCTATTGTGGCCAAAATGTTTAGATTTCGACATTAAATAACCCATAGAGATGTTGATATGCCGTTAAACAAACTAAACCAAACCAAACCAAACCAAAACATCAAAGAAAAATGGTTGTTTACAAACGACATAATATAACTTATACAACTAACATTTTTAAACCGGGAGAAAATGTTGGCTTCAAAATCTTTTTGCTGGCTATAAGCCTAAGTGTATCTAATTGCGAAGTAATTTTAATTGTCTTATACAGCAGTCAATACTGGACAATGTCTTCATAGACGGAGAGGAGACGATGCAAGAGGAGGATGCTGAATAATTTCTTTATATATATGAAGATGTGCGTCAACAGGGTATAAATAGTGTTATATGAAAAGACGCTTCGAATAACGTGCAACGAACATATTATCAACGAAGAAACTTATGGGAACTAAAATGATACTCTTCAAACAAGAAAGCAACAATTAAAACTCCCGGGACACCTGGTGAGGTAAGAAAGCTTGGAGAATTTAGCTCTAACGCGACATAATTAAGGTAGAATGTATAGAGATAAAAATAAAAATTGAAAATCCTAAAAAGAGAGAAATCTCCTAACGGTCGAAAAAGAAATATGGCAAGTTGAAAACGGTCCGAACAATCTCTCAAAGTAAATAACAACCAAAAACTCGTGAATAAAGAAATATGGATCATGAGAAAAGAAGGTCCGAACAATGTAAATAAAAATAAAAAAAAATTTAAGTCTCAAAACAAATTGAACTCAAACTCCCCTGTTACACATGATAATTTAAACCTAATTTGTTCAAGAATAATCCAAGCAGTTTCGAATGCAATAAAATCATTTTTTCAGGACAACGTGGATAAAATGATTATGTAATATTTCGCCAAATACTTTGACAATGTAAAATTAAAACAATTTTTGTTGAATAAAATGAATATTTGAAAAAATAAATAGGTTTCTGTTTAAAACGAAGAATAAATAAAAAACGATAAAATACCAAAAATATATATGTCTGAAATTTGAACTCAGCTACCCCGAATACGGTAGACAATCCTGAGCCGATCCCATCAATGGCGTTGTCCAATGGACGTCATTATTCCTTAAAGACTAAGTACTCTTTGACTATATAAAAGTACGAACGTTGCTGAGATTGGTATAAACAAGCAATTATAATCTAATTACTGACCAGACATTTCGTTGTAAAATTGCCATATCCTAACGATGTTACATTAAAAATTTTGTTTCAACGTGGAATGGCCGTTCATGTCCTTAATTCCCTTTCTTTTTTTTATAACATCTCTGGATTATCGTCTGCACCTTTTAATGTTGAATTAGTTAAGTTCATATTCAACTGCCATTTCTACCTCTGTTCAATCGGTGGAGAATTGGGTTCAACCGCCCACCTTCTTTTTTAATCATTTCAATGGCTGAGCAATAGGTCAGGTTAATACAAAACCCTGGCTGACATATTTTTTTTTCCTTACTGGTGAAATATTGTATATAATATTTCAAATAAGTTCAATGCAACGTCAATCGTCATCTTCAATCTTCTTGAATCCCGTTCAGCTTTTATATTTTCTTCGTTTTCCCACCACCAAACCAATAGCCAGACGTTTCTCACACCTTCACTCTCTGTAACACCACTGCGTACTAGCGTCATTCCCGCCTTTCTCAATTGGTGATAAAAAATCTCAAATAAAAAACACAAACTAAACCTAAACATCAGAGAAAAAAATGGATTGTTTAAAAACTGCGTGAAATAAATTATAGAAGCCACTCTCTTTAAACCGAGAGAAAAGTTGGCTTAAAATATTTTCTACTGCTAAATGAATTTGTTTTTCTTCGAGCAGTCCCAAGTTACTTGAGGTATTTGGGGCTAACGATGAGGATTTTAAGTTTTAAACACCGTTTACTTCATGAAAGCAGTTTAGGACTGCGAAAAATCGATCATGTCGAATGCGGTGAAGGCGATTAGAAAAGAGATGGGAATGTAAGGTAATTAATTTTAATCAGTGACAACATTTTATAACATTTCAACGTCTGGAAGCGAAGGATATAATTTCGAGTTGGCCCTTGGTCGCGGGTCGCACGAAATCTCCGTGGACCGCATGTGGCCCGCCAGCCACGTAATGGACATCGCTATCCTAAACGAACGAAAACTAAAGAATAAAAAGTAGAATAATGAAGAAAAAAAACAAATCGAGAAAACTTAAAATGAAAAACAAACAAAATATACGAAAAAATAAAAACAGAGGCCGAACGGAAAAGATTAATGTCCTCTTGATATTATATCTCTTTAAAAAAAAAAAAAATGGCATCACTTGATGAGATACGGTTTGCAAACAAGACTTATGATCGATTCAAGAGTGCTCGACTAAATTGACCTTGTGCCATACGAAGCTAAATTTAATAAATAACGAGTGCTTGCCACGTCAGACTCTCTGGAAAGGACACAAGCTGGGAGAACAAATAACTGAAAGGACGAGTAAAAAGAATCACATTGATTTAGATATACTATACCTACAAGGTACCTGAGAGGTACCGGGATCTTTGCCCGGATTGCTCCCCCCGGCTATGGGTAAATAGTATGACAGGCCGGTTTCTATAGTCTTGGATAGCAACTGGTCTACCGCAGAAAGAAATGTCAACCTAAAAAAACGGGAAAAAATCTGCCTCGTCAGTCATGTATCGAAAGATACATGATCGCCAAAGCGTGTATCACGCATGGTACATAACCGATTGACTGATACCTATAATGGAGGCACAGTGGAGTAATGGATAGCAGCTCGGATTGAGGAATCGGACAGTCGATTTCTAATTCCAGTCAGATCCATTACAATCACTCACATGCAAATACACTTAGGAAAGGTATGAATCCTCTTCTTCTCCCCCCAGCTATGGATAAATAGTAGGACAGACCAGGGTCTATAGCCTTGGATGGCAACTGGTCTACCGCAGAAAAAGAAACTTCTGCAGGTAAAAATATCTGCCTCGTCAGTCATGTATCGAAAGATACATGATCGCACAAAGCGTGTATCTCGTATGGCACATAACTGACTGACTGATACCTACAACTAAAATAATGAAGGAAAGTATAGTAAGACGGAAAAAAGATATTGCAATATGTTTGTCTTATATTTAATACTTTTATCTTTTTATTAATGGTGGAGAGAATAATAAATGAAATCAGCGGAAAATCAGTAAACGTAAAGAAAGAAAGAAGAAAAAAAAGAAGAAAAATGAAACATGCAAATAAAACAAATAAAAAAATGTTGATATTTCTATGGGAAAAGAACGGGAGAATGAATAAATGTTTTGTTTTTTTAATAATAAATAAATAATGAATGAATGAAAAAAAAAAAGAAAGGAAGACATTTTATTAATCATAATATTCATATCAGCAAAATAACGGAGGAAAGAATAAAATATGGATAAAGAAACTTTTGTGATTCTTTGCGAATCCTTATCTCATTCTAATCGCCGCTTTTGTGATGTTGGACGCCTTTGCTTGTCACTTGTGTTATGCCAAGTGAAAGCTCGTTATCACTTGCTCGTTATAGTCGACATTTCATAGACGCCGATTCTAGTAGTAACGCCTTCCAATAATATCCGCACTCAGTAATATTTGTTCAAGTAGTAATCGCCAAATAGTATAATGATCAGTTGAGAATCCGTATAGTAATAGAGTAGAGAGAATGAATGTATAGCAATAGTGGACAGACAAGAAGAGTGAACAGTCATCAAGTTACTTCCTATTTATTCACTTCTTTTATGATCACGTTATCTACTTAATTATCTACTTTCAAACCACAGTGTCGACAACAACAATTACTCTTATATAAGATAACGTATAATGCCCAGAAAATGAATTTATTTAAAATTTATAATTGCAGTTATTCGTCGTTGTGTGTTTATTTAAATTTTCTTGTTCTATAGTTCAGAGACATTTTTATTAATTTATGGATAAGTTTATGGATAATATTTTTATTTATGGATAAGATTTTTTTGAAGAAATAAATGTTAATATTTAGATTCAGATATAAGTCAATACTTTCAATGACAAGTAAGAATTTGAACTAACAATTTTTTTTATATTACAATGTATTCAAAATTGCTAATACGACGATTCTATAATTTATCATTAAAAACATCTAATGTATTAATTTCATTTTTTGTGATGTTGGACGACTTTGCTTGACTCTTTTGCTATGTCAAATGAAAGTTTGTTATCACTTCAAAAAATGCTTGTTTATTCAAGACTTCATAGACACCACTACTAGTAGTAATGCCGTCCAATAATATCAGCATTAGTAATACTTGTTCAAGTAGTAATTGCCAAATAGTTTAATGATAAGAAGAGAATCATAATCCGTATAATATCAGAGTAAAAATAGTGAACGTATAGCAATAGTGGATAGACAAGAAGTGTGAACAGTCATCAAACTACTTCTTATTTATTCATTTCCTTTTTTTAATATAGTATAATATAATAATAATGTAATATAAATAATAATTACATTATAAAAAATCAAAATTTACTCACTTTTGTTTATTAGACATTAAATAAGGCCAATTCAAGGTAAGCAAGTACTTGGGAAGTCACCATGTCTGGAATATATATACGTCATACAAAACTCCCCCTCTTTTATAGTAGATTTGGAATAATGGCTGGAATATGCAGCAAGGAAGCAATTCCTGCCTGAGATTGCTCTCAACAATAACAATTTAGTCAGTTTTACAATTTTTTGGAAATGTTCTTGTTATTTAATGTACAATAGCTAACAGTAACCCATATCCTTCCAGTGGCCATTTAAACCGAATGATCACGTGTTCTACATGATAATGGAATCGCCCGTCTTAATCACTGGGGATGTAGTTTCAAACCACAGTGTCGGCAATGAAACTTAATCTTATACAAAAGAAAAAGAGGATAAAGAAAGAAAGAAAGAAAGAAAGAAAGAATGTATGAATGAAAAATAGAGAAAGAAAGAAACACATTTGTATTATCTGTCTATATTTCTGAGATGAGGTATTGCAACTATTTACACCGTTCGAACCGTTGTCCTCACCTATATTGTCATATTACGACGTTTCGGCCGTCTTCAGATGATATACGTTGAAATTTCGGACCGAACCCTTTATTTATGTCACTGAAGTAAATTGTTCAAATTCCACATTCAATCATTATTCTGGACATCTCAGTTTCAAATAATTCTATTTAGTAACTCAACTCTCCAGGTTTTTTTTCTCTGTGGTCGCCAAGTTTATTTGCTGGTCATTTAAAGCTAGAAAATATTTTTTAAATTGTAAGAAATCTTTTTGGAGATATTAATGGTTTAGTGATACAAGTCTGACTAATTAACCCATAGCTGGGGAGAGAGGAGGTGGATTCATACCTTTCTCAAATATATTTGCGCCTAAGTGAATATAACGAACCCACCTGGAATTTAAACTCGTCTCTCCGAGTCATCATCCCTTGCGCCACCAGCATATTCAAGTTTACAGCAACTGG
This sequence comes from Acanthosepion pharaonis, assembly GCA_903632075.3. Classification (NCBI taxonomy): domain Eukaryota; kingdom Metazoa; phylum Mollusca; class Cephalopoda; order Sepiida; family Sepiidae; genus Acanthosepion; species Acanthosepion pharaonis. Next base: position 228,103 of record CAHIKZ030002525.1, on the reverse strand, counting down.
TATTCCCAAGCGGCCACCCATGTAGATACTAACCAGACTCGACGTTGCTTAACTTCAGTGATCATCCAGGAACCGTTGTTTCAGTGTGATGTGGCCGCGTGCCAGAAAGAAATAAAGAAATAATGTATAGATTTATACTAGTGTTTCTCAACCTTTTTAAGCAACGGCACACCTCGGAGCAAATGAAAATATCACAAAACACTTAGCAAAAGTTTTACAGGATATACATTTAAATGTTATAGAATAATAAAACCATAGATGTTTTTAAAATGCACACGTAAATATGAACTTACTTTATTTCAATGTTTCTATTCAACTATTTGTTCGGCTTATTTAGTGTGAAAGTTGTGTCTGGTATTTTTTCATGATGTCTTCAATGTTTGGTCATTTTCGCGGAACACTTAATGGGGTCTCACGGCTCACTACTTTGCACCGGCACGCCGTTGATTTATAACTATTCAAGTTGATTGTCATAGAGCAACGGTGTGCCAGATTGCCCTTCGGTCGATTGGATGTATAGCGATTCAATACCCATTGGATGCCCCACTAATGCAAGCCAGTGTCCTAAACTACACTTGGAAAATGTCAACAAATATTCTCCAGCGCGCCGACGTTAAAGCATCTGCCTTTCGTTAGTAGCTGTCAGTGTAATGTGTTCAAACTTCTCTTTATCTCTCTGCCAAATTCTGTAAATATTTGTAAATATCTGTTTCTCTAGTCTAGCTTTTTCCATTGATCAATTCTGATGGAAAACGTACATGACGGTATAAATGGCCCCACTGTAGAATCCTTCACATTAACACATGACTGATATACATACTTATTGGTAAATTAGAGGAAATAGTCAGCAAGCCAGTGGTTTTTATGTTTACATTAAATATGGTTGGTTGAAGTTCATGCCCACACACTAAAAAAAAGATGAGTTTTTGTGTAATTTGTCGCTGTCCAAACTATTTACCGCGTTAATCCTCCATTTCATTGAGTCGAAGACAGATCACTGAACAGTAAAATCCTTTGGCAGACGATTAACTTTGATCTTCGAAACGTGAGACGCTGTTGTGACGTATGAAGCGTCAATCTCTACATTTGTAACATCTGCAATCGTGAATACTTAATGGCATAATTCCAGTGATTATTGAAAAGAGTGCAGATGTGTAAGAGACAGCAATATATTACCCAAGACTCTGCACCTTATATTAGACTGGAAAGAAAGTATTGTCGCTTCTTTTTATTAAACGTAAGTTTATACAGAGTGCAATGATAAGACTGTCACCATTTTATATTGTTGTTTTTGCGCATGCGCGTTGTTTCTTTTTTTATCTTGTCATCTTTGCAGTATAGTAAGCCCAGTTGAGCATCGTTTGTGAAAAAAAAAGCAACATGACACAAACAATACCACCAGAAATTTGGAACAGGCATGCTGTACTGCTTGGAATTCGCGCCAGAAGCTCCAATACGAACATTTCAGCGTGTTTGTGTGTCAATCTCAAGACAGTACAGAGGATTAGGAAAGAGTTGGATGAATCTAATGGTGATTACGAATGTGTTTGAAGTGACCACTAGTGATGACAACGTTGTCTCCATTCATATTCCCAAAGGGCCTCCGACTGGATGCCTACAAGTGCCTTGAGAAGGTAGTGCTGCTCTGGGTAAAGAGGGTGGATGCTGGAAAATCCAATTTCTGGCAACAGGACTCTGCACTATGCCAGAAAAGCAGGAGAACTCAGTCATGGCTGACAGACAATTTCTACCACCACATCACCCTTACCTCTGGTCACCTAACTTCCCAGACTACAATCATCTTGATTATTACCTGTGCAGTTATGCGGGAGATCAACAAAACTCTTTGTAACACCAAACATGAGTTGAAGGCAAGAGTTATGGCAGATTCACTAACTTAAACAAGGAGACCGTCCAGAAGAGATGCAGGAGATTCTGAAGTCGTTTGGAGGCCGTGGTTGAAGCCAGTGGCGATTTGATTGAATAAATTTACCCTTTAGTATTTCAAGATATTTTTGTGTAATTTTGGTAAATATATCTGTTAAAATGTGATGTCAGTGATATTTTCCTTTTGGCGTCATATGGACGACAATTGACCCATCGCACTCTGTATATATGTTAAAATGAAATGTCAATGTTATTTTCATTTTTGCCTCATTTGGACGGCAATTTATCCATCGCACCCTGTATATCTGTTAAAATGAGATGCCAGTGTTATTTTCATTTTGGCGGCATTTGGACGGCAATTTATCCATCGCACCCTTCATATGACATAATACTTTCAGTATATTTAATGTCAGCCTGAATAATGCTTAAACTGATGTAGGATATTTCCTATAAAAATGAATGTAGTCGACAATAATTTAAAATTCAATGTTTGAAAAGTGATCATTAACTTCGAAAGTGTATAAGAAAAGGCATTTATCTATGGCAAAGAGTGTTATGGTTCAGTTAAAGTGAGCTATGGTTTTCTCAGTTTCGGTCCGGAGATCTTAGTCGCAAAATTTGGACCTCGTTCTGAGCGAAGGACTTCTATCACAATTGAAGATGTCGTAAATGTAACTGAAGAAAATACGAAGTTTACAACAAGAAAAATTAGACAACTGGTTAGTGCGAACCATACAGCAATTAAAAGCCCATATTAAGATAACATATGAAAACTTAATCGGTTTTACGATATCTGATTGATTCATTTTTTACGTCTTATCAACATTTTTAGGTTATATAAAGCGAGGGCTTTTTTTTAAAATCATTTCATCCCAAGCGAGGCGAGAATGCCACTAATATGCAGATGGTTACATGGAGTGAAAGTGAGAGAAAAGACTGAGTATAGGGAGGATTAAGGAAAGCACAAACGATGAACAGGATTCAAGAACACATAAGATGGCCATTGATGTTGCATTTAAATTATGTTAATCATTTCACCCCAAGCGAGGCGGGAATGCCACTAGTACGCAAGGGTCTATTGGGATTGAAAGTGAGAGAAAAAAACTGAGTACAGGGATCCAAGCAAATGGAAGATGGCAATTGACGTCGCACTTAAATTTTTGAAGATTGTAGTTATCAGGGAAGCAAGTAAACGGAAGGGAGTTCCACAGGTGGAAAGTGCGAGAAAAACTGTTCGGGTAGAAGTGGCAGTTGCATTTAACTAGTTCAACAGTAAAAGGATGGAACCAAGTTGCCAATATTTTGGCATGTTTAAATTAATGTAGATGGAATACCAGGTGGGAAAAAAAAAAACATCTGCCGTCTGCTTTTTCCGTCTTTCATTTTACTATAAAAAATCTATTGTTGGTAATTTTATTATAAAAATGTAATATTGATTTTTGTTTCAGGTCACGGTGCAACTGGGAAAAACTACAAAGTGGTGGTTCAACTTTACTCAGAATCTCCGATCTCCCAATCAGAGGTCCTGTTGCCGGCTGGATTCTATCGCCATACCCAGGATGATCATGTAAAAGAACCTGAATGACCAGAATTCTGCAGAATGGTGAATTACAATTATCTCTTATGAACGACTACTTTCTCTGTGTCTCTCACATATCAGTCCATCTTTCTTTCCTTCTTTTACTCTAACACTTTCGCCTCAGCCCCTCAACCTCCGACGTCTTAATCTCTGGATTGAGGTGTCTACTCGGTCCTAACCGAACTTAAGGGAGTGGCCGTAGGTCCCCTGAGCATGCGTAGATCATTCGACCGGTCCACTGGTTTAATCCTGCTTCCTGCCCATGTTGTGTTTTGGTTTGATCCAGAAAGCAGATGTGATATTCATCCATTCACGGTCGACTGAAGATGTAGACACGGCTGGGGAGTCTGCGCTAAGAAATTTAGAATGGAGCAAAAAAAAAATTAATATTTGCAGAAAGCCGGACAAAAAACTATTCAATGATTGAATTGTTTATGTCTTTTATATAGCAGAAAAGAATAGTATAAAAAAAAACGGGGTACAGAAACGAAAAGTAACTGACGTAAAAACGTATACACTGGATTCTGGACAGAGAAAGAGTGTGTTATGGTTAACTTGTTACTAAATCATATCAGAACAATATACGACACTTGCGATGGGGAAATAAGATTTCTGTGCGCGGCTTAAAGTTTATAGTGGCGTTCCTCCTTAGCAGCAGAAACAGTAATAGTGATGTTCGTGGTAGCAGAGCAGCGGTATCAACAGTACATGTTAGCGGACGCTTCGTTACAATCTCTGACGTCACTTTCTCTCCTCTGCTTCTTCCGTCTCTCTCTTCCGTCTCAACGCTCGCCCGTTTGCACGCTCGCCCGGTCCAACTCTCTCTTCTCTCTTCAAGAAATTTCTCCTGTCTGTCTTTTTCAGCCTAACTACGCGTTTATATAGAAAAATCCGGCTGGTTACAACTGAACCTTGGCTCTACTGCTTCGCACGTGATTAACACGGGGGTTCTGGCTGCTTCAACCAAAATCATGTGAATTCAAAAGTTCCTTCTAGCTTACTCAGCTCTATTTCAATTTTTAATCGATAAAAATTATTTCGGCCATTCCCATTGTCCTCTGATTACCCAGATTCAATGGGTAAAACTTCAGGCCTAGATCAAATTTCCACATCAGTAAACAAAATGCTCTGATTTAATTCCACTATTTAAATCTACTTCAAGTTTTAATCAATAAAAATTATTTTGACCATTTTCATTGTCTGCTAATGACTCAGTTCCAATGGGTACAGCTCGTGCCCTAGATCAGATTTTCCCATCAGTAAACAAAATGCTCTGATCTAATTTCGCTGTTCAAATCTAGTCTAATTTCACTAAAAAAAAAAAAATGTGTGTGTGTTTGTGTGTATTTTTCAGACTCTCTCTCTCCGTCACATACAGACATACAACATATACATTTTTGTCAAAATAATGTAGTAGGGAAGTTTTTCCTAATGATTTTTAAGACAATAAGCAAATACAACGCAAGGACTAATTCGTGAAAGGAAACCGAACTAATTATGAAAGTAAGAATTTTTTAATGTTCAAATTCCTCGGGACTTTTTGCAGAAATTGGTACATGGCAGAAAAATGTGACTGTAATTGTTTATCAAGATGATAAGAAATGTAATTTATTCGAGTGTATGTGTGAGAATGAAGAGGCAAAGGACAAAGTGAGGAAGAATGTGTAAGTGTCACGTAGCTTATTGACTGTAGAATGAAGAAGGGAATTTCGTTTAATCCTAAATCCTATTATGTAAACATTGCTTGAAGGACTGAAAAACGGGTCGATATTTTTCAACTAAGGAATTATCATCATATTATAAATGATAATATAAAATACGAGGGAGTATATTATTAACCCTGACCTGGCATCTCGACTTTCACATCGCCGTAACGGAGCGGATACTTCTTTGGATTTTATCAAGAATCTCTAAATATGTATCAGGGACACCGGACCATAAGTGGCAGCAATCTTCAAAGCATGGACGTATGGTAGATTTATAAATATGTAAGTTGGACACCTTGAGGCGGTATAATGGTTAACAAGCTTCTCTTGCTAGAACAATTACGACCGAGTAGTGAGTTCGATCCCCACTTGGTTCCGCCTACTTTCGGCCTTGTGCCACATCTAAGCTACGCTTGGAAAATTGCTAAAAATACGTAATCGTGGAGCGAAGATGGAAATAGACACCAAGCCTGTCAACACCAAATGACAAAAAATGGATTCTGAGTCGGAGTTTTCGCGCATTCTTCCGGTTAATTAATTAATGCTATAAAAGGAAATATTTTATATTTTACAACAAACGGGTCTCATTCCCGCCAACAATAAAGACATGCTTTGCGATCTCTTTGAAGGGTATTTAAGCAAAGTTTTCAGAGCAGACAATCAGGTAAGGAGATACATGATGCAACAGTTCACGGCGCGCTCGGATTTAAACAAAATCCCTTCTTCATTCTACATTCAACAAGCTACGTGACACTTACACTTTCCTCCTCACTTTCTCCTATGCCTCTTCATTCCCACACATACACGCGAATAAATCACATTTCTTATCATCTTGATAAACAAATAAAAACAAGGAAGATAAGAACTTTAACACTGAGAAATGTTTCGTTGTAATTTTATATTTAAACAATTTTTTCCCTGTCTAGTAATGTGTTTTCTATCATTAAATTAGTTTTATTACATTATATTAGCGATTTCGACACGTTTTCTAATATATATATATATATATATACACACACACACACACACACACATATATATATATATATATATATATATATATATATATATATATATATTTTTCATTCATGAGACAATACGATTTCGCTGTATCACAGCTCCTCAGTACGACTAGACATCCCAATGCTTCAAGCCAGGATCGAAACCCAATTGGTGTCAGATTTTCTACCACTGAGCTATCTTCATTCGACAGAGAGAAACAGCTAAATTTAGCGTATTAAATAAGCGTTTAACGTTGAATTTGGAATGAATATCTGCTGATCGTTAAATTAGTATTAATCTCGAATACCGGGGGTAATATATATATTTTGTATTTCTAATATATGTATATGTGTATACAAATTGTCAGAGCTTAGAGCTGACTTCAGTGTCCACTTTTATATGTACATTCCCCCCATCTTTCATACTGAGAACTTTTACCCATAAGTATAACATATTTTAAAACCATATATTTATATCTATTTAGTTAACGATGATATGTTCTATTTACGAAATTTTTCGTGGTGTATAAATTTAGATGTGACTGTGATGGCGCAAACATAAGACAGACCAATTAAAGATTGAAGAGCGGTATCGATCAACACGTTCCTGAAATTACTATAGCAGATAACTTTAATTGATCTTCTAGAACGACCCAAGCAGTACATGATTCAGAAATTGGTCAGTACTTTCTTGATAACCCTGACTCTTCACATCAATATACGTGTGTGTGTGTGTGTGTACCAACTGTAAGATATTTGGGGACAACGATTTATATGGCCGTTACTGTTTTATTATTCACCCTCACGCATATAAAGCCTCTAGGGCACAATGGGTGAGTGAGTGTAAGAGAATAGAAGTAAAACTCTTATTAAGGGGTAAGGACAATAAAAAAAAAGAATTGACAAACCAGAAGGTAACGCTTGACGGTGTATTTAAATTGATTGGAAGCAAGAAACCGGAAGAGAGTTCCACAAGCGAGAAGTGCGATAGAAGAAATTGTTAGAAACTTCCGGTTACACGTAGCCATTTCATTTGTAAAATAATGAGACCTCACCGCCAACCTAGTACTGCGCTTAAATTCATAAAGTTTAGGTATAATAGAGGAATTTATGAGCAAAACATCCTGATTTATCAAAAGACGTTAAAGATTTGCTTTTATATTTTGTATCCCGTGTTACTGCATTATTTTTCTAAGGGAGCAAAACACATGACCACCTACTGTTTTAAAATAAATTTGTATTGTGTGTATAGACTAGTGTTTTTATATACTAATAAAGGAATAGATTAGTAATATAGAATGCATTATATTTTGCATGTATGTTTGGATACTGAGAACAAAATAAAATGAAACACCAAACAAAAACAAATATTCTGCGGTACTTTTATTATTATTTGTGGACTTTTGGGTTTGCAATCAACCCCTTGAATTCTACCAGTCTGCGAAATCTCTGGAAACAGGGATCTGAGCAAAGTGCCATATAGCTCTTTCTGTGCACGAAGTGGATCTGGTGGGGCTTTTTGTCTCGGTTGGAGCAGGCAGCACAATCTAGGCGAGAAGCCCTGCCAGAGTTCGGGTATTTTGTCATCTGGGGTGTCTTCTGTCATTCTATCACTCGTCTGATGACATACCTGACTGGTAGCCTTCCAACAGAGAACGTTTCAGCATTAAGTGGCTATTTAAAAGCATAGAGGGAGAGGAACAGATAAATGGAGCGGTAGAAAGAGATAGAGAGAGAGGGAGGTTGGGGAATAGAGAGGGGAGAGGGAGAGAGAGTTTAAGTGGATTTTTAACGGTATAGAGGGAGAGTAAAAGATAAAGAGAGGAAGATATAGAAGAGAAGAAGAGAGAGATGAAGAGAAAGAGAAAGAAGAAGAGAGATGTACAGGAAGAGAGAGAAGGAGAGGAAGAGAGAGTGGATGCAGAGAGAGAGAGTGTGTGTGTGTGTGTGTTTAAGTGTTTTTTTTAACGGTATATCATCTCTTAAGAATCATTTTATGCCAAAACTGATTTATTTTGGTTTATATTTCAAATTTTCAGTTGTAATCCAACTGATTTCAGGAATGTTAGAATTTATTTCAAAATGTTTTAATAGTTCTTTTGGGCTGCTTTGAAGAAAGTGTGTTTTTTTGAATGAAAATCAATGCATTCAATTAGAAAATGTTTCACCATATATTGGGTTTGGCCTGTAAGACACCATGATGGTTCTTCTTGTTCCAGGAAGAATGAATGTATATTTTTAGTGTGACCTATTTGTAGTCACGTTATAGTAACCTCTTCCATTCAGGATTTTCCATAAGGACAGGGTTTTTTTTTTCCTGGGGGTTGGTAAGACTGTATTTAGTTTATTTGGTTTTTTTTTTCTGCTCCATTGTTCTTGCCAGTGATTTTGCATGTATTTCTTAATGGCTTTAGATCAGTCTATGGGATTTGGTAATTTTCAGAACTAGTGTTAATGCCTGTTTAGCACTTTTGTCTGCTCTATCATTGTCTTAAATTCCAACATGGCTAGGAATCCAGATGAACAGAATTTTTTGGAAAGTCGAGATAGCATGGATTTTTTTCCAACATTTTAGCCATCAAAGAACTTTCCATCCTTTTGTTTTTGATAGATATTAATACAGATATGGAAACAGAAAAGATGATAAATTTTGAAGATTTTCCTTTGGTGATCACATTGAGTGTTATATCTACAGATCTGGCTTCTGCACTAAATATGAAGGTTTCATTTGGCAGAAGATTTATCGATTTATATGAGATTTGGTAGCTTTCAGCATTGTCTCTGTCACTTGATTTGGCGTTCCAGATAACAAGGGCAAATGCAGGTTACAGGTTGATAAAAAAATTCCACCCCTTGGTACATCTTTTCAGCAGCATGTCGTATGTTATCTGCTTGTCAGTTTTGTCTCCCCTCCCGTGTTGAGAGTAGGAATGCAATGCACAAGGTTTCTATACAATCTTGGTATGACCTCCATGCCGTTTTGACTGAACTTTGTCCCTGAAGGTCTCATCAGATTTACTAGCCTTCTGTCATACCAGGATATGTACAAAATCTGTACATCTTTGTGCGTGATGAGAAGCACACCAAATCGGGTTTAAGTCATTTGGCACACCCTTTTGATTCATACGTTTTGTTCCGGACGGGCCTAATCCGTGTTGGGCTAGGTGTTGAAATAAAGCAGGTGACGAAAGAAAATGTTCATCAAAATAATGTCCTTTTATCTTCCACATTCTCTGAGAAGGATGAAAGATATCAAATGTTATTGTTTCCTGAAGCATGTCAAAGTACAGGCGCCTATTGTCCTCAAGAACACATGGCACAGTGGATAAAGGCATCACTTAGATCCAGTGACTGGACCCAAAGAGTGTGAGTTCAATACCTGGTTAAAGCGGTTGAGAACTTGGAGAGGGGAATTAGCAGGAGATCACTGACATCCATAAGAAAATGGCTCGAGGAACTAGAACAGTCTATCTCATTCCAACCACTTCTGTAAGACGGAAGTTTAATCTCATTCTGGGTGTGAGAGTTGGCTGTTTTCAGCTTAAAATAACGGAAATAACATTTGACGAATGTTTATTTTTACCAACGTTCTCGAGGAGACAGAATGTGCCTTCAGGTTACAGGGGAAGAATTCGTAGGGCGACAATATACGTCTCTATGTTTTTCACACACTATTATAGAGCCGCCAGTAGTCACGTGAACCAAACTTGTTAGAGGTTAAACGGTGCCTAATTCTATCAGCATGCAAAAACTTTTACAATGATTTCGAGCAGTCTCAAATAGGCGTCTGCTGTGATTGGAATTATCACTCTGATACACCTGGATAAAGCGATTCCTATGGGCTATAAGTGCTAAACACACACACACACACACACACACACACATATATATATATATATATATATATATATATATATATATATATATATATTTATTATACATTCAAAATCACCATGATAAGACACCAAAGTATTGAAACAAAATGGTTATTTTTGTAATTTTATAACATATTTATGTCATAATTTTCAATAAATAGTTATATATATATATATATATATATATATATATATATATATATATATATATATATATATAAAGAACACATTAGTTAAATGATCCGGGGTTCTTTAGTATTTTTTTGTTTTATTTTAGAAAACAGTGCTCCATTCAGAGGTAGAGCTTAAATTATAATTATTTAAAAAAAAAAATATGATTCCTTCGCTACATAAGAGTTCACATGTTTAAAAAACAAGACCCAAAAACCTCAATTATTGAAATTAAATTTAATTAAAGTATCAAGCCCTGTTTCATCCTCAAGCGAAAATTTAGTAATAACATATCTTGAAATTTACGCATCTTTATAAGCATGTTCATTCGCAAAATTTATTACTATGGAAACGGCTGGAGTGACCATGACAGACTCATGATAGTGAGGAGCTCCACAACCTTTAAAATAGATAAAATTAGAAAGATAATATATAGACAATTCAGAAATTTAAACTTAAAAACTACAGTCAGTACTAAATTAGAAAGGGTAAACATCCTCGACGTAACTCTAGACTTACTGAACAACATATACCTACCTTACAGAAAACCTAAAGCTAACCCATTGTATGTACACCCTAAGTCAAACCACCTTCCATCCATAATTAAGCATATACCCACATCAATAGAGAAAAAAATCAGCATGAACTCCGCTAATAAGGAAATATTCCAACACAGTAGTTTTTATAAAAATAGCGGATACAAAAACGCTAACATGAATTATAGAAACAATAGTACTAATCAGAAGAAAAACAGGAAAAGGAAAATCATTTGATATACACCTCAGTTCAACCAAATGGTTAGTATTAAGCTAGGAGATAAGTTCCGAGCTTTAATTGAAAAACACTTTCCTACTAATAGCAGACATAGAAAGATCTTCAATAAAATCACCTTAAATTTAATTTACAGTTGCATTGAAAATGTAGAAAGAATCATAAAAAAAACATAATAATAAAATTCTGGAAAAATATGCATGCCAAAACAGTATCAATAAATATCTTAAACTAAAATTAGACAAAAATAATGAAAAATTACGTGATTGTAGAAAAACCGAAGACTTCCCGTTGGAAAATAAATGGCGCACAGAATCTGTGGTATACCAATGCACTATCTCATCCATTGAGAGTCCTAACACTGAAAGGATATACATTGGGTCAACGAAGAATGAATTTAAAATTAGATGGAGACAACATAAAAGCTCCTTCAATAATATTAGGAATAGAATCAGACATCGCTATCCAAATATGTTTGACATTTAAAAGAAATGAATAAAACACCAAAAAGTAAAATGGAAAATAATAAATAGAACAAGAACTTGTAAAACCTGGGATGACCCATGCCCTTTATGCCTACATGAAAAAGTACACATTATTAAGTTTCTAAATAATGAAAATTATTTTAAAACATAGGCATGAGGTAACGGTATTTTGCCGACATTAACAAATTTTCGCATGAAATAATTAGCGTAAAAAATTTAACTTTCATAGTCTAATAAAAGGTTTAAAAGCTTAACCCAATCATAAGATAGAAAAAAAAACAAATTGTAGCTCAGTGCGACGCGTTTATGTGCGAAACAGCCCTTTAGAAAATAAGTAAATAAATAAAATAAAATTCTTTAGACACTTAACGACGTATTATGGTGCCAACAGCTATCTGTCGCTGTGACTGAGCAGACGATATGCGTATATGAATGCCATCATTCGCTTTGAAATGGGCACCCAGACCCTCTTTCTTTTGACCTCTTTCCGAAGGTGACTGATATGTGGATACAAATTAGCTCTTATGCCCCTTATCAAAAAGTCGCCCCAGCCGTTTCCATAGTAATTAATTTCACGAATGAACATGCTTATAAAGATGCGTCAATTTCAAGATTAGTTATTCCTAAATTTTCTCTTCAGGATGAAACGGATTGATACTTTATTTCAATTTAATTTCAATAATTATATTGTGATTTTCGGCTCTTGTTTGTAATAAAAATTATTAGGTTTAAGTCAGGGTATATTTTTAATCGCTTTAGAAATGTGTATTTAGATGGCATAAATGTAATTTGTTTTCTTTCTTTCACGGTGAACTCAGAATCGCTGCTGCTGATGATGATATATTTAACTCCATTTCTGTTTGGTTGATCTGACATTAATTATCGCTAAAAAGATAATTTTAATGAAATTCGACAAGCTCACTTGCAAATGTTTTTTCCAGTCGCTCTTTTTGATCGAGAGGCGAAAATATTAAAATCATGTTTAATATTCCCCAGCCGAGCTCAACTCTGTAGTCTATCGTGATACTTTTTTAAACTTGCATTTATTCATTAAATGCCGGTGGAGAAAAAGATTAATCATTTTGAAGCCTTTGAAATAACGTAAGCAAAACACGTTCTTTTTTCTCGGCTCAAATGTTCCACTCGTTTGAGTTTAACATATAATTGATCACCTGTTCAGTTCATTTCCGTTTGAATAAGTGACATTTTCTAAGTGCGGTGTCATCTCAGAACGAGGGTTATCATGGCTCTCCACAATTTCCTGTCCTTTAGAACTGTTAATAATTTTTATTTTATTTTATTTTTTTTTGGTATTTCTTCCAAAGCCTGTTGCGCCCTCCATAAATATTAGTCATGAGTTTGAAGCTTTAAAATAGATTGTTAGATTTGATGGGTAAGGAGATATATTTTATAAGTTTAAAAATAGAAAAAGTTAAAGTGCCTTTTTTCTTCGTTTTCTTCTTCAAGTACCGTATCCTTTTAGGACGTTACCGACCATGGTTCTTCCAATATTTTTTTTTTGTCCTTTGTAGCTCTTAAGAGATTTTGTCTTTTTGTTATTTCTCCCACACTCTGGCCGCCATCGATTTAGTCAAGCCCATCAAGTATTGTATCAAGTACGTGTTGTTTTCCTCTGTCTCTCTTTTTCCCTCTGTCTGAGGAAAACCCTTTTACCACAGTCCATTTAGCTAATCTCAATGTGTTATGTTTTGTTTTTCTCTGCCCATCTTCCTTTTTGTTTCCAATTTCCTTAAAATTTCGTCGTACATTACATATTCAGTCCATGTTATTTTTATTATCTTTTTCTAGAATCAAATCTCAGTTGTTTCAAGTGATTTCTTCATCTGTGAGGAAAATTTCCAGCATTCCTTGCTATATAGCAGGACGGACATTACATAACTGTTCAGTACTTTTTGGTTTGCTTCTAACCAAATTTTCCTATTTCTTAATACTTTGCTTAGCTTCTGGAAGTCCCTTTTGCTTTCCCAATGCATCTTCGGATTTCTGTGTCGTATTATCCGATCTCTGTTAAAAAAAAACTGTGAAGCAAGTAAAACAATTGTTTTTTTCTTGCCTTAATGTTTCCAGTTCATCCTTCTTATCTCGGGCTGTTCCGTTTGCAAATAAAAAATTATTTATACGTCCGTCTTCGACTGATGTAAAACATTGGTATGTGTAGACCATATGACATACCAATCTTTTATCTCAGACCAATAGTGGGTAATTGAATGACAAAATTAAAAAAAATCACACCATAGCCGTTTCTAAGCTCGAAAGTACTTCTTGAGACTAAAAATGGTTTCATAGCCTGAGATATATGTGGAAGCGGGGTGGGGTGTGGGTTGTTTATACCAAAAGCAACAGTGGAAATTTGACAACGAAAAAAGTTTAAATACAGAGATATTTTTTTAAATTTTAGGCGTAAAATGTATAAGGCAGCCTACCTTATTGAATTTGATATCGCTATTGGTATTATTTTCAACGCTTTAGTTTATATTTTTATTGCTTTTGTTTTATTTCCATTGCATCTGTCTAGACTTTTAGCGCTTCGGTTTTTACAGTAAACTATTTTGTTTACATTTTTTCATTGCTTTCGTTTCATATTTATCGCTTTTGTTTTTACTTTTATAGCTTCTGTTTTTTTATTGCTTCGGTTTTTATTTTTAGCACTTATTTTTATTTTCATCACTTTTCTTTTTATTTTTGTCACTTTTGTTTTTATTTTTATCACTTTTGTTTTTATTTTTATCACTTTTGTTTTTACTCTTATCGCTTTAGTTTTTTATTTTTATCACTTTTATTAATCATTAGTTTTATTTTTATTTTTATCACTTTTCTTTTTTATGGTTTTTGTTATTATTTTTATCACTTTTATTTTCATTACATTTCTTTTTATTTTTATCGCTATAGTTTTTTTTTTTTTTTATCACTTTTATTAATCATTACTTTTCTTTTTATTTTTATCACTTTTCTTTTTTTATCGCTTTTGTTATTATTTTTATCACATTTATTTTTATCACTTTTCTTTTTATTTTTATCACTTTTCTTTTTATTTTCATCACTTTTATTGTTATTTTTATCACTTTTCTTTTTATTTTCATGACTTTTTATTTTCAACTATTTTGTTTTAATTGTTATGACTTTTTTTTATATATTTATTGTTATTGGTTCTATTTTCATCGCTTTTGATTCGATTTTTTGCTTCTGTTTTTATTTTTATTGTTTTTATTTTATTTTTATCAGTTTTGTTTTTTATAGCCGTTGGTTTAATTTTCATCGCTTTTCTTTCCGTTTTAGCACTTTGGTTTTATTTTTTATTTTTTTCCAGTTAAATATTCTGTTTTAATCTTTATCCCTTTCGTTTTTATATTTATCGCATTTGTTTTTGTTTTTATTGTCTTAGTTTTTACTTTTATCACTACTGGCTTTATTTTTTAGGCAATCTGTTTTTACTTTTATCGCTTTTGTTTTTTGTATTTATTGCTAATGATTTTATCTTCATCGTTTTTGTTATTATTTTTGTCGCATTTGTTTTTATTTTTAACGTTATCGAGTTTATTTTTATTGTTTTTACATTTATTGCTTTTGTTATTATTTTTATTGCTTTTGCCGGTATTTTTATCATTATTGGTTTTATTTTTATCGTTATAGTTTTTGTTTTTATAGTTTTTGAATTCATTTTTATTGCTTTTATTTTTATTTTTATTGCCTTCACTTTTATTTTTATCGCTATTGGCTTTATTTTTATCGTTTTTGTTTTTACTTTTATCGATTTTTCCTTTACTTTTATCGATTTTGTTTTTACTTTTATCGATCTTTTTTCATATTTATGACAATTATTTTTATATTTATTACTGCTGGTTTAATTTTCATGCCTTTTGTTTTTAATTTCATTGTTTTTGCTTTCATTTCAGTCGCTATTGTTTGTTTTTTTTGGGTTTTTTTTTGTTTTTTTAAATAAGCCACATTGGAATACCAGCAGTATTTTTAGGAAAGAAGATAGGATCCTGGCCGTAATTTGCTGTGGACGACTTCGAAATTAGTGCAAATTTACAACATAATCACATTACTAATTTTTTAGAGAAAAATTAACCGAAATCTCTTGTGTCTCTTCTAATATTGTAGGTGTTTGTTTGTGTGACCGTGCCTCGATCATGCTCAAACGACAAGGTTCACTGACATAATTGGTCATGTTAACAGGATTCTACAAGGATAGATACAAACTTGTAAAATATGGCTACTTTAAACAAATGTTCAAATAATAAAACGGAAGTAAAACAGACAAATGTAGAGAGAAAAGGGATTAAAAATTACAAACTGATGATGGTTAACTTTGGGGGTGAGATCAGGAGTATAAAACTACCGACCATTTACTCGGTGTCATGCCTTTATTGTGAAGGATTCACCTGACATAGTAAGGGTTAGTGATCAAAACGGTGACCAATCTAAATCCACATTTGTCTCCCAAATTAATAAAAAAAAGTTTTGATTTCGTCAGAATGTTTATGTTATTACTAAGAGAAAAGACCAAAGTATTTTTTAATTGTTTTTTCAAATTTCTTAATCCTTTCTAACACGTTCGAATTTCTGGTTATTTTTTTTTCGTCAGTGATGTAATAAAGGTGACTATGAATGTTTTAGCGCCTTCAAGATAACACATTAATTAGGTTCCTCCACTTGCTCGTTGAAAAACAAGCATAGCATGATGAAAAAAAGCCCATAGTTTTATCGTGAAAATGTTTATGTTATTATTAAGAGAAAACACTATTTAGAAAAAAAATAATCCTTTCTAGCACATTCAAAATTTGGAAATCTTTCAAAAATCAAACAATTGTCGGATTTTAATAAAACTTTTAAGTCTTACTCACAAATGAATAAAATTATTTTTGAGTGTTTTTTTAAAAACTCTGGGTAATTTTTGTTTTGAATATGTTACCCATAACTTACTTAATTTCATGGAAATTTAAGAAATTAAATTTCCTTTCCAAAAATTATTTTATTAGTTCGAAGTAGGATACCTTGGAGAATTTAAATCATCCAAATTTATTTCAAACGACTGATTTTTTTTGCAAAAATCTCCGAAAGTTAAACTAAAAAATGTAATAAAACTATGACATTATTTAATTAGAAAAGCTTTTAATTGTTTTTATAAATAAGAATTATTAAACAAACGCTGATTTTTTTTCCATTTTCTCTCGTGTTACGGCTTTATGGTATTCCTAAAGTCTTATCTTAAGGGATGTAGTTCACAACATATGGATAGAAAAAGGAGATCACCGCCCACTGTGGGATGAGGTTGAAATAATAGAGAGCATCACTGGAAAATACAAAACCTTAAGGAATCAACGCACACATTCGGCCACAAAAATCCCTTAAGCCGGCCAAGGATATAAATGAATACACTATGGGAACTAGTAATACGGAGTGCTAAAGGAAAACAATAACAAAAAATTGTAATATGAGCTCTGGTAAAAAAAAATAAATGAATATTGGGACATTAGGTTTATGAGTTCCAAAGATTCATACACTGATTTCCACAAGGACGCATGGCCCAGTAGATAAAAGCGTTAGTTGAATCCAGTGACTTGACCCAAAGAGTTGTGAGTTCACTATTCTGGAGAGTTGGGATAAAGTGAGATAACTGACACTGAGACATCCGTAAGAGTCATGGCACGTTGAACTAGAACAATCTACCGCTGTGAATGAAATATAGGGTTCAGTTTGAATTTCCAGTCACATGAAGCAGGCCGGAACGTACAGCGGCCGAAACGTCGTGAATATGGCAAGAAAGATGAGGACAACAGTCTGAAAAATGTAAATAATGTAAATAATTACAATCCCTCATCTGAGAAATAGAGACAGATGTTGAAGGTGAATATGGCAACAAAGACGAGGACAACAGTCCAAACAATGTAAATAGTGTAAATAATTACAATACCTCATCTCAGAAATAGAGACAAATGTTGAAGGTGAATATGGCAACAAAAATGAGGACAACAGTCCAAACAATGTAAATAGTGTAAATAATGACAATACCTCATGTCAGAAATAGAGACAGATGTTGAAGGTGAATATGGCAACAAAGATGAGGACAACAGTCCGAACAATGTAAATAGTGTAAATAATTACAATACCTCATCTCAGAAATAGAGACAGATGTTGAAGGTGAATATGGCAACAAAGATGAGGACAACAGTCCGAACAATGTAAATAGTGTAAATAATTACAATACCTCATCTCAGAAATAGAGACAGATGTTGAAGGTGAATATGGCAACAAAGATGAGGACAACAGTCCGAACAATGTAAATAGTGTAAATAATTACAATACCTCATCTCAGAAATAGAGACAGATGTTGAAGGTGAATATGGCAATAAAGATGAGGACAACAGTCCGAACAATGTAAATAGTGTAAAATAATTACAATACCTCATCTCAGAAATATAGACAGATGTTGAAGGTGAATATGGCAATAAAGATGAGGACAACAGTCCGAACAATGTAAATAGTGTAAATAATTACAATACCTCATCTCAGAAATATAGACAGATGTTGAAGGTGAATATGGCAATAAAGATGAGGACAACAGTCCGAACAATGTAAATAGTGTAAATAATTACAATACCTCATCTCAGAAATATAGACAGATGTTGAAGGTGAATATGGCAATAAAGATGAGGACAACAGTCCGAACAATGTAAATAGTGTAAATAATTACAATACCTCATCTCAGAAATATAGACAGATGTTGAAGGTGAATATGGCAATAAAGATGAGGACAACAGTCCGAACAATGTAAATAGTGTAAATAATTACAATACCTCATCTCAGAAATATAGACAGATGTTGAAGATGTAAAGATGAGGACAACAGTCCGAACAATGAAATATGGCAATAATCTCAGAAATATAGACAGATGTTGAAGGAATATGGCAAGATCCGGAAACAATGTAAACAATGTAAATAATTAAATAATTACAATACCTCATCTCAGAAATAGAGACAGATGTTGAAGGTGAATATGGCAATAAAAGATGAGGACAACAGTCCGAACAATGTAAATAGTGTAAATAATTACAATACCTCATCTCAGAAATATAGACAGATGTTGAAGGTGAATATGGCAATAAAGATGAGGACAACAGTCCGAACAATGTAAATAGTGTAAATAATTACAATACCTCATCTCAGAAATATAGACAGATGTTGAAGGTGAATATGGCAATAAAGATGAGGACAACAGTCCGAACAATGTAAATAGTGTAAATAATTACAATACCTCATCTCAGAAATAGAGACAGATGTTGAAGGTGAATATGGCAATAAAGATGAGGACAACAGTCCGAACAATGTAAATAGTGTAAATAATTACAATACCTCATCTCAGAAATATAGACAGATGTTGAAGGTGAATATGGCAATAAAGATGAGGACAACAGTCCGAACAATGTAAATAGTGTAAATAATTACAATACCTCATCTCAGAAATATAGACAGATGTTGAAGGTGAATATGGCAATAAAGATGAGGACAACAGTCCGAACAATGTAAATAGTGTAAATAATTACAATACCTCATCTCAGAAATATAGACAGATGTTGAAGGTGAATATGGCAATAAAGATGAGGACAACAGTCCGAACAATGTAAATAGTGTAAATAATTACAATGACCAACAGTCACCTCATCTCAGAAATATAGACAGATGTTGAAGGAGTGAATATGGCAACAAAGATGAGGACAACAGTCCGAACAATGTAAATAGTGTAAATAATTACAATACCTCATCTCAGAAATATAGACAGAAATTGAAGGTGAATATGGCAATAAAGATGAGGACAACAGTCCGAACAATGTAAATAATTACAATACCTCATCACAGAAATATAGACAGATCTTGAAGGTGAATATGGCAATAAAGATGAGGACAACAGTCCGAACAATGAAATAGTGTAAATAATTACAATACCTCATCTCAGAAATATAGACAATGTTGAAGGAGTGAATATGGCAATAAAAGATGAGGACAACAGTCCGAACAATGTAAATAGTGTAAATAATTACAATACCTCATCTCAGAAATCTCAGAAATTGAGAGACAGATGTTGAAATAGTGAATATGGCAATAAAGATGAGGACAACAAGGAGTGAATCCGAAAAGATGAATGTAAATAGTGTAAATAATTACAATACCTCATCTCAGAAATATAGACAGATATTGAAGGTGAATATGGCAATAAAGATGAGGACAACAGTCCGAACAATGTAAATAGTGTAAATAATTACAATACCTCATCTCAGAAATATAGACAGATGTTGAAGGAGAATATGGCAATAAAGATGAGGACAACAGTCCGAACAATGTAAATAGTGTAAATAATTACAATACCTCATCTCAGAAATATAGACAGATATTGAAGGTGAATATGGCAATAAAGATGAGGACAACAGTCCGAACAATGTAAATAGTGTAAATAATTACAATACCTCATCTCAGAAATATAGACAGATGTTGAAGGTTGAATATGAAGGTAAATAGTGTAAATAATTACAATACCTCATCTCAGAAATATGGACAATGTTGAAGGTGAATATGGCAATAAAGATGAGGACAACAGTCCGAACAATGTAAATAGTGTAAATAATTACAATACCTCATCTCAGAAATATAGACAGATATTGAAGGAGTGAATATGGCAATAAAGATGAGGACAACAGTCCGAACAATGTAAATAGTGTAAAATAATTACAATACCTCATCTCAGAAATATAGACAGATATTGAAGGTGAATATGGCAATAAAGATGAGGACAACAGTCCGAACAATGTAAATAATAGTGTAAATAATTACAATACCTCATCTCAGAAATATAGACAGATATTGAAGGAGTGAATATGGCAATAAAGATGAGGACAACAGTCCGAACAATGTAAATAGTGTAAATAATTACAATACCTCATCTCAGAAATATAGACAGATATTGAAGGAGTGAATATGGCAATAAAGATGAGGACAACAGTCCGAACAATGTAAATAGTGTAAATAATTACAATACCTCATCTCAGAAATATAGACAGATATTGAAGGAGTGAATATGGCAATAAAAGATGAGGACAACAGTCCGAACAATGTAAATAGTGTAAATAATTACAATACCTCATCTCAGAAATATAGACAGATATTGAAGGATATGAATATGGCAACAAAGATGAGGACAACAGTCCGAACAATGTAAATAGTGTAAATAATTACAATACCTCATCTCAGAAATATAGACAGATATTGAAGGAGAATATGGCAACAAAAAGATGAGGACAACAGTCCGAACAATGTAAATAGTGTAAATAATTACAATACCTCATCTCAGAAATATAGACAGATATTGAAGGTGAATATGGCAACAAAGATGAGGACAACAGTCCGAACAATGTAAATAGTGTAAATAATTACAATACCTCATCTCAGAAATATAGACAGATATTGAAGGAGTGAATATGGCAATAAAGATGAGGACAACAGTCCGAACAATGTAAATAGTGTAAATAATTACAATACCTCATCTCAGAAATATAGACAGATATTGAAGGAGTGAATATGGCAATAAAGATGAGGACAACAGTCCGAACAATGTAAATAGTGTAAATAATTACAATACCTCATCTCAGAAATATAGACAGATATTGAAGGTGAATATGGCAATAAAGATGAGGACAACAGTCCGAACAATGTAAATAGTGTAAATAGTTACAATACCTCATCTCAGAAATATAGACAGATATTGAAGGTGAATATGGCAATAAAGATGAGGACAACAGTCCGAACAATGTAAATAGTGTAAATAATTACAATACCTCATCTCAGAAATATAGACAGATATTGAAGGAGTGAATATGGCAATAAAGATGAGGACAACAGTCCGAACAATGTAAATAGTGTAAATAATTACAATACCTCATCTCAGAAATATAGACAGATATTGAAGGAGTGAATATGGCAATAAAGATGAGGACAACAGTCCGAACAATGTAAATAGTGTAAATAATTACAATACCTCATCTCAGAAATATAGACAGATATTGAAGGAGTGAATATGGCAATAAAAAGATGAGGACAACAGTCCGAACAATGTAAATAGTGTAAATAATTACAATACCTCATCTCAGAAATATAGACAGATATTGAAGGAGTGAATATGGCAATAAAGATGAGGACAACAGTCCGAACAATGTAAATAGTGTAAATAATTACAATACCTCATCTCAGAAATATAGACAGATATTGAAGGAGTGAATATGGCAATAAAGATGAGGACAACAGTCCGAACAATGTAAATAGTGTAAATAATTACAATACCTCATCTCAGAAATATAGACAGATATTGAAGGAGTGAATATGGCAATAAAGATGAGGACAACAGTCCGAACAATGTAAATAGTGTAAATAATTACAATACCTCATCTCAGAAATATAGACAGATATTGAAGGAGTGAATATGGCAATAAAGATGAGGACAACAGTCCGAACAATGTAAATAGTGTAAATAATTACAATACCTCATCTCAGAAATATAGACAGATATTGAAGGTGAATATGGCAATAAAGATGAGGACAACAGTCCGAACAATGTAAATAGTGTAAATAATTACAATACCTCATCTCAGAAATATAGACAGATATTGAAGGAGTGAATATGGCAATAAAGATGAGGACAACAGTCCGAACAATGTAAATAGTGTAAATAATTACAATACCTCATCTCAGAAATATAGACAGATATTGAAGGAGTGAATATGGCAATAAAGATGAGGACAACAGTCCGAACAATGTAAATAGTGTAAAAATAATTACAATACCTCATCTCAGAAATATAGACAGATATTGAAGATAAAGAAATGAATATGGCAATAAAGATGAGGACAACAGTCCGAACAATGTAAATAGTGTAAATAATTACAATACCTCATCTCAGAAATATAGACAGATGTTGAAGGTGAATATGGCAATAAAAGATGAGGACAACAGTCCGAACAATGTAAATAGTGTAAATAATTACAATACCTCATCTCAGAAATATAGACATCTCAGAAATAGATAACAAAGATGTTGTAAATAGTGAAATAATTACAATAATATCTCAGAAATAAAGATGAGGACAATATGGCAAACAATGTACAACAGTCCGAACAATGTAAATAATGTAAATAATTACAATCCTCATCTCAAAATATAGACAGATATTGAAGGGGAATATGGCAATAAAGATGAGGACAACAGTCCGAACAATGTAAATAGTGTAAATAATTACAATACCTCATCTCAGAAATATAGACAGATATTGAAGGAGTGATATGGCAATAAAGATGAGGACAACAGTCCGAACAATGTAAATAGTGTAAATAATTACAATACCTCATCTCAGAAATATAGACAGATATTGAAGGGTGAATATGGCAATAAAGATGAGGACAACAGTCCGAACAATGTAAATAGTGTAAATAATTACAATACCTCATCTCAGAAATATAGACAGATATTGAAGGAGTGAATATGGCAATAAAGATGAGGACAACAGTCCGAACAATGTAAATAGTGTAAATAATTACAATACCTCATCTCAGAAATATAGACAGATATTGAAGGAGTGAATATGGCAATAAAGATGAGGACAACAGTCCGAACAATGTAAATAGTGTAAATAATTACAATACCTCATCTCAGAAATATAGACAGATATTGAAGGAGTGAATATGGCAATAAAGATGAGGACAACAGTCCGAACAATGTAAATAGTGTAAATAATTACAATACCTCATCTCAGAAATATAGACAGATATTGAAGGAGTGAATATGGCAATAAAGATGAGGACAACAGTCCGAACAATGTAAATAGTGTAAATAATTACAATACCTCATCTCAGAAATATAGACAGATATTGAAGGAGTGAATATGGCAATAAAGATGAGGACAACAGTCCGAACAATGTAAATAGTGTAAATAATTACAATACCTCATCTCAGAAATATAGACAGATATTGAAGGAGTGAATATGGCAATAAAGATGAGGACAACAGTCCGAACAATGTAAATAGTGTAAATAATTACAATACCTCATCTCAGAAATATAGACAGATATTGAAGGGGTGAATATGGCAATAAAGATGAGGACAACAGTCCGAACAATGTAAATAGTGTAAATAATTACAATACCTCATCTCAGAAATATAGACAGATATTGAAGGAGTGAATATGGCAATAAAGATGAGGACAACAGTCCGAACAATGTAAATAGTGTAAATAATTACAATACCTCATCTCAGAAATATAGACAGATATTGAAGGTGAATATGGCAATAAAGATGAGGACAACAGTCCGAACAATGTAAATAGTGTAAATAATTACAATACCTCATCTCAGAAATATAGACAGATATTGAAGGAGTGAATATGGCAAATAAAGATGAGGACAACAGTCCGAACAATGTAAATAGTGTAAATAATTACAATACCTCATCTCAGAAATATAGACAGATATTGAAGGGTGAATATGGCAACAAAAGATGAGGACAACAGTCCGAACAATGTAAATAGTGTAAATAATTACAATACCTCATCTCAGAAATATAGACAGATATTGAAGGAGTGAATATGGCAATAAAGATGAGGACAACAGTCCGAACAATGTAAATAGTGTAAAATAATTACAATACCTCATCTCAGAAATATAGACAGATATTGAAGGAGTGAATATGGCAAAAAGATGAGGACAACAGTCCGAACAATGTAAATAGTGTAAATAATTACAATACCTCATCTCAGAAATATAGACAGATATTGAAGGAGTGAATATGGCAATAAAGATGAGGACAACAGTCCGAACAATGTAAATAGTGTAAATAATTACAATACCTCATCTCAGAAATATAGACAGATATTGAAGGAGTGAATATGGCAATAAAGATGAGGACAACAGTCCGAACAATGTAAATAGTGTAAATAATTACAATACCTCATCTCAGAAATATAGACAGATATTGAAGGAGAATATGGCAATGAAAGATGAGGACATACAGTCAACAATGAAATAGGAAAACAATCCAAACCTCATCTCAAATAGACAGATAAATAATTAATATGGCAATAAAGATGAGGACATCTCAGAAAATGTAAATAGAAATAATTGAATACCTCATCTCAGAAATATAGACAGATATTGAAGGAGTGAATATGGCAATAAAGATGAGGACAACAGTCCGAACAATGTAAATAGTGTAAATAATTACAATACCTCATCTCAGAAATATAGACAGATATTGAAGGAGTGAATATGGCAATAAAGATGAGGACAACAGTCCGAACAATGTAAATAGTGTAAATAATTACAATACCTCATCTCAGAAATATAGACAGATATTGAAGGAGTGAATATGGCAATAAAGATGAGGACAACAGTCCGAACAATGTAAATAGTGTAAATAATTACAATACCTCATCTCAGAAATATAGACAGATATTGAAGGAGTGAATATGGCAATAAAGATGAGGACAACAGTCCGAACAATGTAAATAGTGTAAATAATTACAATACCTCATCTCAGAAATATAGACAGATATTGAAGGAGTGAATATGGCAACAAAGATGAGGACAACAGTCCGAACAATGTAAATAGTGTAAATAATTACAATACCTCATCTCAGAAATATAGACAGATATTGAAGGAGAATATGGCAATAAAGATGAGGACAACAGTCCGAACAATGTAAATAGTGTAAATAATTACAATACCTCATCTCAGAAATATAGACAGATATTGAAGGAGTGAATATGGCAATAAAGATGAGGACAACAGTCCGAACAATGTAAATAGTGTAAATAATTACAATACCTCATCTCAGAAATATAGACAGATATTGAAGGAGTGAATATGGCAATAAAGATGAGGACAACAGTCCGAACAATGTAAATAGTGTAAATAATTACAATACCTCATCTCAGAAATATAGACAGATATTGAAGGAGTGAATATGGCAATAAAGATGAGGACAACAGTCCGAACAATGTAAATAGTGTAAATAATTACAATACCTCATCTCAGAAATATAGACAGATATTGAAATATAAGGAAGTGAATATGGCAATAAAGATGAGGACAACAGTCCGAACAATGTAAATAGTGTAAATAATTACAATACCTCATCTCAGAAATATAGACAGATATTGAAGGAGTGAATATGGCAATAAAGATGAGGACAACAGTCCGAACAATGTAAATAGTGTAAAATAATTACAATACCTCATCTCAGAAATATAGACAGATATTGAAGGAGTGAATATGGCAATAAAGATGAGGACAACAGTCCGAACAATGTAAATAGTGTAAATAATTACAATACCTCATCTCAGAAATATAGGCAGATATTGAAGGAGTGAATATGGCAATAAAGATGAGGACAACAGTCCGAACAATGTGAATAGTGTAAATAATTACAATACCTCATCTCAGAAATATAGACAGATATTGAAGGAGTGAATATGGCAACAAAAATGAGGACAACAGTCCGAACAATGTAAATAGTGTAAATAATTACAATACCTCATCTCAGAAATATAGACAGATATTGAAGGAGTGAATATGGCAATAAAGATGAGGACAATAGTCCGAACAATGTAAATAGTGTAAATAATTACAATACCTCATCTCAGAAATATAGACAGATATTGAAGGAGTGAATATGGCAATAAAGATGAGGACAACAGTCCGAACAATGTAAATAGTGTAAATAATTACAATACCTCATCTCAGAAATATAGACAGATATTGAAGGAGTGAATATGGCAATAAAGATGAGGACAACAGTCCGAACAATGTAAATAGTGTAAATAATTACAATACCTCATCTCAGAAATATAGACAGATATTGAAGGAGTAAATATGGCAATAAAGATGAGGACAACAGTCCGAACAATGTAAATAGTGTAAATAATTACAATACCTCATCTCAGAAATATAGACAGATATTGAAGGAGTGAATATGGCAATAAAGATGAGGACAACAGTCCGAACAATGTAAATAGTGTAAATAATTACAATACCTCATCTCAGAAATATAGACAGATATTGAAGGAGTGAATATGGCAATAAAAGATGAGGACAACAGTCCGAACAATGTAAATAGTGTAAATAATTACAATACCTCATCTCAGAAATATAGACAGATATTGAAGGAGTGAATATGGCAATAAAGATGAGGACAACAGTCCGAACAATGTAAATAGTGTAAATAATTACAATACCTCATCTCAGAAATATAGACAGATATTGAAGGAGTGAATATGGCAATAAAGATGAGGACAACAGTCCGAACAATGTAAATAGTGTAAATAATTACAATACCTCATCTCAGAAATATAGACAGATATTGAAGGAGAATATGGCAATAAAGATGAGGACAACAGTCCGAACAATGTAAATAGTGTAAATAATTACAATACCTCATCTCAGAAATATAGACAGATATTTGAAGGAGGGTGAATATGGCAATAAAGATGAGGACAACAGTCCGAACAATGTAAATAGTGTAAATAATTACAATACCTCATCTCAGAAATATAGACAGATATTGAAGGAGTGAATATGGCAATAAAGATGAGGACAACAGTCCGAACAATGTAAATAGTGTAAATAATTACAATAATTACAATACCTCATCTCAGAAATATAGACAGATATTGAAGGAAATGAATATGGCAATAAAAGATGAGGACAACAGTCCGAACAATGTAAATAGTGTAAATAATTACAATACCTCATCTCAGAAATATAGACAGATATTGAAGGGGTGAATATGGCAATAAAGATGAGGACAACAGTCCGAACAATGTAAATAGTGTAAATAATTACAATACCTCATCTCAGAAATATAGACAGATATTGAAGGAGTGAATATGGCAACAAAGATGAGGACAACAGTTCGAACAATGTAAATAGTGTAAATAATTACAATACCTCATCTCAGAAATATAGACAGATATTGAAGGAGTGAATATGGCAATAAAAGATGAGGACAACAGTCCGAACAATGTAAATAGTGTAAATAATTACAATACCTCATCTCAGAAATATAGACAGATATTGAAGGAGTGAATATGGCAATAAAGATGACAACAGTCCGAACAATGTAAATAGTGTAAATAATTACAATACCTCATCTCAGAAATATAGACAGATATTGAAGGAGTGAATATGGCAATAAAAGATGAGGACAACAGTCCGAACAATGTAAATAGTGTAAATAATTACAATACCTCATCTCAGAAATATAGACAGATATTGAAGGAGTGAATATGGCAATAAAGATGAGGACAACAGTCCGAACAATGTAAATAGTGTAAATAATTACAATACCTCATCTCAGAAATATAGACAGATATTGAAGGAGTGAATATGGCAATAAAGATGAGGACAACAGTCCGAACAATGTAAATAGTGTAAATAATTACAATACCTCATCTCAGAAATATAGACAGATATTGAAGGAGTGAATATGGCAATAAAGATGAGGACAACAGTCCGAACAATGTAAATAGTGTAAATAATTACAATACCTCATCTCAGAAATATAGACAGATATTGAAGGATCTGAATATGGCAAGAAAGATGAGGACAACAGTCCGAACAATGTAAATAGTGTAAATAATTACAATACCTCATCTCAGAAATATAGACAGATATTGAAGGAGTGAATATGGCAATAAAGATGAGGACAACAGTCCGAACAATGTAAATAGTGTAAATAATTACAATACCTCATCTCAGAAATATAGACAGATATTGAAGAGTGAATATGGCAATAAAAAGATGAGGACAACAGTCCGAACAATGTAAATAGTGTAAATAATTACAATACCTCATCTCAGAAATATAGACAGATATTGAAGGAGTGAATATGGCAATAAAGATGAGGACAACAGTCCGAACAATGTAAATAGTGTAAATAATTACAATACCTCATCTCAGAAATATAGACAGATATTGAAGGAGTGAATATGGCAATAAAAGATGAGGACAACAGTCCGAACAATGTAAATAGTGTAAATAATTACAATACCTCATCTCAGAAATATAGACAGATATTGAAGGAGTGAATATGGCAATAAAGATGAGGACAACAGTCCGAACAATGTAAATAGTGTAAATAATTACAATACCTCATCTCAGAAATATAGACAGATATTGAAGGAGTGAATATGGCAATAAAGATGAGGACAACAGTCCGAACAATGTAAATAGTGTAAATAATTACAATACCTCATCTCAGAAATATAGACAGATATTGAAGGAGTGAATATGGCAAAAAGATGAGGACAACAGTCCGAACAATGTAAATAGTGTAAATAATTACAATACCTCATCTCAGAAATATAGACAGATATTGAAGGACAATATGGCAATAAAGATGAGGACAACAGTCCGAACAATGTAAATAGTGTAAATAATTACAATACCTCATCTCAGAAATATAGACAGATATTGAAGGAGTGAATATGGCAATAAAGATGGAGGACAACAGTCCGAACAATGTAAATAGACAGATATAAAATAATTACAATACCTCATCTCAATAAATATAGACAGATATTGAAGGAGATATTGAAGAATATGGCAATAAAGATGAGGACAACAGTCCGAACAATGTAAATAGTGTAAATAATTACAATACCTCATCTCAGAAATATAGACAGATATTGAAGGAGTGAATATGGCAATAAAGATGAGGACAACAGTCCGAACAATGTAAATAGTGTAAATAATTACAATACCTCATCTCAGAAATATAGACAGATATTGAAGGAGTGAATATGGCAATAAAGATGAGGACAACAGTCCGAACAATGTAAATAGTGTAAATAATTACAATACCTCATCTCAGAAATATAGACAGATATTGAAGGAGTGAATATGGCAATATAAAGATGAGGACAACAGTCCGAACAATGTAAATAGTGTAAATAATTACAATACCTCATCTCAGAAATATAGACAGATATTGAAGGAGTGAATATGGCAATAAAGATGAGGACAACAGTCCGAACAATGTAAATAGTGTAAATAATTACAATACCTCATCTCAGAAATATAGACAGATATTGAAGGAGTGAATATGGCAATAAAGATGAGGACAACAGTCCGAACAATGTAAATAGTGTAAATAATTACAATACCTCATCTCAGAAATATAGACAGATATTGAAGGAGTGAATATGGCAATAAAGATGAGGACAACAGTCCGAACAATGTAAATAGTGTAAATAATTACAATACCTCATCTCAGAAATATAGACAGATATTGAAGGAGTGAATATGGCAATAAAGATGAGGACAACAGTCCGAACAATGTAAATAGTGTAAATAATTACAATACCTCATCTCAGAAATATAGACAGATATTGAAGGAATATGAATATGGCAATAAAGATGAGGACAACAGTCCGAACAATGTAAATAGTGTAAATAATTACAATACCTCATCTCAGAAATATAGACAGATATTGAAGGAGTGAATATGGCAATAAAGATGAGGACAACAGTCCGAACAATGTAAATAGTGTAAATAATTACAATACCTCATCTCAGAAATATAGACAGATATTGAAGGAGTGAATATGGCAACAAAGATGAGGACAACAGTCCGAACAATGTAAATAGTGTAAATAATTACAATACCTCATCTCAGAAATATAGACAGATATTGAAGGAATGAATATGGCAATAAAGATACGGACAACAGTCCGAACAATATAAATAGTGTAAATAATTACAATACCTCATCTCAGAAATATAGACAGATATTGAAGGAGTGAATATGGCTACAAAGATGAGGACAACAGTCCGAACAATGTAAATAGTGTAAATAATTACAATACCTCATCTCAGAAATATAGACAGATATTGAAGGAGTGAATATGGCAATAAAGATGAGGACAACAGTCCGAACAATGTAAATAGTGTAAATAATTACAATACCTCATCATCTCAGAAATATAGACAGTTATTGAAGGAGTGAATATGGCAATAAAGATGAGGACAACAGTCCGAACAATGTAAATAGTGTAAATAATTACAATACCTCATCTCAGAAATATAGACAGATATTGAAGAAATGAATATGGCAATAAAGATGAGGACAACAGTCCGAACAATGTAAATAGTGTAAATAATTACAATACCTCATCTCAGAAATATAGACAGATATTGAAGAAGTGAATATGGCAATAAAGATGAGGACAACAGTCCGAACAATGTAAATAGTGTAAATAATTACAATACCTCATCTCAGAAATATAGACAGATATTGAAGGAGTGAATATGGCAATAAAGATGAGGACAACAGTCCGAACAATGTAAATAGTGTAAATAATTACAATACCTCATCTCAGAAATATAGACAGATATTGAAGGAGTGAATATGGCAATAAAGATGAGGACAACAGTCCGAACAATGTAAATAGTGTAAATAATTACAATACCTCATCTCAGAAATATAGACAGATATTGAAGGAGTGAATATGGCAATAAAGATGAGGACAACAGTCCGAACAATGTAAATAGTGTAAATAATTACAATACCTCATCTCAGAAATATAGACAGATATTGAAGGAGTGAATATGGCAATAAAGATGAGGACAACAGTCCGAACAATGTAAATAGTGTAAATAATTACAATACCTCATCTCAGAAATATAGACAGATATTGAAGGAGTGAATATGGCAATAAAGATGAGGACAACAGTCCGAACAATGTAAATAGTGTAAATAATTACAATACCTCATCTCAGAAATATAGACAGATATTGAAGGAGTGAATATGGCAATAAAGATGAGGACAACAGTCCGAACAATGTAAATAGTGTAAATAATTACAATACCTCATCTCAGAAATATAGACAGATATTGAAGGAGTGAATATGGCAACAAAGATGAGGACAACAGTCCGAACAATGTAAATAGTGTAAATAATTACAATACCTCATCTCAGAAATATAGACAGATATTGAAGGAGAATATGGCAATAAAGATGAGGACAACAGTCCGAACAATGTAAATAGTGTAAATAATTACAATACCTCATCTCAGAAATATAGACAGATATTGAAGGAGTGAATATGGCAAAAAGATGAGGACAACAGTCCGAACAATGTAAATAGTGTAAATAATTACAATACCTCATCTCAGAAATATAGACAGATATTGAAGGAGTGAATATGGCAATAAAGATGAGGACAACAGTCCGAACAATGTAAATAGTGTAAATAATTACAATACCTCATCTCAGAAATATAGACAGATATTGAAGGAGAAATATGGCAATAAAGATGAGGACAACAGTCCGAACAATGTAAATAGTGTAAATAATTACAATACCTCATCTCAGAAATATAGACAGATATTGAAGGAGTGAATATGGCAATAAAGATGAGGACAACAGTCCGAACAATGTAAATAGTGTAAATAATTACAATACCTCATCTCAGAAATATAGACAGATATTGAAGGAGTGAATATGGCAATAAAGATGAGGACAACAGTCCGAACAATGTAAATAGTGTAAATAATTACAATACCTCATCTCAGAAATATAGACAGATATTGAAGGAGTGAATATGGCAATAAAGATGAGGACAACAGTCCGAACAATGTAAATAGTGTAAATAATTACAATACCTCATCTCAGAAATATAGACAGATATTGAAGGAGAATATGGCAATAAAGATGAGGACAACAGTCCGAACAATGTAAATAGTGTAAATAATTACAATACCTCATCTCAGAAATATAGACAGATATTGAAGGAAAGATGAATATGGCAATAAAATAGATGAGGACAACAGTCCGAACAATGTAAATAGTGTAAATAATTACAATACCTCATCTCAGAAATATAGACAGATATTGAAGGAGTGAATATGGCAATAAAGATGAGGACAACAGTTCGAACAATGTAAATAGTGTAAATAATTACAATACCTCATCTCAGAGATATAGACAGATATTGAAGGAGTGAATATGGCAATAAAGATGAGGACAACAGTTCGAACAATGTAAATAGTGTAAATAATTACAATACCTCATCTCAGAAATATAGACCGGTATTGAAGAAATGAATATGGCAATAAAGATGAGGACAACAGTCCGAACAATGTAAATAGTGTAAATAATTACAATACCTCATCTCAGAAATATAGACAGATATTGAAGGTGAATATGGCAATAAAGATGAGGACAACAGTCCGAACAATGTAAATAGTGTAAATAATTACAATACCTCATCTCAGAAATATAGACAGATATTGAAGGAGTGAATATGGCAATAAAGATGAGGACAACAGTCCGAACAATGTAAATAGTGTAAATAATTACAATACCTCATCTCAGAAATATAGACAGATATTGAAGGAGTGAATATGGCAATAAAGATGAGGACAACAGTCCGAACAATGTAAATAGTGTAAATAATTACAATACCTCATCTCAGAAATATAGACAGATATTGAAGGAGTGAATATGGCAATAAAGATGAGGACAACAGTCCGAACAATGTAAATAGTGTAAATAATTACAATACCTCATCTCAGAAATATAGACAGATATTGAAGGAGTGAATATGGCAATAAAAAGATGAGGACAACAGTCCGAACAATGTAAATAGTGTAAAATAATTACAATACCTCATCTCAGAAATATAGACAGATATTGAAGGAGTGAATATGGCAATAAAGATGAGGACAACAGTCCGAACAATGTAAATAGTGTAAATAATTACAATACCTCATCTCAGAAATATAGACAGATATTGAAAGGAACAATGTGAATATGGCAATAAAGAAAGATGAGGACAACAGTCCGAACAATGTAAATAGTGTAAATAATTACAATACCTCATCTCAGAAATATAGACAGATATTGAAGGAGTGAATATGGCAATAAAGATGAGGACAACAGTCCGAACAATGTAAATAGTGTAAATAATTAAATACCTCATCTCAGAAATATAGACAGATATTGAAGGAGTGAATATGGCAATAAAGATGAGGACAACAGTCCGAACAATGTAAATAGTGTAAATAATTACAATACCTCATCTCAGAAATATAGACAGATATTGAAGGAGTGAATATGGCAATAAAGATGAGGACAACAGTCCGAACAATGTAAATAGTGTAAATAATTACAATCATCTCAGAAATATAGACAAATATAGACAGATATTGAAGGAGTGAATATGGCAATAAAGATGAGGACAACAGTCCGAACAATGTAAATAGTGTAAATAATTACAATACCTCATCTCAGAAATATAGACAGATATTGAAGGAGTGAATATGGCAATAAAGATGAGGACAACAGTCCGAACAATGTAAATAGTATAAATAATTACAATACCTCATCTCAGAAATATAGACAGATATTGAAGGAGTGAATATGGGAATAAAGATGAGGACAACAGTCCAAACAATGTAAATAGTGTAAATAATTGCAATACCTCATCTCAAAAATATAGGCAAATATTGAAGGATTGCATGTGGCAGTAAAGATGAGGACAACAGTCCGAACAAAATAGTGTAAATAATTACAATACCTCATCTCAGAAATATAGACAGATATTGAAGGAGTGAATATGGCTACAAAGATGAGGACAACAGTCCAAACAATGTAAATAGTGTAAATAATTACAATACCTCATCTCAGAAATATAGACAGATATTGAAAGTGTGAAAATAGCTACAAAGATGAGGACAACAGTCTGAACAATGTAAATAGTGTCAATAATTACAATGCCTCATCTCAGTAGTATAGACAGATATTGAAGAAGTGAATATGACAATAAAGATGAGGACAACAGTCCGAACAATGTAAATAGTGTAAATAATTACAATACCTCATCTCAGAAATATAGACAGATATTGAAGGTGAATATGGCAATAAAAAGATGAGGACAACAGTCCGAACAATGTAAATAGTGTAAATAATTACAATACCTCATCTCAGAAATATAGACAGATATTGAAGGTGAATGAATATGGCAATAAAGATGAGGACAACAGTCCGAACAATGTAAATAGTGTAAATAATTACAATACCTCATCTCAGAAATATAGACAGATATTGAAGGTGAATATGGCAATAAAGATGAGGACAACAGTCCGAACAATGTAAATAGTGTAAATAATTACAATACCTCATCTCAGAAATATAGACAGATATTGAAGGAGGAATATGGCAATAAAGATGAGGACAACAGTCCGAACAATGTAAATAGTGTAAATAATTACAATACCTCATCTCAGAAATATAGACAGATGTTGAAGGTGAATATGGCAATAAAAGATGAGGACAACAGTCCGAACAATGTAAATAGTGTAAATAATTACAATACCTCATCTCAGAAATATAGACAGATATTGATGTTGAAGGTGAATATGGCAATAAAGATGAGGACAACAGTCCGAACAATGTAAATAGTGTAAATAATTACAATACCTCATCTCAGAAATATAGACAGATGTTGAAGGAGTGAATATGGCAATAAAGATGAGGACAACAGTCCGAACAATGTAAATAGTGTAAATAATTACAATACCTCATCTCAGAAATATAGACAGATATTGAAGGAGTGAATATGGCAATAAAGATGAGGACAACAGTCCGAACAATGTAAATAGTGTAAATAATTACAATACCTCATCTCAGAAATATAGACAGATATTGAAGGGGTGAATATGGCAATAAAGATGAGGACAACAGTCCGAACAATGTAAATAGTGTAAATAATTACAATACCTCATCTCAGAAATATAGACAGATGTTGAAGGAGTGAATATGGCAATAAAGATGAGGACAACAGTCCGAACAATGTAAATAGTGTAAATAATTACAATACCTCATCTCAGAAATATAGACAGAT
Organism: Acanthosepion pharaonis; assembly: GCA_903632075.3. Classification (NCBI taxonomy): domain Eukaryota; kingdom Metazoa; phylum Mollusca; class Cephalopoda; order Sepiida; family Sepiidae; genus Acanthosepion; species Acanthosepion pharaonis. Next base: position 192,664 of record CAHIKZ030002525.1, on the reverse strand, counting down.
GTTGAAGGAGTGAATATGGCAATAAAGATGAGGACAACAGTCCGAACAATGTAAATAGTGTAAATAATTACAATACCTCATCTCAGAAATATAGACAGATATTGAAGGAGTGAATATGGCAATAAAGATGAGGACAACAGTCCGAACAATGTAAATAGTGTAAATAATTACAATACCTCATCTCAGAAATATAGACAGATATTGAAGGAGGTGAATATGGCAATAAAGATGAGGACAACAGTCCGAACAATGTAAATAGTGTAAATAATTACAATACCTCATCTCAGAAATATAGACAGATATTGAAGGTGAATATGGCAATAAAGATGAGGACAACAGTCCGAACAATGTAAATAGTGTAAATAATTACAATACCTCATCTCAGAAATATAGACAGATATTGAAGGAATATGAATATGGCAAAAAAAGATGAGGACAACAGTCCAGAACAATGTAAATAACAATGTAAATGTAAATAATTACAATACCTCATCTGTGAAATAGAGACAGATGTTGAAGGTGAATATGGCAATAAAGATGAGGACAACAGTCCGAACAATGTAAATAGTGTAAATAATTACAATACCTCATCTCAGAAATATAGACAGATGTTGAAGGTGAATATGGCAATAAAGATGAGGACAACAGTCCGAACAATGTAAATAGTGTAAATAATTACAATACCTCATCTCAGAAATATAGACAGATATTGAAGGAGGTGAATATGGCAATAAAGATGAGGACAACAGTCCGAACAATGTAAATAGTGTAAATAATTACAATACCTCATCTCAGAAATATAGACAGATATTGAAGGTGTGAATATGGCAATAAAGATGAGGACAACAGTCCGAACAATGTAAATAGTGTAAATAATTACAATACCTCATCTCAGAAATATAGACAGATGTTGAAGGTGAATATGGCAATAAAGATGAGGACAACAGTCCGAACAATGTAAATAGTGTAAAATAATTACAATACCTCATCTCAGAAATATAGACAGATGTTGAAGGTGAATATGGCAATAAAGATGAGGACAACAGTCCGAACAATGTAAATAGTGTAAATAATTACAATACCTCATCTCAGAAATATAGACAGATATTGAAGGAGTGAATATGGCAATAAAGATGAGGACAACAGTCCGAACAATGTAAATAGTGTAAATAATTACAATACCTCATCTCAGAAATATAGACAGATGTTGAAGGTGAATATGGCAATAAAGATGAGGACAACAGTCCGAACAATGTAAATAGTGTAAATAATTACAATACCTCATCTCAGAAATATAGACAGATGTTGAAGGTGAATATGGCAATAAAGATGAGGACAACAGTCCGAACAATGTAAATAGTGTAAATAATTACAATACCTCATCTCAGAAATATAGACAGATGTTGAAGGAGTGAATATGGCAATAAAGATGAGGACAACAGTCCGAACAATGTAAATAGTGTAAATAATTACAATACCTCATCTCAGAAATATAGACAGATGTTGAAGGTGAATATGGCAATAAAGATGAGGACAACAGTCCGAACAATGTAAATAGTGTAAATAATTACAATACCTCATCTCAGAAATATAGACAGATGTTGAAGGTGAAATATGGCAATAAAGATGAGGACAACAGTCCGAACAATGTAAATAGTGTAAATAATTACAATACCTCATCTCAGAAATATAGACAGATGTTGAAGGTGAATATGGCAATAAAGATGAGGACAACAGTCCGAACAATGTAAATAGTGTAAATAATTACAATACCTCATCTCAGAAATATAGACAGATGTTGAAGGTGAATATGGCAATAAAGATGAGGACAACAGTCCGAACAATGTAAATAGTGTAAATAATTACAATACCTCATCTCAGAAATATAGACAGATGTTGAAGGTGAATATGGCAATAAAGATGAGGACAACAGTCCGAACAATGTAAATAGTGTAAATAATTACAATACCTCATCTCAGAAATATAGACAGATGTTGAAGGTGAATATGGCAATAAAGATGAGGACAACAGTCCGAACAATGTAAATAGTGTAAATAATTAACAATACCTCATCTCAGAAATATAGACAGATATTGAAGGTGAATATGGCAATAAAGATGAGGACAACAGTCCGAACAATGTAAATAGTGTAAATAATTACAATACCTCATCTCAGAAATATAGACAGATGTTGAAGGTGAATATGGCAATAAAGATGAGGACAACAGTCCGAACAATGTAAATAGTGTAAATAATTACAATACCTCATCTCAGAAATATAGACAGATGTTGAAGGTGAATATGGCAATAAAGATGAGGACAACAGTCCGAACAATGTAAATAGTGTAAATAATTACAATACCTCATCTCAGAAATATAGACAGATGTTGAAGGTGAATATGGCAATAAAGATGAGGACAACAGTCCGAACAATGTAAATAGTGTAAATAATTACAATACCTCATCTCAGAAATATAGACAGATGTTGAAGGTGAATATGGCAATAAAGATGAGGACAACAGTCCGAACAATGTAAATAGTGTAAATAATTACAATACCTCATCTCAGAAATATAGACAGATGTTGAAGGTGAATATGGCAATAAAGATGAGGACAACAGTCCGAACAATGTAAATAGTGTAAATAATTACAATACCTCATCTCAGAAATATAGACAGATGTTGAAGGTGAATATGGCAATAAAGATGAGGACAACAGTCCGAACAATGTAAATAGTGTAAATAATTACAATACCTCATCTCAGAAATAGAGACAGATGTTGAAGGTGAATATGGCAATAAAGATGAGGACAACAGTCCGAACAATGTAAATAGTATAAATAATTACAATACCTCATCTCAGAAATAGAGACAGATGTTGAAGGTGAATATGGCAATAAAGATGAGGACAACAGTCCGAACAATGTAAATAGTGTAAATAATTAAAATACAATACCTCTCTCATATAGACAGATGTTGAAATATGAATATGGCAATAAAGATGAGGACAACAGTCCGAACAATGTAAATATGTAAATAATTACAATACCTCATCTCAGAAATATAGACAGATGTTGAAGGTGAATATGGCAATAAAGATGAGGACAACAGTCCGAACAATGTAAATAGTGTAAATAATTACAATACCTCATCTCAGAAATATAGACAGATGTTGAAGGTGAATATGGCAATAAAGATGAGGACAACAGTCCGAACAATGTAAATAGTGTAAATAATTACAATACCTCATCTCAGAAATATAGACAGATGTTGAAGGTGAATATGGCAATAAAGATGAGGACAACAGTCCGAACAATGTAAATAGTGTAAATAATTACAATACCTCATCTCAGAAATATAGACAGATGTTGAAGGAGTGAATATGGCAATAAAGATGAGGACAACAGTCCGAACAATGTAAATAGTGTAAATAATTACAATACCTCATCTCAGAAATATAGACAGATGTTGAAGGTGAATATGGCAATAAAGATGAGGACAACAGTCCGAACAATGTAAATAGTGTAAATAATTACAATACCTCATCTCAGAAATATAGACAGATGTTGAAGGTGAATATGGCAATAAAAGATGAGGACAACAGTCCGAACAATGTAAATAGTGTAAATAATTACAATACCTCATCTCAGAGAAATATAGACAGATGTTGAAGGTGAATATGGCAATAAAGATGAGGACAACAGTCCGAACAATGTAAATAGTGTAAATAATTACAATACCTCATCTCAGAAATATAGACAGATGTTGAAGGTGAATATGGCAATAAAGATGAGGACAACAGTCCGAACAATGTAAATAGTGTAAATAATTACAATACCTCATCTCAGAAATATAGACAGATGTTGAAGGTGAATATGGCAATAAAGATGAGGGACAACAGTCCGAACAATGTAAATAGTGTAAATAATTACAATACCTCATCTCAGAAATATAGACAGATGTTGAAGGTGAATATGGCAATAAAGATGAGGACAACAGTCCGAACAATGTAAATAGTGTAAATAATTACAATACCTCATCTCAGAAATATAGACAGATGTTGAAGGTGAATATGGCAATAAAGATGAGGACAACAGTCCGAACAATGTAAATAGTGTAAATAATTACAATACCTCATCTCAGAAATATAGACAGATGTTGAAGGTGAATATGGCAATAAAGATGAGGACAACAGTCCGAACAATGTAAATAGTGTAAATAATTACAATACCTCATCTCAGAAATATAGACAGATGTTGAAGGTGAATATGGCAATAAAGATGAGGACAACAGTCCGAACAATGTAAATAGTGTAAATAATTACAATACCTCATCTCAGAAATATAGACAGATGTTGAAGGTGAATATGGCAATAAAGATGAGGACAACAGTCCGAACAATGTAAATAGTGTAAATAATTACAATACCTCATCTCAGAAATATAGACAGATGTTGAAGGTGAATATGGCAATAAAGATGAGGACAACAGTCCGAACAATGTAAATAGTGTAAATAATTACAATACCTCATCTCAGAAATATAGACAGATGTTGAAGGTGAATATGGCAATAAAGATGAGGACAACAGTCCGAACAATGTAAATAGTGTAAATAATTACAATACCTCATCTCAGAAATAATAGACAGATGTTGAAATAATTACAATACCTCATCTCAGAAATATAATGATGAATAACAATGGCAATAAAATCTCAGAAATATAGACAACAGTCCGAACAAAGATGTAAATAGTGAAAATAAATAGTGTACAATAATACTCATCTCAGAAATAGAGACAGATGTTGAAGGTGAATATGGCAATAAAGATGAGGACAACAGTCCGAAATGTGTAAATAGTGTAAATAATTACAATACCTCATCTCAGAAATATAGACAGATGTTGAAGGTGAATATGGCAATAAAGATGAGGACAACAGTCCGAACAATGTAAATAGTGTAAATAATTACAATACCTCATCTCAGAAATAGAGACAGATGTTGAAGGTGAATATGGCAATAAAGATGAGGACAACAGTCCGAACAATGTAAATAGTGTAAATAATTACAATACCTCATCTCAGAAATATAGACAGATGTTGAAGGTGAATATGGCAATAAAATGAGGACAACAGTCCGAACAATGTAAATAGTGTAAATAATTACAATACCTCATCTCAGAAATATAGACAGATGTTGAAGGTGAATATGGCAATAAAGATGAGGACAACAGTCCGAACAATGTAAATAGTGTAAATAATTACAATACCTCATCTCAGAAATAGAGACAGATGTTGAAGGTGAATATGGCAATAAAGATGAGGACAACAGTCCGAACAATGTAAATAGTGTAAATAATTACAATACCTCATCTCAGAAATATAGACAGATGTTGAAGGTGAATATGGCAATAAAGATGAGGACAACAGTCCGAACAATGTAAATAGTGTAAATAATTACAATACCTCATCTCAGAAATAGAGACAGATGTTGAAGGTGAATATGGCAATAAAGATGAGGACAACAGTCCGAACAATGTAAATAGTGTAAATAATTACAATACCTCATCTCAGAAATAGAGACAGATGTTGAAGGTGAATATGGCAATAAAGATGAGGACAACAGTCCGAACAATGTAAATAGTGTAAATAATTACAATACCTCATCTCAGAAATAGAGACAGATGTTGAAGGTGAATATGGCAATAAAGATGAGGACAACAGTCCGAACAATGTAAATAGTGTAAATAATTACAATACCTCATCTCAGAAATAGAGACAGATGTTGAAGGTGAATATGGCAATAAAGATGAGGACAACAGTCCGAACAATGTAAATAGTGTAAATAATTACAATACCTCATCTCAGAAATAGAGACAGATGTTGAAGGTGAATATGGCAATAAAGATGAGGGACAACAGTCCGAACAATGTAAATAGTGTAAATAATTACAATACCTCATCTCAGAAATAGAGACAGATGTTGAAGGTGAATATGGCAATAAAGATGAGGACAACAGTCCGAACAATGTAAATAGTGTAAATAATTACAATACCTCATCTCAGAAATAGAGACAGATGTTGAAGGTGAATATGGCAATAAAGATGAGGACAACAGTCCGAACAATGTAAATAGTGTAAATAATTACAATACCTCATCTCAGAAATAGAGACAGATGTTGAAGGTGAATATGGCAATAAAGATGAGGACAACAGTCCGAACAATGTAAATAGTGTAAATAATTACAATACCTCATCTCAGAAATAGAGACAGATGTTGAAGGTGAATATGGCAATAAAGATGAGGACAACAGTCCGAACAATGTAAATAGTGTAAATAATTACAATACCTCATCTCAGAAATAGAGACAGATGTTGAAGGTGAATATGGCAATAAAGATGAGGACAACAGTCCGAACAATGTAAATAGTGTAAATAATTACAATACCTCATCTCAGAAATAGAGACAGATGTTGAAGGTGAATATGGCAATAAAGATGAGGACAACAGTCCGAACAATGTAAATAGTGTAAATAATTACAATACCTCATCTCAGAAATAGAGACAGATGTTGAAGGTGAATATGGCAATAAAGATGAGGACAACAGTCCGAACAATGTAAATAGTGTAAATAATTACAATACCTCATCTCAGAAATAGAGACACATGTTGAAGGTGAATATGGCAATAAAGATGAGGACAACAGTCCGAACAATGTAAATAATGTAAATAATTACAATACCTCATCTCAGAAATAGAGACAGATGTTGAATGTGAATATGGCAATAAAGATGAGGACAACAGTCCGAACAATGTAAATAGTGTAAATAATTACAATACCTCATCTCAGAAATAGAGACAGATGTTGAAGGTGAATATGGCAATAAAGATGAGGACAACAGTCCGAACAATGTAAATAGTGTAAATAATTACAATACCTCATCTCAGAAATAGAGACAGATGTTGAAGGTGAATATGGCAATAAAGATGAGGACAACAGTCCGAACAATGTAAATAGTGTAAATAATTACAATACCTCATCTCAGAAATATAGAGACAGATGTTGAAGGTGAATATGGCAATAAAGATGAGGACAACAGTCCGAACAATGTAAATAGTGTAAATAATTACAATACCTCATCTCAGAAATAGAGACAGATGTTGAAGGTGAATATGGCAATAAAGATGAGGACAACAGTCCGAACAATGTAAATAGTGTAAATAATTACAATACCTCATCTCAGAAATAGAGACAGATGTTGAAGGTGAATATGGCAAATAAAAATATGAGGACAACAGTCCGAACAATGTAAATAAAGTAAATAATTACAATACCTCATCTCAGAAATAGAGACAGATGTTGAAGGTGAATATGGCAATAAAGATGAGGACAACAGTCCGAACAATGTAAATAATGTAAATAATTACAATACCTCATCTCAGAAATAGAGACAGATGTTGAAGGTGAATATGGCAACAAAGATGAGGACAACAGTCCGAACAATGTAAATAATGTAAATAATTACAATACCTCATCTCAGAAATAGAGACAGATGTTGAAGGTGAATATGGCAACAAAGATGAGGACAACAGTCCGAACAATGTAAATAGTGTAAATAATTACAATACCTCATCTCAGAAATAGAGACAGATGTTGAAGGTGAATATGGCAACAAAGATGAGGACAACAGTCCGAACAATGTAAATAATGTAAATAATTACAATACCTCATCTGAGAAATAGAGACAGATTTTGAAGGTGAATATGGCAACAGAGATGAGGACAACAGTCCGAACAATGTAAATAATGTAAATAATTACAATACCTCATCTCAGAAATAGAGACAGATGTTGAAGGTGAATATGGCAACAAAGGTGAGGACAACAGTCCGAATAATGTAAATAATGTAAATAATTACAATACCTCATCTCAGAAATAGAGACAGATGTTGAAGGTGAATATGGCAACAAAGGTGAGGACAACAGTCCGAACAATGTAAATAATGTAAATAATTACAATCCCTCATCTGAGAAATAAAGACAGAAAATGTAAATCATTTTTGTTTTTTTTTCAAACAGTTACTGAAAATCTGCTCAGAATAGTAAAATAAAATTGCAATAAAACTACAACATTAATTAAATAGATAAGTTTTTATTTGCTTTTATAAATAATGTATATTGGGGACAATATAGTCTTTAATAAATTTCTCGATGAATAATCAATTTTTACTAGAAACTGTTTTCATTTTTTAATTAATAAAATTTAAAATTCCTTTAAAAATTCTTCAAATCTTTGATCGCGTTAGGTTAAGTTATTAAGTGAAGACTATTTACTAATCAAAAATTGAAAAGATTAATACAAATCCTCATGCACTAAGATTTTGAAAATATTTTTTTAATTTTTTTTATGTGTATAAACATGACCATTTTGAAAGTATGAGTGACCATACACGACATTATCAGAAAATAAGGTGTATGACTATAGTAAATTTAAAGTCAACATTCCTAAAATTAGATTACTGAGAATATTTTGCAACATTTTTAAGAACACTGAGTACTCTAAAATTATATAAAAAATGCTTTTATCAGTTATTTTCTTAAATTTTTAATAATTTAAATGTGTTAACAAATAAAGTCTCCGTAGAACAACAATAAACCTGACATCAGTACTTTTTATCATTCGTCATTCATGTAACAAGTACGTAATATCCGTGATTGTTTTGTTTTTAAAATCCATTTCTGTGTTATTTTAAACTTAAGGTCAATAATATTTCTTTCAAATCAGATTAATTATACTTTAAATCAGTTAATATTCTTGAAATGAAGTTTTCAGAAAGCATATATTATTTTTGGAAGATTTTTTAATAAGGAAAATTATATTGCGATGACAGATGACTAAAAAAGACGATAATCAGCTATACACTACAGAGTAGAAATAGTAATTTTAATCCTTTAACTTTCAATTATTATTTTTTTTAATTTTTAAATCTTCTTCTTTTATGTGTCCCCTCAGGGCATAGACGATCTTGGCTCTCCAGATCTTCCTGTTCCGTGTAGCTCATAAGATTTGTATTTTTATTACTTCTCCCATAGTTCTACCATCCATTTACTCAAGCTTGTCAAGTATGTTACCCGCTGCGTTCCTCTGTCCCTCTTCCGCTCAATTTGCCCTGTGAGTATCAAGTTTACCAAGCCCTCTTTCCTTACGTACACAAGAAATTTAAAATGCCTCTTTGTGATGTTAAGTATAAGATTCCTCTTTGTTTCTATTCTCTCCAAACTTAGTAGCTGCCCATATGTTCGGCCATTATCCTCAGCATCATACTGTAGAACCACATTTAGTCTTCTACAAGTCTCTACTTCTTTGAGAAGATTGTCCAGCATTCGCTGCTATGTAAGCAGACAGAGATCGTATAACAGTTCAGTACTTATTTCTTTGTTTCCAATGGAATTTTTTCTGTCTCTTAATACTCTGCTTAGCTTTTGGAAAGCATCTTTGGTCATCCCAATACACTTCGGATCTCAGTGTCACACATTGCGTATTCTGTTAGAACACTTACCAGATAGTTAAATTTCTGTACCTGCTTGATTTTGGGCTCACCTTTTTGCTGACAACCATGCATTCTGTTTTCTTGTAGTTTAGGCTTAGCCCTTTCTTCTCGCTTTCCTTCGCTACCTTCTGTAGGAGGTTTTGTAGTTTCCCTTCCGTGTCTGTTAACAGCAATACGTCATCTTCATAGCTTATAGATATCGCGAATTAGTGGAGGTACATATAAAAAAGTGACAAAGGGGAAATAAAACAATGAAGTTTCTATGTTGTAGTAACAGGACAGTATTTATGAAAAATATAGAAAAGGTTATCCTTGGAATATTTCATGAAAGGGTTAACTGTATCTATTCCAGTGAGACATTGATTAGAAACATCTCGAACAAGTGTTGCTTTCATCCCGACTTCAATTGAAACACTTATATCAATACTTACAGTTTCCGACATTAACTTTGTTTTACAATTCCCAAAGTCATAACCAAGGCTTTCAGACATTTTTTTATCAGTTATTTCATTTTCACTTTTAAGCTTATCTCTGCGATATACACGTTCTCTTTTATCGCTTTTACCTCCCTTTTAACACAAACAGTACTAGAGGAGAGAAGCGAGACTAAAAGCAGGTGTCAAGTGGAATATAGGGTTAGATCTGTTGTTAAGAGACAAAAAAATGATCTTCTTGAACGGGTTTGAAGGATCAAACCCTTCGATAAATAATGTAGAGATCAGCCACAGAAAGGAAACTACAGGAACATCTTCAGAAGGTTGTAAATGAAAGGGTGAAGAAAGGACTAAACAATAATGAGAAGAAAACAAAATATATGCTTGTAAGCAAAAGGGGTTGCTCAAAATGCGATCTACGAATTGGGGACGCCAAAAGCCGAGCTATCTAAGACATGTTTTAACAGAGGACAGGAAACATAATATAGAAATCAATTGGAATAGCAAAAAATGTCTCCGAAAAACTAAGTAAAGTATTAAGGAACAAGAAAATTTGGTTAGGAACAAAGAAAAGAGGATATAAATATTATGCAATATAGGTTCTTTTACATGACAGTGAATGCTGGGCAATATCTTCACAAACGAAGAAGAGACTTAAGGCAACAAGAATGTAGGTCTACAGAAGGATGATGAGAATCTTAGGAACCTAATATGTGAGCAACGAGGAAGTTTTAAAGAAAAAGAAAAAAATCAGGAGGCACGGTGGAGTAATGGATAGCAGCTCGGATTGAGGAATCGGAGGTCCGAGTTCGAATTCTATTTACGTGCTAATACCCTTGGGAAAGGTATTAATCCTCTTCTCCCCGACCCCAGCTATGGGTAATTTAGCAGAACATACTGGCTTCTATAGCCTTGGTTGGCAACTGGTCTACTGCAGAAAGAAATGGCAACCTACTGCGGGGGAAATCTGCCTCGTCAGTCGCGTATCGAAAGATACATGATCGCCTAAGCGTTTATCACGCATGGCACATAACTGACTGATAATACACATTAATGAGCTGAATCACAAGATCTTGCAAAACGTGAATGTCGAATCGTTTGATGTAAAACTCTATAGGATGCTGTGCTTTCTTGTTCCATTTCAATTGGTTTAAAAGGCCAAATTTCAGGTTTATCCTTCGAATAATACTTTTCATTCATCATTAAAGGGTTTGAAGAATCATTTCTTTCGTCTTTGTTGTCATTATTCATATAGTCATCCGATTCTGGATAAGTAAGACTCACATTATCACTTTCATTAACATCTTCAGAAAAAAGAAGTGACACCTATGTAGAATGGAGGATTTTTTTTTTATTTAATTAAAAATTTCAACCAGGGTTCCATTTGTAATGGGAGGAGAAGTCACCCACCAAAATTTTATTTTCTGTTTTAAATTTATTTCCTTCATATACATGATAGAAAATGAAGTAAATATAAAATCACAAAAAATAAGTAATGCTAACATTATCACTTTCATTAACATCTTCAGAAAAATCTATTACATTCTCGTACGTTCTAATACCCTTGCGAAAAGTATAAATCCTCTTCTTCTCCCCCGAAACTGGTCTACCTCAGAAAGAAATGGAAACCTACTGCGGGAAAAAAATCTGCCTGTTTGAAGCATTTGATATAAAACTCTATACGATGGAGTGCTTTTTTGTTACCTTTTTTTTTGTTTTGAATTTATTTCCTTCGTGTGCATGATAGAAAAATGAAGGAGATATAAATCACAAAAAATAAGTAATGCTGACATTAACATCTTCTGAGATATCCATTAGATTCACTTACGTGCTAATACCCTTGGGAAAGGTATAAATCCTTTTCTAAGAGACGGGTCTACCTCGAAAAGAAATCGCACCCTACTGCGGGAAAAAATCTGCCTCGTCAGTCATGTATCGAAAGATACATGGTCGCCTAAGCGTGTATCGTGCATGGTACATAATTGACTGATACTTAAAATCCGAAAGAGTTAATTACATTTTCTAGTACCATTATTGAGGATAGGGAGACAGAGGTAATCTGGATTTGTGGCTCACAGTAAGATTAGTCTTTTTGCTAACTCTACTAATCTCTGTTCTGTCAACCATTTGCACAAGCTCATTAGGTAGGTTACTCGCTGCTTTCCGTGCTTGCGAATAACCAACATAACGAGCCTGTGTTGGCGAAACAGAGATTAGTAGAGTTAGCAAAAAGACTAATATTACTGTGAGCCACAAATACTGAAAGTCTAATCTTAAAAGATGAGCATTAATAAAGTGATTGCTCAAAATAGGAAGACACATGGCAAAAGAAGAAGAAGAAAGAAAGAAGAAGAAGAAGAAGAAGAAGAAGAAGTAGGAAGAGAAGAAGAAGAAGAAGAAGAAGAGGAAGAAGAAGGAGAAGAAAAAGAAGAGAAAGAAATGAGAAAAAGAAAAAGAAGAAAAGAAGAAAAAAAAGAAGTAAAAGAAGAAGAAGTAGAAGAGGAGGAGGAGAAGAAGAAGAAGAAGAAGAAGGAAGAGAAGAAGAAGAAGAAGAGGAGAAGAAGAAGAAGAAGAAAAGAGAAGATGGGAGAATGGAAAATGAAGGAATATAATACAAGGAAAAGAAATAAAGAAATAAAGAAAGAATCAAAAGATGAAGGCGAAATGGTGACGAAAAAAGATAAATAAAATTTAAGAAAAAGGAAAATAACTTCGAAGAAAAACAGTCGAAGAAAAAGCAGAAAAAGAAGAAGAAATGTAAATGTAAAAAAGGATAAAAAATGAAATAACACTGAAGAAATGGCTCCGAAGAAAAATTTAGTAGAAAAAAAAAGAATGAAGAAAGAGAAATAATATAGAGGAAAAAGCTGATTACTAAGAAAAAAGTGGAAGAAGAATAAGAAGAAGTAAAAGAAGTAGTAGTCGTAGAAGAAGAAGAAGAAGAAGAAGAGGTAGGAGAAAAGAAGTAGCAATAGTAGTAGTAATAGTAGTAGAAGAAGAAGAAGAAAAAGTAGAAGAAGAAGTAAAAGAAGTGGTAGTAGAAGAGGAGGTAGTAGTAATAGTAATAGTAATAGTAGTCTCAGATAAGATCTTAGAAGAATTTTTTAGAAGAAGAAGAAGAAGTTATAAGAAGAAGAAGAAGAAGAAATAAGTAAAAAAGAATTGTTTGTTTACAGAATTTGTGAACACATTGTGAAGCCATTAATAAAAATATGCAAAATGTTATACATTTTGCACATCCATTTACTCAAGCTCGCCAGGGTTATGTGTTGTTTTCATCTGACCTTCTTGCCTTCAATCTATCCTGTGAGTATCAAATTTTCCAAGCCCCTTTTCCACATTATATGTCCTAGAAATTTCAACTGATGTTAAATATAAGTTTCCTTTTTCTTTTTATTTTCTCTAAATCTTTCTAGTTGCCCGCTTGTTCGGTTCATGAGTCCAATTAAGCAAAATAAGACTTATAAATAAGCAAAATCTAATTCTGCTTTCTGACAATAATCGGCCACATGTTGTCAGCATGTCACTGAAGAAGCTCATCAACTTAAGAGACTTTGCCACGTCCACCATATTTCCCTGATCTCTTTCCCGATGACTACCATTTCTTCAAGCATCATGACAATTTATTTCAAACCAAAAGACATTTTGTTGTAAAGAACTGCATTCAAAGGTTTCTTGGAGCCGAAACCTTTAGAGTTTTTATCATAAAGGCATTGACTAACCTTGTAACTCGATGGCAGAAATGTATAGAAGCTAGGCTTCATATTTTGACTGTTTTAAACACTGTTTAAATTCAAGAATAAATGTGTTTTGAAATATATTGCCAGGACTGCAATGAAACAAACAGAAAAAGTGAGTTGAAAAATCTGTCATACATAATTAAGACAGAGCCCTTAAAGATATCATACTCACGGGACATATTTAAGGCAAGCGAAGCAAGGGAAAACAGTGAGTAACCTATTTAACAAGTTTGTGCTAATGAATGGCAGAACAGCAACAGGGTGGTAAAGAATGAAAAAAGTTCGTGAGGGTGAGTTAACTCCGTGGAAATAGCATGGCGAGTAATAGCTGTAAATTTCTGAACTGGTGATAGTAAAGAATGGATTTCATCTGAACATTGGTCAGTGAAATAGCGACAGTGTAACGTCTATGGTAAATAATATGAAGAGTGGAAACAGCACCATGTAAAGGACTTTGAACTCTAACAAGGCTGGAAAGTAAAGATTTTGTAGCTTCATCACAGATGTGGCAGTAATAAATCATATTTGATCTCATCTGACACTTGTGAGAATAAAGAATAGCAGAAGGTACTTCATGGAATGGTACAAGGATCCGACTATTTTCCTAGCATCTTTAGCGATGAATCGATGAATCGCCTCTCTCTCTCTCTCTCTCTCTCTCTCTATATATATATATATATATATATATATATATATATATATATATATATGGACACTCTCCTATCGTGACCGATAAATGAGGCTCAGTATTGCAAGGTGTCTTTTGTTTTACACTTATGCATGCTAGCAGGGGCTATTGTAGAGGAAATCAGGTAAGGAAAAGACATTTCATTTGTGCTTTCTTAAGTGTGATACTATCCCAGCCTTGCAGCGACAGTGATGAAATTTGTTAAAGCAGGATTTTGATAGTATCTCTGCTTCAGAGCTTGACGAAGCTGATCACGGTGCTTCAGTCTATTGTCTTCAAAACACTTTAACTTAATAAAACATGACTTCTGCCACTCCTTTCGCTTTGATGCTTAGGCTTCCCAGGTTTTCAGATCAAAGTTGAGACGTTTCAAGTTGTCTTTCAATTTGTCTTTTTATATATATATATATATATATATATATATATATATATATATATATATATATATATAACAACAAAAATGGCAATTTTGATGATGTCATTCAGTCTTAGTCAATTTAACTAGTGACTACCTTGATCTTGGTGTTTCTGACACAAGATATCATAATCAATTTTGATGACGTCATTCAGTCATAATCCATTCAGCTAGTGACTACCTTGATCTTGATAATTTTGACACAAGATATAATAAATTTTAATGATGTCATTCAGTCTATACTATATCTAATACTTTATACACACACACACACACACACACATATATATATATATATATATATATATATATATATATATATATATATATACATGAAATTTTCAAATATAATGGACATGTGAGTACTTAAACAAAATACTATGTTTTAATTCTTCAATATTTAAATAATTTAGATACATTTTTGTGAAATAGCTACAAGTTTTTATGGCTACGAATTGTCTGTGGGCTACTAGAAATGCTATGCGGACCTCCGGGGGTCCACCTGGACCAGGTCGAGAAACATTTGTCTAGACTTATTGCTATATAATACGTTGTATGTCACGTAGCAATACACTATTCTTTTCTTTCTTTTTTACAACGGTATTTTTCTTGGATTAACTTTTGGAATGCCTCTTTCTCTTATCCAATGAGTCTTCGGATCTCGGTGTCACTTTTTCCAAACTCCTTTAAAACACTTCTCATATATTTAAACCTCTGTACCTGTTGGATGGTCACATCTCCAATTTCTAACTCTCATCTTTAGTGTTTTTTTTCTTGCTGATCACCTTTCTTCTCGTTTTCTACTCTGTCTAGCAGGTCCTGTAGTTTTGTTTCCGAGTCACCCGTAAACACGGTGCTATTTGCCTTACCTTATATTGTCAAGATTATACCAATCAATAATAAATTCTGGTAGTGCCTCGAGTTGAATAAAAACATGAACAAACTTAGACACTGTCTATATTTCTGAGATGACGTATTATGCTTACTTGCATTATTTACATTACTCGGACATTGTTATGCGACAGCACGAGGGGAAATAGAAAAATCAGGTGGAGTTGACCACATATGGAGGGAAATAGGGAGATGAGGTTGAAATAATAGACAAAGATCATTATTGAATATACGAAATCTTAAAGAATCCGCATATATGCTTGGCCACAAAAAATCTCCTGAGCTGACCAAGCATAGAAATGAATACAATGTGACAACCAATAACAAAGAGTGCTAGAGAAAAGCAATAAATAACAATAAAAAAATTGCAATATAAACTCTAGTTAAAAACAAAATCAATAATAATAGCAAAAAAAATAATTGTAATATGAGCATTGGTAAAACACGGTTGTTGAGACATTCAGTTTATAAGTCCCAAAAATTCAAACACAGATTTCCTCAAAGACACATGGCGCAGTGGATGATGGCGTTGGTTAAATCCAGTGACTAGACCCAAAGAGCTGTGAGTTCAATACCAGGCCACAGCAGTGGTGAATCAAAACTTGGAGAGTTGTGTTAAAGGGAAATAACTGAGACATCAGGAAGAGGCATGTCACGTGGAAATAAACAATCTACCATGGTGGACAAAATAAAGGGTTTTGTTCGAAATTCTAATCACCTGAACAAGGTCGAAACGTTTTGAATATGGCAAGAATGATGAGGATAATAGTCCGAGTAATGTAAATAATGTCAGAAATCATAATACCTCATCGCAGAGATATAGAGACCGAAACGTTGTGAATATGGCAATGAAGATGGGGATAACAGTCCAAATAATGCAAGTAATCATAATACCTCATCTCAGAGATATAGGGACCGAAACGTTGTGAATATGGCAATGAAGATGAGGATAACAGTCCAAATAATGCAAGTAATCATAATACCTCATCTCAGAGATATAGAGACCGAAACGTTGTGAATATGGCAATGAAGATGGGGATAACAGTCCAAATAATGCAAGTAATCATAATACCTCATCTCAGACATATAGAGACCGAAACGTTGTGAATATGGCAATGAAGATGGGGATAACAGTCCAAATAATGCAAGTAATCATAATACCTCATCTCAGACATATAGAGACCGAAACGTTGTGAATATGGCAAGAAAGATGCGGATAACAGTCGCAGTAATGTAAATAATGCAATTAAACTAATAAACATATAAAAAAAAAAACTCGATACTATTTTTTATAACATGTGTAGTATGAGTCTGACTTCAGATGATGCCAAATTATATTTACACTCAATATCCATCAACGGAGTCAGATACATGAGCAGATTGACCTGAGAGATAACATTTTAGTCTGCATGTGCAGCTACTTGCTTTCACTAGATTATGTCAGCTGCTTGCAACATGTAAGGATATTGTGGACCCACTTGCACCGGGAATGTGCAAACCTGGGACAAATGTATTTTATCTTTGAAGACGCAAATGTTTGAGGACACCCTTCTGCAAATTCATTGAAGCAAAACGAATATTTCCGTTATTATTTACTTTTTTTAAAATATTTTTCCAGTGAAACATGGCCCAGTGCACATATTAGTACTTCGTACGTATATTCCACGAAAACGTTCCTTACGGAATGACCAGATTCTCGATTGGGTTTAAATCAGGAGAGTATCCGGGACAGTCTATAGTACTTTGATTTGCTCACTGGCAAGGCCTGTCCGTGTGTCCGTGCAGCGTTACAAATTTTCGTACGCTTCCTTGGAGTAACGTCCATAGTAGACAATGGTCGTAGGACAACTAATCGACAGCTGAGACAATAGTGTCTGGGCATGATGAAAACCTGATGCAATCACGGATGAGGCAATATTTTTCAAGAGCAAACAAATTTCATCATACACCCCTAAAATAGATTCATATTACTGCACACCACAGCAATCTGAGGAAAAAATAGAAATCATTACACCCTGTCATTGTAGTGGGTATAAACTGAGCTTTTAGTGAAAGAAAGGAAACTAAAGCGGTTGTTTCAATTACTTTGAAATGTGTAAGTATATAATCGACCCAGCTCCACCGGTAATGTGCACACCTGGGACAAACCGGAGAAAATTTAAAGGAGAGTCTCATACATCAGCATGAGTTTAAAGTTCTCGTACAGAGGAAAACCCAAAGATGCATATCCGCTCAGCGGCAGTAAATGCCGAAGTCAAGAGTTAAAATGTACATTTATGTATGAGAGATATGTTCTTGTGTTCGCGTTAGTTGTGCATGAAGATGTAAGCCGTAAGTTCTATGTTAACAGTTTCTTCACTCGCACTTATCACTTGCGGAACCCATTTCCAGCTTCTTGATTTCCAGTCCGTTGTGATCTAAAATTTTACGTCAATTGTAATCGTCGGCTTAACTTTCTTTTATTGCCCTCTCTCCTTAATGATTTTGTTATTTTTCTGTTCTCTCGCACTCAGTAACTCCATTGCGTCTTAGCGGCTTTATTGTCTTAGTTGTGTGCGGGTGAAATATTTAAAATGAAAAAAAAATGGCTGCATTCTTCTCACCGATCCAACTGAGCTTCGGGCCATATCACAATGAAACAGCGGTTCTCATCCGATTACCGAAGGAAAACAAAATTGACACCAGTCAGTACCTCGATGGGTGACCGTTGGGGGATACTAACTGGATGTACAGATAGTGTAATCGATAAATGATCGGAATGCAAAATCAGAGAGTCAAGTTCGAATTCCAGTCGGGTTATTTATATTCCCTTACGTGTCAATATCCTTGAGAAAGGTATGAATCCACTTTTTCTCCTCTCAGATATGGGTTAAATAGTAAGACATGTATCAAAACACCATGATTATCTCCTTCAAATTTTTTTTACATATATAAATAAATAGCCTAAAAACTCGTTGATAAGCTGTGAAAAACCGATAAACAAGCCGATGCACCTGGCTTCTCTGAAGTCCTGCTTAACAGTAAGAGCAAAGTCCATTCTTACAACATGATGTGCCAGATAATACATATGTACTCGGTAAGCTTAGTTTACCTGCCAAAGATCGAACTGTGAGCTTTCTCTGGTCACTATGAACGGTTGCAATATAAACGAGAATTTATGCTTTGACCGTTCATTGTTACTGACGTTCACCCAAGACATGAATTGGAACTTATATAGACCATCCATCGCTAAAGATGCTGGAAAATTTGTCAGATCCTTGTGCTACTCCAGGAAGTACCTGACTCATTCTGCCATACTAAAAGAAAATAAATTAAGAATATAACGATTGACGTTAAATTTTGGAGATCAAAATTGACAGGAAATTAAGAGGGCTTAACAAGTGGATTCCACAAGTGATAAGTGCGAGAGAAGAAAAAATTAACATAGAACTTACGGTTGCATTTTCATACACAACTAATGCGAACACAAGACCACATTTTGATGACATGTAGTGTCTATAGCAACGTAGTTAATGTCGCTATTCACAATAATGCATAATTTTTATGTACCGTACCTATGAACATTAATGTGTATGTCCTAATCCTCCCAAATAAATAGGACACTATTGTAAGTTGAGGCAATATGGTGTCTAAGGAGTCCACCACTAGCAGTGGTTTACCTGCTTCACGTCGCTGGCGAGTATTGTAATTTGCTGATGTTATAAAAGTTACTATTTTATTTCCAATCTCTGTTTTGGTTATTCTTCGTTCAGTAACTTTTTCTAGGTTACAACAATGATAATGATAATTCTTCCTCTCATAAATGCTCATAGTACTCCTTGAGTATCTCATTTCATGCGCCAAATCCGTCAGAGATGTAGGAGATCATGGCTCTCCATAACTTCCTCTCCTTTTATCTTTTTCACTATTTACTACCCTTTTTTGTTGCTGTTCTGTCATCCATTCGTGCAAACTTGCTAAATAGACTTCTTTGCCATAAACATTTCCTGTGAGTACACACACACACACACACACACACATATATATATATATATATATATATATATATATATATATACAGAGAGATAGAGAGAGAGAGAGAGAGGGGGGGGATACATCGCTAAAGATGCTGGAAAATAGTCAGATTCTTGTAACACTCCAGGGAGTACCTGACTCCTTCTGCTATGCTTTATTTTCAAGAGTCAGATTAGATCAAATATAAATTATTACTTCCACATGTGTTGAAGGTACACAATATTTACCTTCCAGACTTGATAGAGTTCAAATTCGTTTACACGGTGCTGTTTCCAATCTTCAGCGTATTTCCCATAGATGCTACACTGTCGCTATTTCACTGGCCAATGTTAAGATGAAATCCATTCTTTAGGGGCACCAGTTCAGAAGTTTACAGCTAGTAATCGCCATGATGTTTTCACGGAGTTGAATCGCTCTAAGGAGCTTCAGAGAAGCCATATGCATTTGTGTGTTGATATTTTTTTTACGGCCTATCAATGATTTTCAGGTTATTTAAAGCCGAATCCTATTTTCAATTGTAAGAATTTCGGAGGGAGATAATAATGATGTTTTGATACAAGTCTTACTACTAAACCTTATTTCCTCCGTATTTCATTTGTAAATCCCACTCAGATAGCTTTTTGTTCTTCTTCGAGAACTGCAACTTTGGGAAAGACTATTCTTCTGAACACGTCACTCCTCAAACCAAATATCACTCGCAATCTATCATCTTTATCCTCGTAATCTTAATTTCCTGCTTCTTTCATTTACATCCACACCGTATTCAATAAACCGCTACTTTGAGTGGCTATCGAGCGTTGTATTGGGTGAAAATTAGTATAGAGTAATAATCAACACACTGTGATGTTTCAAGTACTAGCAGAACGGTCCACGAGAGTAGGTTACCAACTACAAGCATTTGATTTCTCTGGGCTTTGATCATTTAAGTTGTTCGTCTTTATTCGTTCCGTTTGACTTGGATACCTTAGTTCCACCAACTTTAAATGTATGTTTTTCCTTTTTTTTTTTTTAAATCTTCGGCCTCTTCCTGGTGGCTTTCTTTGAAATTAACTCTTCTTGAAAATATTCTTCAGAATTCGGAAAATGCTTGCCGTTCTTCCGTTTAGAAGCCAAAATAGAAAAAAAAACAAAAAAAAACAAAAAAAAAAGCGCAAATAAAGAGCCTCGACTTCAGCCTATTTTTCTCCGGTCACACACGTTTTCATCATTTCTAGAATTTAATGAGATTAACAATCTTTTTTCTTCTTTTAATTACGTTGATAAAGTCGGTTTAATTAAAATATGATTTTTTTTTTCATTTATTACATTTTAAGTTATGGTATTTGAAGTCGTGAAAAACATTCCTGAAAGATACCGAATAGCGCCTAATGAATAAATCAAGTCTAATTAAATAACACTCCTACCCGCAAACACACTAACCCCAGAAAACAAAGAAAGAAAGGAAAAAGAAAGAAAGAAAAACATTTTTTTCTTTTGCTTTTAGTTCATTTCTTTCATCTTTACTTGCCTTGAAGTATTATTTTTGAAATTCTTTTTTATTTATTTATGATTATCTTCATTATTCGTTTTAAATTTATTTCTTCAGATAAATATACCTGCTCTTACTTTTTCCCTCATTGTTGGTGTTCTTTCATGCAGCAAGGTGGGCGTAGTATACTGGTTATTGGCATCTTGCTCTGGGTGACGTGTCCCCTGGGCGTTCATACCTCTTCACAACATCATACCAATTGACTTCATAAAATTTGCTAGCGGAGCAGCCATGTTTACAATTTAAGCAAGAAAATTGGCTCTCAATGACCAACAATGGCATGAACTAAATGAGCAGGAGGCAATGTCACAAATCCAAAGATATGCTATGGTGAAAGTTCGAATAATCTTTTACTTAGTCTCGTATATATATATATATATATATATATATATATATTATATTCTCAACTCTCCCGTCGAATACGACATATGAAGTTCAAGCAGATCGGTTCCTACGAAACCGACAGCCCGACAAAAGCACATGAGATTTGATTATAGTGTTGAAGGTTTCTTGTAGGACTATTCACAGTTTTTGAAGCCCCAAATACAGAGACCTGGTGCACTATGTGCCACAGGGTCCCCAAACGGCCCTTCGCAGGTTTTGAATTCAGAGTTATCCTTCTCCTAGACCAGTTGCCAAGGCTATAGAACCCAGTCTTTCCTGCTATTTACCCATGGCTGGAGGGAGAAGAAGAGGATTCACACCTTTCCATGTGTTGCCATACGAAACAATTCCAACTGACATTATTTCAACCCTTCATTACGAATGTCGTCACAGGAATAAATTTCAACTAACATATTATTGGCCAAACCTTGCACTCCTCTCTTTCATTTATATTTTTATTTGTGAATCTTTTTCTATTGCGTCATTTTCCCTATGTGTAAATTTTTTCCGTATGCGGAATTGATTACGAAATGTGGAATTTCCTTCTATATTTAATTGCTTTTATAATACTAAATTGTTTTATATATTGATTTTGAATTTAATCCTTTACAGAATTTTTTAAAAATTAATATAAATATGATATAATTTAAATTATAAACTTAATATTTGAAAATTTATTATTAGTAAATTGATATAATGAGATTGGTCATATTTAAATGAAATTAATATATTAATAATTTACTTTTTTTACTGTAACTTTTACGATATAGTTAAAGATGTACTATTGAATGGATTAATATTAACATCTTTTTTTTTGTTAAAAAGTTTTAATTTTAAATTCTTACTCCCATTCTATAATAATTCAAAGCTGCTCTTATAATGCTTCATATATTTTTTTTTTCATTCTTCTTCCTTGTACAGGTGTTGATACTTTACATTTGTCAGTGTCCATTTTGAACCGTCGCGTTTATCTGTAACCGACGCCACCACAAACACTTTAGGTCCCTTAACCCTCATTATCTATAAAACTCCCTCCTCTGTTATAGGCCAATTCTTACTCCCTCTCCTTTTATTCTTTCCTTTTTCTTTTTTCCTTCCTTTGCCTTTCAAATTTCCTGTGAAAAAACGGTTTATTCATTTTAGTAAATGTTTTCGCATTGATAAATCAAGGGAAAAACCACTTTCCCATGGATGAAATGATCATCTGTATGAGGTAAATCATTTTGATCTCATTAACTGTAAATCACTTATATGCTCTATAATAAAAATTATATTGGCCTCTCTTTTGTGGATCAGTTTTAATATTCTATATTAATAGGATCTACTTGGAATACTACCCACCAATATATATATATATATATATATATTATATATATATATATATATATATATATATATAATAGATAGATAGATAGATAGATAGATAGAAGGTTTAAGGCTCCAAGTTGTCACAAAAATTGTCACAAAAAAGAAAGAGCTTCAGTGTGTGAAGTCAAGCATGACAAGCAGTAGCAGCTCTCATCAGCAGGCAGGATAGGTTTAAGGCTCCAAGTTCTCCACACGAAAATGTCTCACGGAATAATAAGCTTGTGGATTGAAACGTTACTTCGTAAATTCTGTGACATACTAATTGAGTTCAATTCCTGGACCTAACGGTAGAAACGGGTCGAGTACAAACGGAGAAGGAGTAAATTAAGGAATAGAAGAGGTATCCCCAAATATTTTCTTAGAATTATCAACAATTATAAATCTGGGCGGGAAAACACTCGTCACCCTCTTTTTCCTTATTCTGGTGTGATTAATTTAGTTCTCCATTTAGTCTTTTTTTTTTTTTGTATTTGTTCGTTAACACGTTCGCCGCTAAGCCACATATTCCCTTGCTGTTCAAGGGTCCCAACACTACATCTTTTGTTCCATATACGAGGCAAAGATATCATATGTAGTATTTTTTAAACACAACCCAACGGTGTGACTCGTCCTGGGTAAGACAAACTACATCCACGTCCTGGGTAAGACAAACTACATCCGCGTCCTGGGTAAGACAAACTACATCCGCGTCCTGGGTAAGACAAACTACATCCGCGTCCTGGGTAAGACAAACTACATCCGCGTCCTGGGTAAGACAAACTACATCCGCGTCCTGGGTAAGACAAACTACATCCGCGTCCTGGGTAAGACAAACTACATCCGCGTCCTGGGTAAGACAAACTACATCCGCGTCCTGGGTAAGACAAACTACATCCGCGTCCTGGGTAAGACAAACTACATCCGCGTCCTGGGTAAGACAAACTACATCCGCGTCCTGGGTAAGTAAGACAAACCGCGTCCTGGGTAAGACAAACTACATCCGCGTCCTGGGTAAGACAAACTACATCCGCGTCCTGGGTAAGACAAACTACATCCGCGTCCTGGGTAAGACAAACTACATCCGCGTCCTGGGTAAGACATTAAACTACGCCCAGCGGCAAGGCTTCTGACCAGGAGGTTTTGAAGAGCATGGAACCACCTCTTAATTGTTAGTGTTCCCTGGTCCACCCTGACACGGTCCCAATTATGGGCAAATAGTTAGCTAATACCAGCAATACTTTTTGAAAAAAATTATTACCAGCGATACAATTTTGAAGGAAATATATTACCAGAAACAGATTTTTGACAAAACAAAATATTACCAGCAATAAAAATTTTTGTTGGCATTAAATAACCCATTGAGGTTGATATACCGTAAAACAAAATAAGCCAAACCAAACTCACCGGTGTGTCGTTCGGTAATGAGTTTATTTTACAACCCGGAGTCCCATACGAACACATGGTACAGCTCTGTGGATGTAAAAAATTTTAAAAGATGACAAAAAATTTCCAAGAGGAAGACGAAATAAAAAACAAAAAGTGGGATAATTTCCCGCCATAACCATGTTGTAGGAGGTGGTGGGACTGAGGAATGTATTACGTTAGAACATTGGCCATTAGTATTAGGAATAAAGTGAGATGCGGACGAAGTTTTATCTGTGAGATAACGTGTTGCAGGATGGCAAATAATTATCCACAAAACTACGTAATCGCTTTTTGGACTCTGTCTGAGCTGGACAGAGAGGACTGGGAAACAACACCACAGATATATTTCATTCTTGATCTGATCTAACTCTTCTAAATACAGAGTATTTCAGTCGGACATCTTCAGGAGCGATACAAGGAAACGAACATTCTTTCAGCATCTTCATCAATGGCACGAATATAGGAGTCTAGTTTGAGGTCTGAATTGAGCTTTCGATTCAACGGGCCTTCGTTAGAAGGAGATTTCTTTGAGCCTATGACCTCTCATCAGGATTAAAATTAATTCTGGGTCAGCTCTGTGTTGTCCAAATGTTATTAGCTTTGTTTTGCTACTATTTAATTAACAGATAATTTTCCTTATCGCGTGGAAAATATTCAAATTGTTTTGGAAAAAATGTAGCTTTGGGTCACCATGATCTCAAGTAATCAATTATATCATCCCATGACCAATAATCGTCATAGAAAAGAAATTAGAAAACAATCGACCGGAAGGTCGTATGGCCTTGTAAATATACGACCACGAGCCTCTAGTTGGTGCTGTGGAAGTTATAGTATTAAAGAATTATGTATTATTTCCTCCGTCTATTCCTGCACTGGCCAAATTATTAAAAGTATCGCCCTTGCTTGATTTTGATATCCCCAATGCGTCATTCAGAACTTGGACTGTGCCCCTTTTCATCCGCACTCTGCACAATTACTGGCGTCAAAATTCATTAAGTAAAACCTGGTGACGAGAAAAGGAGAGGCCTTAATATCAGAAATCAATAATTCGTTGTTGATTAATTTCATTGGTAATTAATGTTCAAACCTTTTATTATTATTATTATTATTATTATTATTATTATTATTATTATTATTCATTTTGCGTCGTGTTGATGACAAACTTTGACTTATTTCATAGTAACGGAATTAACAGATAAAACAATGATTCAAATTGTGTGAAATTCAACCGAGTATAAATGAATATTCAATAGGTTTTTGTTGCAAATTAACCTCTATCGATTTTTCAGCCTATCAGCGTCCTTAGATGCCAATCTAATGGTTCGATAAAATTGGAAAAAAGCGAGATTGGAATCTAAATAGGCATACATAGTCAAATAAGTTGCAGTCAAGAGACATTTATCGAGCTGAATATTATCATCATATTATTCTTATGTATCTGTCTATATTTCTGAAATGAGGAATTATGTACACTATTAACATTATTCGGAATATTGTCCTCATCTTTGTCGCCATATTTATTACAACGTTTCGGCCTTTCAGTATCTGTCTATATTTCTGAAATGAGGTATTATGTACACTATTAACATTATTCGGAATATTCTCCTCATCTTTGTCGCCATATTTATTACAACGTTTCGGCCTTTCAGTATCTGTCTATATTTCTGAAATGAGGTATTATGTACACTATTAACATTATTCGGAATATTCTCCTCATCTTTGTCGCCATATTTATTACAACGTTTCGGCCTTTCAGTATCTGTCTATATTTCTGAAATGAGGTATTATGTACACTATTAACATTATTCGGAATATTCTCCTCATCTTTGTCGCCATATTTATTACAACGTTTCGGCCTTTCAGTATCTGTCTATATTTCTGAAATGAGGTATTATGTACACTATTAACATTATTCGGAATATTCTCCTCATCTTGTCGCCATATTTATTACAACGTTTCATCCTTTCAGTATCTGTCTATATTTCTGAAATGATTTATTACAATTAACATTATTCGGAATATTCTCCTCATCTTTGTCGCCATTTTATTACAACGTTTCTGCCTTCAGTATCTTTCTATTTCTGAAATGAGGTATTATGTACACTATTAACATTATTCGGAATATTCTCCTCATCTTTGTCGCCATATTTATTACAACGTTTCGGCCTTTCAGTATCTGTCTATATTTCTGAAATGAGGTATTATGTACACTATTAACATTATTCGGAATATTCTCCTCATCTTTGTCGCCATATTTATTACAACGTTTCGGCCTTTCAGTATCTGTCTATATTTCTGAAATGAGGTATTATGTACACTATTAACATTATTCGGAATATTCTCCTCATCTTTGTCGCCATATTTATTACAACGTTTCGGCCTTTCAGTATCTGTCTATATTTCTGAAATGAGGTATTATGTACACTATTAACATTATTCGGAATATTCTCCTCATCTTTGTCGCCATAGTTATTACAACGTTTCGGCCTTTCAGTATCTGTCTATATTTCTGAAATGAGGTATTATGTACACTATTAACATTATTCGGAATATTCTCCTCATCTTTGTCGCCATATTTTTACAACGTTTCGGCCTTTCAGTATCTGTCTATATTTCTGAAATGAGGTATTATGTACACTATTAACATTATTCGGAATATTCTCCTCATCTTTGTCGCCATATTTATTACAACGTTTCGGCCTTTCAGTATCTGTCTATATTTCTGAAATGAGGTATTATGTACACTATTAACATTATTCGGAATATTCTCCTCATCTTTGTCGCCATATTTATTACAACGTTTCGGCCTTTCAGTATCTGTCTATATTTCTGAAATGAGGTATTATGTACACTATTAACATTATTCGGAATATTCTCCTCATCTTTGTCGCCATATTTATTACAACGGTTAAAATGTCAAGGACACATGGCACAATGAATAAAGACGTTAGTTAGATCCAGTGACTGAACCCAAAGAGTGTGAGTCCAATACCCAGTTAAGGCAGTCGAGAACTTGGAGAGGGGAATTAACAGAAGATAACTGATAACTGTCATCCATTAAACATGGCACGGGAAACTAGAACAGTCTACCTCAGGGAACAGAATAAAGTGTTCAGTTCGACATTCCAACCACCTGAAGATGGCCGGAGCATACAACGGACGAAACGTTGTAATAAATATGCCGACAAAGATGAGGACAATAGTCCGAATAATGTAAATAGTGTGTTCTTGTATATTATAAATATTTAGTGAGTATAATCAAGAATGATACAAGGCCACTATAATTAAGCACGCATCATAATCGTCTGTTTGTTTAACTTAACATCTTATTAATCATGTCACCACAGGCAAGGCGATAATGTCACTAACACGAAAAGAGTTTTTTTCTTAATTGGTATAACACCTTGCAAAGCAGTAAAGCCACTAAGGCACAAGAGTTTACAGGGAGTGGAAGAATTAGGAACAAAAACATTAATAATGAGCGGAAAGATTAATCGGGGGAGGAGCAGTGGATAGCGATTGACATTATATTTTTGCAGATTAAAGTTGGCTAGAAAACCTGGAGCTGGGTGGAAGTTTCACAAGCGAGACTTTTGAGAAAAAAAAACCGTTAACATCTAAAACTAATACGGCGCTTACATTCAAAAAGTCTAGGTACCACAGAAAAGAGCGATATCTATTTGTAATTATTCACAAAATGTAGCACAAGGCCTAAATGGGGAATGGAAAAACGGGCGGTCTTCATCTATCTTAAATTTAACTGATCCAAACATACCACAATATTCCTAACACAACTCATTCTTATTTATCTTTCTTACTACATTCCCCATAATACCACATTGTCTCTATGAAAGTCCTAACTAATCGTCATATATACAATTCACTGTCTTGTGGTGGGAGTGGAATAAAACAATTTAAAAACTAGCCCCAGCAAACAACTACCATGAAAGTATTTATAGAAAAGAGGCAATCTTACGACGGTAGGAAAGTGACTGGAACCGAGCCGTAGGGATCAGGACCGATAATATTGCAGATTCTTTGCTAGATTTTATCAAGGAGCTCAAGGTAAATAGTAGGGACGCCGGACCATATATGGCAGCAATATTCTAAGCATGGACGCATGGTAGACTTATTGGTAAATTTGCTTTTTAACGCCCAAACTCCCGCGCGCTAAATATTTCTTAAAGTTTTTCCCAAATCGTCCTAATTCCGTGTAAATGTACATGCTGAACTTGAATTAACAATCAAATTATGAAGACACCTAATGTTTTGGAGTTATCGATAAGAAAAAATCGGATTTCTTGTTAGTTATTCGCCCGCCATTGCTGCCATAATGTTCAGTAAATCAATGCAGGGTACTTCCGGTGGTGTAAACATAAATTTTGGCCACCGGAAGTACCCCGCAAATTATATGTACATTATTTGTTTGGCGGACGAATGACCAACAAGATGTCCGATTTTTTCTTGTCGTTAACTCCAAATCGGTAGGTTTCTTCATAATTTAATTCTTAATTCGACTTCAGCATGTTCATTTACATGGAATTATGACGATTTGGGAAAATTTTAAGGAATATTTAGCGCGCTGGCGTTTTGGCGTTAAGAAGCAACTTTACCGACATATAGATATCTAAGATGGATTCTGCAGAGAAAAAAAATGTCTCGCGCGACACGGAATCAACTTTCTTAGCATCAGACTTAGTAATGAATTCAATATAGTGTTTCCCTTTCATAAATAAAATGAGAAGATGTTAGTCACGCGAGAGGACTATAAAAAACAAGATTCAGGAAGAGGATGGCGACAGATATTGCATTTAAAATTTTGAAGTTCGTAGTTGACAGGGAAGCAAGAAACTAGAAGGAGTTTTCACTAGCGAGAAGTACGAGAAAAGAAACTATTAGAATAGACTTTAGGTTACATCTAGCTATTTCAACAGTAGAAATATGAGACCTAAGTTCCAATCAAATAGTGTGCTTAAACTTACGCAGATGACGTACGAGTGAGGAAAGCTCATTAGAACAATTTCTATGAGGATATTTATAGAAAAGTCAGAGGGAAGCCACTTCACGGCCTTTTGAAAGTGACCGATACCGAAATGATATGTCATGACCATTAATTATTATTGTTACACACTGAGACAGCATTACACCTACACATGAAGTCAAATACACCGGCCTTCTTCAGGTGGTTGGAATGTCGAACTTTCTTTCGCTCACTGAGGTAGACTCTTCTACTTCCACGTGCGTTGTTTAATGGATGTCAGTTATCAGTTATCTCCTGTTAATTCCCCTCCCCAAGTTCTCCACCGCCTTAAACAGGTATTGAACTCACACTCTTTGGGTCCTGTCACTGGATCAAACGAACGCCTTTATCCACTGTGCCATGAGTCCTTGGTTAAGGCGGTGGAGAACTTGGAGAGGGGAATTAACAGGAGATAACTAATAATTGACATCCATTAAACAAGGCACGTGGAAGTAGAACAGTCTACCCCAGTGGTAGAAATAAAGGGTCCAGTTCGACATTCCAACCACCTGAAGAAGGCGAGAGAGCAAACAACAACCGAAACGTTGTAATAAATATGGCGAGAAAGATTAGACACAATAGTCCGAATAATGTAAATAGTGTACAACCATAATATCTCAGAAATTTAGACAGATACTAAAAACGCCGAAAAACGTTGTTTTAAATATGGCGACAAAGATGAGGACAATAGTCCGAAATAATGTAAATAGTGTACACAATACATAATCTCAGAAATATAGAACAGTACTGAAAGGCCGAAACGTTGTAATAAATATGGCGACAAAGATGAGGATAATAGTCCGAATAATGTAAATAGTTTCCCATAATACACCATCTCATTTTTATAGACATTATACTGAAAGGCCGAAACGTTGTAATAAATATGGCGACAAAGATGAGGACAATAGTCCGAATAATGTAAATAGTGTACACAATACACCATCTCAGAAATATAGACAGATACTAAAAAATTACTTTTGTTGTAATAAATATGGCGACAAAGATGGGGACAATAGTCCGAATAATGTAAATAGTGTACATAATACTTCATCTCAGAAATATAGACAGATACTGAAGGATCGGTACGGACCCGATATACCGAAAATATGAAGACAAATTGGAAAAAACTACTAGAAACTGCCACGAATATCGAACCCTCTGACATTCCTACACCGATGCAGAGACCTACAACTCATCCGTTCAGGCTTGGCACCAAGACTCCCCGTCAATTCAAGGAGAGCACGTCTGATCGCAGAAAAAGCAGGACACGCCTTCGATAAAGATGAGGACAATAGTCCGAATAATGTAAATAGTGTAAAAATGTGTAAAACCTGAATAAACTTCAAATTTTTAATTTGTTTTATTTAAATAATTACACTATAACGTTGTGAAGAGTAAGCGTTCTCAAAGCAAATTTGTGGCTTTCACAACACAAAGAAAGAAAATCACTTGTAACGCGTCAGGAAAATAACTCACGAACGCCGTAGCTAAAAATGCCCGAATTTTCCTTCTCCGAGTCGAAAACACCAACTGCTTTTATCGGCAGAACCTATTTTTTCCATTCGTCGACAGCTGGGATAGGATGCTCCGTAATTTGCATATTAATATACTCTTATAGCGAGTCCTGCGACGGACTTGTTTCTTTTTTCGTCACAGAATACACGCGACGCGCTGTCGCTTGGGTTGACGAGGTAAGACGCTATAAGAGTTTTGCTGACTCCTTTTTGGCAATCCCTCCGCGGCAGATCGCACACAAAACACTAACTTTTTTCTGGGGTACTTGATTATCTCGTTCACTACACGTTGTTACCTTTAATAGGCAAATTTCATATTAATAGAATAAAAGTTTTCCGTTTATTATTATATAAATGTATTTACCTTTATTTTTCTAACTTCAAATTAGTGGCCCGCCAAATTTAAAATTCTACATTTAGTTGTCTATGAAGTTCAAAAGGTTGGCTACCACTGGTCTGGATTAGAAAATCTAAAATAGAAAATAAATCTAGAAAAGAAGGGGAACGTATTCCAAACAAAAGAGGCGCCTAACTTCAATGGGACTAGGAGTTCAAGCTTAAGGCTGTAGGCTGATGCTAACCACTAGAAGATTGCTTCCTTGCAACTTCACAGGTCAACGTTTTCTGCTGACATGAAAGGGACATATTATAACTGTATTCATTACTTGGTCTGCTGCAATAGAAAGTTGCTTCTCTGAGTCGAGCTAGACAATCCTACACATATATAATTCTGTATTTGTCTATATATTTCTGAGATGAGGTATTATGTACATTATTTAAATTATTCGGATTATTGTCCTCATCTTTGTCGCCATATTTATTACAAGGTTTCGGCTTTTCAGTATCTCTTTATATTTCTGAGATGAGGTATTATGTACACTATTTATATTATTCAGACTATTGTCCTCATCTTTTTCGCCATATTTATTACAACGTTTCGGCCTTTCAGTGTCTGTCTATATTTCTGAGATGAAGTATTATGTACACTATTTACATTATTCAGACTATTGTTCTCATCTTTGTCGCCATATTTATCACGTTTCGGCCTTTCAGTATCTGTCTATATATTTCTGAGATGAGGTATTATGTACACTATTTACATTATTCGGACTATTATCCTCATCTTTGTTGCCTAATTTATTACAACGTTTCGGCCGTTGTACCCTCCGGCCTTCTTCAGGTAGTTGGAATGTCGAACTGAACCCTATATTTCGCTCACTGGGGTAGACTGTTCTAGTTCCACGTGCCATGTTTTATTAGATGTCAGTTATCAGTTATCACCTGTTAATTCCCCACTCCAAGTTATCCACTGCCTTAACGGGTATTAAACTCACACTATTTGGATCCTGTCACTGGATCTAACTAACGCCTTTATGCACTGGGCCATGTGTCCTGGAGGAATTAATAGGAGATAACTGATAACTGACATCCATTAAATATGGCACGTTTAACTAGAACAGTCTACCCCAGTTAACGAAATAAAGTGTTCATTTCGACATTCCAACCGCCTGAAGATGGCCGGAGCGTACAACGGCCGAAACGTTGTAATAAATTTGGTGACAAAAATGAGGACAATAGTCCGAATAATGTAAATAGTATGTATAATTCTACCATTCGACCATGTATTGAATGTTGCATTTAAATCAGGTCTGTTGACTCTGCTAAGTATTTAGACATTCTTGATAAAATATAAAGAATCTTAACTTTTAATGGTCGTGAGCTGGCCGTCCTGGGTATAATAAACTTCATCCGTATCCTTGGTATGACGAGAGACTACATCCAGCAGCAAGGTTTCTGACCAGGAGGTTTTGAAGATCGTGGAACCACTTCTTAATTGCCGGTGTGCCCAGGTCCGCACTGATGCGGGGTGGTAGCACCTGTTAGGGTCCCACCTATGGGCAAATAATCAATCCCCGCCGCCCCTAGGGTCAAAACACTATGTAAGTGTAAAAATCGATTCTAATACCAGAAATACTTTGTAAAACTTACTACCAGCAATACATTTTTGAAAAAATTATTACAGGCAATATATTTTTGAAGAAAAAAAATATTACCAGCAATAAAAATGTTGTCCTCATTAAATAACCCATTGAATTTGATATGCTGTAAAACAAACTAAAACCAAACGAAACTGAATGCACAAGAAGGAGGCAACAAAATTAGGTTTATGAGGCTAAGGAGGAAAAGATGTTAATTATCCCTTGACTTGAAGAGGTCAAAATTGAAGTGTTCAGGGATGCTCCCAGACGAGGTTCAGATCCACAAAATGGTGAGGGAGTAAAACTTTTTTTTTTAAATTTTGGAATCTGAGATAAATGAGGATTATTCAACTCCGTGGAAATGGCATGGCTTGTGCTAGCTGCAAAAGTGGAATTAAAGAATGCAGTTTATTTAAACATTTTCCGTGACAGTTTTGCTATATTGCGTCTATGGACAATGTGACCGCAGAGAAGACACTACGACATTCCGCACAAGATCACGTGAATGAACCTAAATTCCAACCAGGCTTTGAGGATTGAGAAGTTACAATCCAGAAATGATAATGATACTCTATTTTTGTCTAATGTAAATTTTGATTTCCAACTGCAGCGCCAAATGAAACAAATAACACATCTAGCTAGAAGCAAAAAGATAGAATGAATCAGATACTTCCTGGAGCAATAGAATTACCATTTTGCAGCATCTTTAACACTGGAATGAATCTCCTAGAATCCCAGAGTTATTTTCCTCACATATGGATGTCCGGTATGGTGTCTAACTCGTTCAGAAATATCTAAACTATCAGCGATATACAACCAGGTTCTCAGATCAATGATTCAAAATTATTTCAAGCCAATAAATCCTTTTTTTTTTCTTCCAGAAAAATAACATATAGACTGGCGGTACTTAATCACAAAGAATTATTTACCAAATTACAAAACCATATCACTTGATTTCCAACTGAAGGGCCAACTAAAACAGATTAACATGTGTAGATGGAAGGATTGATAATGATATAATCAAACTGTTAAATTTCCCCACGTCTTCAAACAAAAAGCTAGGAAGGAAATATTCATCAATATTCGAAAGTATGTTAACAATAGATTTATGTTTTTCATGAAAATATTCCTGAAACACTGTTTTAAGAAAAAGGATTTTATAAATTGCAACCGAAAGTAACGGTAACTGTTAGATGACTGAATGGTGAAGGTTTTCTGAATGGAAACGGTTGGTTTCATTATTACTTTGGGAACGTTCTAATAAAAGTGAGGACTTAACAAAAAGTGATATAAAAATGACGGCATGGTTAATCATAAAAGAAAAAGAATACGTGTGACAAAGAGAAGAGTGAAGAAGAAGAAAAGAAGAACATGATAAAATGAAGAAGGTGGGGAGTAAGAGAGAGAGAGAGAGATGAATGAGGAAAAATAACGAAGATATAGAGGAAATGTGAAGATGAAAAAGTAGAACAATAAGTGGAAAGAAGAAAGAGAGGATATAGAAACTGGGATAAAAGAAAGAAAAAAGTAGACGAAAGAGGAAGAAGAAAGGAACAGCAGTGTTAGAAGAAAGAAAGAAAGAAAGAAAGAAAGAAAGAAAGAAAACGAAAAGGAAGAGGAGGAGGAGGCGGAAAGAAGAAAAAGAAGAGGGAGAAGAAGGGGAAAGACGAAATGAGGAACTGGGTAAAAGAAAGAAAGAAAGAAAGAAAGAAAGAAAGAAAGAAAGAAAGAGGAGGGGGAACAGGAAGAAGAAAGGAGGAACTGGGGTAGAGAAAAGAAAGAAAGAAAGAAAGAAAACGAAAAGGAAGAGGAGAAGGAGGCGGAAAGAAGAAAAAGTGGAGAAGAAGGGAAAGACGAAATGAGGAACTGGGTAAAAGAAAGAAAGAAAGAAAGAAAGAAAGAAAGAAAGAAAGAAAGAAAGAGGAGGGGGAACAGGAAGAAGAAAGGAGGAACTGGGGTAGAGAAAAGAAAGAAAGAAAGAAAGAAAGAAAGAAAGAAAGAAAGAAAACGAAAAGGAAGAGGAGGAGGAGGCGGAAAGAAGAAAAAGAAGTGGGAGAAGAAGGGAAAGACGAAATGAGGAACTGGGTAAAAGAAAGAAAGAAAGAAAGAAAGAAAGAAAGAAAGAAAGAAAGAAAGAAAGAGGAGGGGGAACAGGAAGAAGAAAGGAGGAACTGGGGTAGAGAAAAGAAAGAAAAGAAAGAAAGAAAGAAAAGAAAGAAAGAAAAGAAAGAAAGAAAAAAAGAAAGAAAAATAAAAGGAAGAGGAGGAGGAGGCGGAAAGAAGAAAAAGAAGTGGGAGAAGAAGGGAAAGACGAAATGAGGAACTGGGTAAAAGAAAGAAAGAAAGAAAAAAAGAAAGAAAGAAAGAAAGACATACAAACATGAAAAGAAAGGAGGAATTGGGATAGATAAATGAAAGAATGAAAGAAAAAGAATGAGATAAAATGGCACGAGGAGATAGAAACAAGAAGAACAAAGAAAAGAGAACAGAAAGAAAGAAAGAAAGAAAGAAAGAAAGAAAGAAAGAAAGAAGGGAGAAACTGGGATAGAAGAATTAAAGAAATAAATAAAAATAAGATAAAATGGCATTAGGAGATAGAAACGGGAGGAACAGAGAAAAGAAAGAAAGAAAGAAAGAAAGAAAGAAAGAAAGAAAGAAAGAAAGAAAGAAGTAGAAGAATATGACAATGAGAATGCTAAATAAAAAAGAGATGAAAGGCAAACAAAAGAAAAAAAGAAGATGAAAAATGCGACACAAAGAAGAGGGAAAGAAAAATAAGCTTGAAAGGTAAAAAGATAAAAAAAATGAAAAGGAAAGAAAACGAATATCAATTAATAGAATAAAATATAATAAATTTTAATAATTCATCAGAACTTCAATATTTTTTTAAAAACTACAAAAATCTTGGACAGTAAGAAAATTATGAATAAATAATCCCGATTTCAACATCGAGGGAAAATATTTTAAATAAAAAAAAAATAAATAAAAAATGAGGTTTGCTAAATTAAAAACAAATTGAATCAATTGAGACTATGAAAAGAGTGCTGAAAAGTTATCGGTCTGACCAACATCTTCAAACGACTGACAGAACTAATTTCAACTCGGAACTAATTTCAACTCGATTTAAAATCAAATTATTAATTTCCCTAAATTCCTAAACAAAATGCAATGAGTTGGTGTTGATTTTTTTTAATTTAGTATTAAAAATCCTTAATAGATAAGATAATTCAGAATTCATCTTTTCTTCAATTTTCATTAATTAGTTCCGAGTTGAATTAGTTCCGAGTTGAAATTAGTTCCGAGTTGAAATTAATTCTGCACCCCCACCGAAACCGCATTCATTGACATGTTAGAGATTAGATATTACATAGCCCTCCAGTACTCTTTTCATTGTGTCCATGTACATTTTCTTATATCTTGATTCTTTGCTGAGTTTCGGAGTAACATTTTTCGCTATTCGTATGAGCCATCGAATGTCTATGCTACACTACTTGTTCCAAGCCTACTGAGATATTTAAATTTTCAATATGTCCCCCTTTGTTAGTCTTCTTTCAGTTTTAATCATCGCAGTACTGATTCTATTTTATTTACGTTTCATCTCAAATGTCTGAATATCTTTCTAACCACATGCTATTTTGGGGCTTTCTTTTTACTTCGACTGTACGATCGACAAAATATAATTCTATCACATCTGAGAGTTTAATCAATTTTTATGGAATTTCTGAAATTAAATGGAAGAATTGGACAACTTGAGTGA
Source organism: Acanthosepion pharaonis (assembly GCA_903632075.3). NCBI lineage: Eukaryota > Metazoa > Mollusca > Cephalopoda > Sepiida > Sepiidae > Acanthosepion > Acanthosepion pharaonis. Next base: position 155,985 of record CAHIKZ030002525.1, on the reverse strand, counting down.
ATTTAGAATTTTTTCTTTTTCTGGAAAATAACTCCGATGAATTTGAATTAATGTCCTGAAGTGGAAAATTTAAAACAAGAACAAAAACTAAAATACAGTTTTATTTAACAACTTAAAATAAATATATATATATTTGTTGAAATAAATTGTAGTAAGAACATTTAAAAATATTCCCGTTATTTGCTTTAAAGAACAAAACAAAATAATTAAAAGGATTTTTTTCCCCTGGAGAAAGTGGAAAAGAAAGGATATCACTTATCTTACACCGAATATTAAAAATGGCGCATGTCAAAATAAACAAGACTCGAAACAATTCCGTGAAATTTGAAAGCAAGAAACATTTATGACGTAGACATTAAAACAATATAACAAATCCAGTTTTTACAGAATAGGCTTGCACAAAAGTTTTCTTTTGTATGCCTTTTTAGTAACAAGGCAGAAATGACAGATCAAAATATATAAAGGCTCTTAAAAAGATTTACAATATAATCTTCAAATAATGGAAAAAAACAACCTTGAAAGGTAATACAAAAAATAAGGTTGAAAATACTCTTTAAAAAAGTTCACCAGCTAATCGAAAGACAAAAAAAAATAAAATATAGAATGTGGCTTTGACAAATCCACCTGCGTCACTGGGACAGTTTTTTCTTCTTTAGAACATTTTCTATTCACAGGTTTCCCATGATTCACTTCTCTAACTCCCACCCCGTTTGATTCTTGTGTGAGCAACAGGTCAATCACAGGTGATAGACAAAAATAGCTTTTCCTTCTTTTGACTTCAAGACGAATTTTTCATGACACTTCGTCTTCAGATTTGGTCAACAATTATTACACCATCACGTCGAAATTTATATTACCATCCGTCGACAAATATATTACCTTCTGAATTAGCCGTTGACCCATGTTATACGTATTATTGACCAGGATCCAAACGGATCATAACTTTAAATTTACGTGGGAAGAAGCCATCCTTTTGTATGGAGGAGATACAAATAGTATATATTTTTCAAATTTGAAAAATGAATTTTGAAACAGTCGCGTTTGACCGAATTTTTTGTCGGCGGTTATTTTTGAGCCTAAATTTGTAAATTTTTGAAAACAAACGTAACATCAAATTTTTTTTTTTTTATAATCCGTCAGGATTTCTTTTAAATACACTTCTCCAAAAAGTAAACGTAAAAGGCAAACCTAGATTATTATAATATTTATTTACAATTATTTCCACTTTAATATATTATATTATTAACTAATAAAATGTTTTTCTTTTACGGATGAATTTATGCTGTTTTCTGGTAAGTAAAATCCAAATTATAACTTCAACTACAACATAAATTAAAGTATTGAGTAGCAGAAATAAAAAAAAATGACGAGAAAAAAGGAGAAAGCCTTTGATGTTTAATTGGATACAGTTTATGACTTGATTTTAATGGAAGATAAGCGGTGGTAAACAGGATTTCATTTTTTCTAAGAGTTAAATAGAATTTTGGGGAAAATAAAGCACATTGTTGTATACAATCTGTGATGACGTAATTAGATACAAATTTTATACAAAGGCGCTTTTTGGAATGAAACAGTTTTTACGAAGATAAATAGGTAGAGAGATATTAAATAATTTAGAGGAGATAGATAGATAGATAGATAGATAGATAGATAGATAGATAGATAGATAGATAGATAGATAGATAGATAGGAACAGACAGGGATAGATAGGAACAGACAGGGATAGATAGATAGATAGATAGATAGATAGATAGATAGATAGATAGATAGGAACAGGATCGAGTTCTTAAGAAAGAGAGAGAGAAACTGAGAAAGACAGCGAGAGAGAGAGAGTTAGATAGAAAGAGAGTCAGAGAGAGAGAGTTAGAGAGAAAGAGAGAGAGAGAGGGGGCTTAAATCTTTAAACGAAGTTTGTGTGTGTCTCTCTCTCCCTCTCTTGATATTTGCTATAATTTTAGTTGCTTTTGCGGATGAATTTTTAAAACACGTTTTTCTGTTTTTAATTTTCTGTTACACTTTTGCAAACCTTAATTTATTTTAAAGTTGTGATAAATAGTTTTCATCTGAAAGGGGAAATTTAAAGCCAGAATAGAGAAAAGAAATAATTATATGTGGTTTACCCATGAGAATTAATTCACTTAAAAAATAGGTAATGACATTGAACGCTACACGTGAATTGAGATGATAATATTGTAGGACAGATGATATACTTGTCGAAAGTGATGTACATACGACATTACGCACCTTCTATGAGGATTTTTTCTTGAATATTAATAATGGTAAAAGTAAAAATACCCGTGAAAATTTCAGGCTTTGCTATTTGAATTTTTTGATCACTCAATACTTAATGATTAAATAAGCTCCTTGAGAGTTCGAATAATGTAAGATATCTGTAAAAATTCCCAGATTACATCGTTTAATATTTGATCTTAACGACAAAATATTACAAAAGAAATCATAAACAAGCTTAAGAAGTAAGAGGGTACAAATGAAAAAAAATTGTAAAAGATTTTCTATTTCCTTCATGAGAGCGTATCGTCTCGATTATTTTTTCTTTCTTTCTTTTACCTCAACCAAACAGCGTCTCTGATAGTGATTTTCCCATACGTAGCTCAGATGTGGCACAAGTTCGAAAGTATGGGGCACCCTGTGAGAATCGAACTCACTTCTCAGCCGTAATTGTTCCAGCGAGACAAGCTTGATAACGATTACACTACCCCGAGATGCCCACAGCGTCTCTGGTATGTCTTTTACGTCTTTCCTCGACATGAAAACGGAATAGTCTATTATTTATGAGGTATTGGCAAAGCGTAACGTACACGCTTACTAAGGAACAAGGGGAAACTTATCTGGAGAACATAAATACACTGATGTTACACCGTGTACGGTTCTCATGACCTCCCATAATCATTGGGGATATTTTAACTTGTTGTTTTTATTCCCCCCCACAGACAATATTTGTACATATGGGGAACTATTTAGGATTTTCATTGAGACAATGAGGTATTTTGGTTGATGTAGTAAGAAAGGTAAGTATGAATGTGTTGTTTTGATGATAGGAATATTGTTTGGTTTGACTGGGTCAGTGGTTGTGGCGAGCTAAGTTTCTAAATTAAGACAGATGATGACTGTCCTTCCCCAATCCTCTTTTTAGGCCTTGTGCCACATTTTCTGTTTTTACGGAAATAAATATCCTCATGACTTCCGATCTTAATTGATTAGAGATTTTAACATGTGTATCATTTGTCTTGGGAAATGAATGATGATCCTTTTATAATCTATTCACCCGTAGCAAGGCAATAAAGCCACTAAGACGCATGAGGTTATTGTGTGTGAAATAAGCAGAAAAAGAAAAAAATTATAAAGGAGAGAGAACAATAATAATGCATGAATTAGGAAGACAGAAGATAACGATTGAAATTGTATTTACATTTTTGAAGATCATAATTGACTGGAAAGCATGAAGTCGGATTTGATTCCCACAAACGAGAAGTGCGTGAGAAGAAACTGTTAGCATCGTAGGCTGTATTGAGCAATTTCAAATGTAAAATGATGAGACCTAGCTGCCAATCTAGCACTGCGCGTATATTAGTAATATTGAGGTACTAATGCGAAAAACTCTTTCGATGAACTGCTATTAAAATATTTATAGAAAAGACGCGGGAAAGCAACGTTGGAGCGATGGGAAAGTGATTGCAGCCGAAATACCAGCTCTGGTTTGGTTTGGTTTGTTTCATGGTATATCAAATTCAGTGACTTATTTAATGCCAACAAGATTTTTATTGCTGATAATATTTTTCTTAATGTATTGCTGGTAATTTTTTAAAATGTATAGCTGGTAACTTTATTTTTTCAAAAATGTATAGCTGGTCATAATTTTTCTTCAAATATTTATTACTGTAATATTTTTTATAAAGTATTTCTGGTTTGGTTTGGTTTGGTTAGTTTTACAGCATATCAACCTAAATGGGTTATTTAATGCCGACAAGACTTTTATTGCTGGTAATATTTTTTTTTCTTCAAAAATATATTGTTGGTAATAATTTTTTCAAAAATATATTGCTGGTAATAATTTTTTTCAAAAATGTATTGCTGGTAATATTTTTTACAAAGTTTTTCTGGTATTAAAACCTATTTTTACACTTTCATGATGTTTTGACACCAGTTTGGGTGAGTTAATTATTTGCCCATAGCTGGGACTCTAACAAGTGATACCACCCCGGGTGAGGGCGGACCTGGGAACACCAGCAATTAATAGCTGGTTCCATGATCTTCAAAACCTCCTAGTCAGAAAACTTGCTGCCGAATGTAGTTTCTCGTCATACCAATGACACGGATGTAGTTTATCATCATACCCAGGACGGCCAGAACCATTAAAATTGCAGATTCTTTATATTTTATCAAGAATCTCTAAATACTTAGCAGAGTCACCAGACCTGATTTAAATGCAATATTCAATACATGGTCGAATGGTAGAATTATACATACTATTTACATTATTCGGACTATTGTCCTCATCTTTGTCACCATATTTATTGCAACGTTTCAACCATTGTACGCTCTGGCCATCTTCAGGTGGTTGGAATGTCGAAATGAACCATTTATTTCGCTCACTTGGGTAGAGTGTTCTAGTTTCACGTGCCATGTTTAATGGATGTCAGTTATCAGTTATCCCCTGTTAATTCCCCCAGGACACATGGCACAATTGATAAAGGCGTTAGTTAGATCCACTGACAGGAGCCAAAGAGTGTGAGTTCAATACCCGTTAAGGTATTGGAGAACTTGGAGTGGGGAATTAACAGGTGATAACTTAGGAAGCCCGGAGCGTACAACGGCCTAAACGTTGTAATAAACATCGCGACAAAGATGAAGAAAATAGTTCGAATAATGTAAATATTGTGCATAATACCTCATCTCAGAAATATAGACTGATACTGAAAGGCCGAAACGTTGTAATAAATATGGCGACAAAGATGAGGACAATAGCCCGAATAATGTAAATAATGTACATAATACCTCATCTCAGAAATATATAGACAGATACTGAAAGGCCGAAACGTTGTAATAAATATGGCAACAAAGATGAGGACAATAGTCCGAATAATGTAAATAATGTATATAATACCTCATCTCAGAAATAAATAGACAGATACTGAAAGGCCGAAACGTGATAAATATTATAATAAAATTCTATTCAATCGGTTGACTCATAACGATTGAAAACAATGTTTTTGTTTGAGTTTGGGTTTGACCAATTCGCAAAAAAAAAAAAAAAATAATTAAGACATGCGTGTCCGTCAACCTTAAACAATAATCTTTGTCATTTTTATTTTTCAGTCTTTATGATGGTCGATACTTGATCTATCTCTTACTGTTACATCCCCGGGCAACGCCGGGCTCTACTGCTCGTGTTTTATAAATATATATATTTATATATATATATATATATATTTTTATATAAGTTATAATATATATATATATATATATATATATATATATATATATATATATATATATATATATATATATAAACTGAACATTGAAGTTAACACTTAAGAAGCAGTAGGCAAACTACTTTTCTGTATTTCAAAAACTAATTTAAATTGACTGAAATAAGTCTTATTATTTTTGCTAAAATCTTATTAGCGTTCTTTTCTAGTCGCCTTTTATCGCAAAATCTAATTCACTTCATTAAAATATCTTCCAAAAATAAAATATACTTCTCTGAATCTTTAATTGGGTAATTTTAACTAATGTAAAGTATAATTAATCTGATTTGAAAAAAATTATTATTTCTTTTAAGTTTCAAATATCTCAGAAATACATTTTAAACACAACGGTAGCTGTTTATTTAAGATGTTGACATGTCTATCTAATATTGTCCGATGGAAAAATTAGTCGTAAAAGATAACTGCATATAACGTGAGTGCTTTTTTATATATCATTTTTATGTATTCAATAATCTGAAAAATTGAAGAAAATATTCTCCGTAATTTGTTATATTGAATTCTAGATGCTGTTTGGTTTTAAATTTCCTATAGGCAAATAATTTTATTTTATGATAACGTCGGGTATTAGCCTCCCGTATCTACAAAAACTGACACATTTATACACATACGAAAGAATTGAAAATTCTTTTTAAAATATTGGTGTTTGATGATTTTTACTAAGTTTTTCCGTTTATGATTAATAAATACAGCTTTTATTTAAAATAATATCCTTTAAAAAGGGGGAATTAATGCAGAATTTTTAAAGACTTAAAACCTAATGAATTACTCTAATTAAACTTTTAAAAAAATTAAACCATTCTTGTAAAAATTCATTATTCGTCGAAAATCTTTCTTAAGAAAATAGTGGACTTAATATATTTTATTTATAAAAGCAGTTAAAAGATTTTCTAATTAAATAATGTCATAGATTTATTGCATTTTTTATTTTACGATTCAGAGCAGATTTTCGGTAAATGACATTTTTATTTGATAAAACAAATTTAAATTCTCCAAGGAATCCTGCTTTTAACTAATATAAATATGAAGAGAGTGGGCATTTTTATGATGGTACATATTAAATATATTTCACAATTAACGAAAACAAAACAAAGAAAAAACGAAATTACACTATAAAAGATTGTGTGTCTCGTAGTTTCATACCGGATAAATATATATATATATATATGTGTGTGTGTGTGTGTGTGTGTGTGTGTGCGCGCGCTTTCTAATATATAATTATCCATTAGATTCTCCATAAATAATTAATAAAAAAGAAATTAGATATACAGAAGAATATATATATATATATATATATATATATATATATATATATATATATATATATATATATATATAAACGATCTATTTATGTAAAGAAAAAAATAGATATATAAAGTGTATAAAATAATCAATAGTCCTAAACATTTATAATTTAAATAAACTTATTAAAGTTTAACGGGATACGAAGTGATTTTAAAAACAAAGTAATGTTAATAAGACACACACATACATATATACATACACACACACATATATATATATATATACATGTATACATATATACACACATACATATATGCATATACATATACATATATATACACACATACATATTCATACACACACGACCGCAGACACACACGCACACACACACACACACACATATATATATATAGTATTATTTTGTATAGATCATTTTTACGTTTATATTGAAATCATTAGCTAGGTACTGAATATAATTTGTATGCTTTTAACAAACAACTATTTTTAATATACATTATAACAGGCTTTTAAGTATGTGTTACATATGTGTTAGAATCTCAACCAAAGAAGAATCCAGATATACACTTAAAATGTTTTTTTCAAATGTATTCTCAATTGCCATTTCATGTAAGGATTTATGTCGACAATCCGGATGTTAAATTAATGCCACTCAATACAACTGAGACGACACACGATTTCCTTTCCTCCCTTCCTACACGATGCCATTGTTCATTCCCACACTCTCTCAATATAAGATCACAATTCTTAATTTTTAGAACTAGAATATTTTTATTCCTTTTACATTTGGTTTACAAGTCTGAAGATTTGAAGCCGATTTTTATCGACTTCAATGAAATAAATATCACCTTTGTTGTTTTTGTCGTTTTTTTGTTTGTCAATATATATATATATATATATATATATATATATATATATATATATATATATATATATATATATAAATGAAATAAATAAAAAATAAAATAAATAGACATAATATGTCTAAAATATTTAACCAAAACTCTTTTTAACATATATATATATATATATATATATATATATATATATATATATATATATATATATTATAAGTTTACTAATTTAAAAAATATCGTCCCATCGCTATAAAGGAATTACCATGTTTTAAAAAACAGAAACAAAAACTTCAAATTTAATTATAGAATTAAATTAAAATCCCTAGTGCTGTTTCATTTTCAAGCGAATTTTGCAATTCCAATTTATAATATTTCTGCTCTATGGAACTGTATTGAGCACTGCTTTTTTTTTTTTTTTTTAAAATAATAAATAAGAAAACCGGATTATAAATCTTACTGTTCTTTCTCTTTATTTTAATATATATATATATATATATATATATATATATATATATATATATATATATATATATATTGAATTAATAAAAAAAAGTACAGTATGATTTATAATCTGGTGTTCTGAGCGGTTATTTTTTTTTAAAAAAACAGCGCTCGATACAAAACAGTAGAGTAGAATATAACTATTTTCTTTTCAAAAGTATGATTCCATCGAGACACAGGAAATTTCCATGTTTCAAAACGGAATCTCTTTTATAAATTTAATTATAAATATTAAATATAAAATCCATAGTCTCGTTTCATTGTCAAGCGATGTTAGGAATAAAATCTCAAAGAAATCTACTTAATATATAAGCGCAGACAATATTGATATTATGAGTTGTTGAGCTTAAGAAAATCTATTTTAATTTATGAGTGGCTGGTTTTTAATTTCCCTAGACAGCTTATGTATCTAATATATGTTACTTACAAAGTCAGGTTAAGTTTAGGTGGGGTGGGGGTGTCTGCTAACAAACGTATACATCTGTTATTCAATGAGTCACTGACAAAAATTTTGGCATTTTTATTCATCCGCTTAATTCATATTTTTATACACAAAGATTTTCTAAAAGGGTCATTTAAATATGTGCAAGAAATATTAATATTTAAATTTTATTCTTATAGATCTAAAGTTCCTTTCGACCATCTAATAACTAATAGATTATACGGTATTTTTACAAATAAATATATTAGAATTTAATTACTAATTAAAATCAAATATAAAAATGTACGTTTCATTTCTATTCTTTATTATTTTATTTTTTCAAAGTTAATTATTACTTAAGGAAAATATTTGACAGTGCCTACAAAAACAGCTTTTTCATTTCTTTGAGTTAGTAAATTTTTATTTTTCAGAAACTTATTAATATATAATTTTTCATGTTTGGACATGGGTCATTTAATGATCTACAAGCTCTAGCTTTTCTAATTAATATCCTTTTTACTCTTGGTCTTTTATTGGTTTCTTATAAGTGCCAGAAATATTTAGATAGAGACGTTTGATTTCGTATTTATTATTATTAAAGGACGTTTGATGTTGGCTCCACCTTCTTTTGAATTCATTTCGTGTGCATATAATATAGAATTTAACTATATCTGGATCGTCAATAGATGAGCTATTGCATTGATAAATTATTGATTCAATACAGCCTTTATAATTAAGAGGACATTATTAAGTTTCTATACGAAGCACAGAACGGCTCATGATCAAACATAATAGACATTAGTTGTCTGTTATATTTAACAATATACGCTTGAATACACACACACACACACACACACACACACACACATATATATATATATATATATATATATATATATATGAATGTATGTAAAGTGTGTGTCGACGTAAAATAGTGATTATCAGCTTTGTGTCTCTACCTGTCTTCAGATACAAAGTGTGAAGATCACTAAAGACGTGAAATTGCCTGTCACTCTGCAGTGATGGTTCTTTTTGTACATTGTCTATATTTACAAACAATCTATCACTGAAATCGAGCACTCTTCCCGCCATACGTATAGCAAAATTTAAAAGAATGTATCTATACATATAAATATATAAACACTCACAAAAACACACGCACGAACACACTTATATATATATATATATATATATATATATATATATATATATATATATATATATATATATGTATTCTTTGTTTTACTGTTATATTTTTTGGGTTTTTCTTTTCTTTTACTAATGAACCTTTTCTATCTTGGCTTCCATCGATGCAAATGGCGAAATACGCCAAATTCACGCGTTCCTTCAGATGACACTTTCTCACCGACTTTGACTTTTCAGCGAGCGACATTTTACCGCTTCCTGCTAGTGATGTCTTCACAGATAACATTTCGGCGCTGAGATAAAAGACTGGGAAAAGTGAAGACGGTTGTCTTTGATTGTCTCACAGGAGATTCGTGAAAGCTTAAAGAACAAACAGCCGAACGGAAAACGCGTCACGCCAAGATTTTTTAAAAATAAAAAAAAATATATGAAAAAAAAAGAAACCTAAAAAATAGAACTGTATTTACAGCATTGAACGATCTAGCAGATATAACCACGTCACAAGATCCGAAAACAGCAAGATTGTTGATAAAAGGTCAAAGCTGTTCCTCCCTCTGCAAAAGTTTATTTTAAATTACCGAAAAAAGAATTGGGTAGAAACAAAAACAGGAGATAAGAATTTGTTCTAAAAACAGCGAGAGAAAAAAAAAACAAAACAGACAGATAGAAACGTTATGATGGACATGATTATAAAACAAAATAACATATTGAAAACTTACAGAACAGTCAATTACTAAAGGGTCTAAACTAAAATCGTCAAATCGAGATTTTTTTATATGGATGTCATGCATCGCGCTAAAAACGTTCAGAAGTGTCTCAACTGTCACTTGGATACGACCGCCTACTCAGATCAAGGCTTAAAAATATGGCTACCAGCGTATTAAACCAGTAGGTTTTTGCGACGAGTATCCATCTACAAAACTCGAGAACTGACGCTACACAATCAGAAATAAAGAACTGTATCAAAATAAAAGAAAGCACATCCCTAGAAGATTTTCAACGGCAGCAACAACTAAAATGGATTGCACATGCAACTAAAAGATAGACTAATGACATAAATAAAAAATGCACACGTTCCAAAAAAATTAGGCGTCCTGAGGAAGACGATAAACTACATCCACATCCTGTGTAAGACGATAAACTACATCCGCGTCCTGGGTAAGACGATAACCTATATCCACGTCCCGGGTAAGACGATAAACTATATCCGCGTCCTGGGTAAGACGATAAACTACATCCACGTACTGTGTAAAACGATATACTACATCCGTGTCCTGGGTAAGATGATAAACTACATCCACTTCACGGATAAGTCGATAAACTCCATCCACTTTCTGGGTAAGGCGATAAACTACATGCACATCCTGAGTAAGACGATAAACTACATCCCCATCCTGGGTAAGACGATAAACTACATCCGCGTCCCGGGTAAGACGATAACTACATCCGCGTCCTGGGTAAGCTACATCCAAAAGCAAGGCCTCTGATCCGGAGGCAATCCAAAACACGTAATCTAGTCTTTATAACTAGTCTTGAGAAGGTGCCTTTAAAACGGAACAAGAAGGACTATCAATATCCGAACGCTCCTATCTGCTTGGTTCCACTAACTGACTCAAGAATAGAACTGGTAAAAGCGGCATCACAAAGAGGAATTAAAGAAAGGACGAAATAAACGGAATAATTAGTTAGGTTTAGTTTGCTTTGTTTTGCAGCATATCAACACTTCAATGGTTTATTTAATGCAGACAAGATGTTTTATTGCAGGTAATATTTCTTTTTCCAAAAATGTATTGCTGACATTTTTTTTTCTTCAAAAAATTCATTGCTGGTAATAATTTTTTACAAAAATGTATTACTGGTAATAAAATCTACTTTTACACGTTTTGACCCCAGTTTGAGGGTTAAATATTTGCCCATAGCTGGGACTGTAGCAGGTGCTACCATCGCAGGTCAGGATGGACCTGGGAACACCAGCAATTAAGAGGTAGTCCCATGCTCAGCAAAACCTCCTGATCAAAGCCCTTGTTGTAGGATGTAGTTTATCGTCTTACCCAGGACGCGGATGTAGTTTATCGTCTTACCCAGGAGGTGGATTTAGTGTATCCTCATACCCAGGACGCGGATGTAGTTTATCGTCTTACCCTTGACGGGGAAGAATTAGTAGCCACATTATTATATTTTACTAGAAAATACCAGATTCTATTACGCATATTACTTACACAATAAAATTAGTATTGCCTAACATATGGAGGTAAAATTTTCAGCATATGCTTTTATTAATATGGTAAACATACCATATATGGATATCAGCTTATGACACCTGGTTTTCTTAGAAGAGTTTTCAATAACTTTAGTTGTGGGAAAAATTTCTTCATGCAACATGAAGTCTTTATTTCATATCGTAAATATTTATACATAATTGTATAGTTAATACTAATATTATTTTCGTTTCATGTGCATAAACATTGCTATGGGTCAGATAACCTCAACAGAGAAACGAAATAGAAAGTTCTTTTTAGTGATAGGAACACGGCGTTGGAATTTGAGATAGAGTTGAACAATAAAGAAATAACTTGAATTACGAGCAATATGAACACAAGAAAAATTGTCTTTAAGAATGACATGAAAAGAGATTTCAAAATCAGACGTTTTTAACAGTATTTTTTAAATTAATTCACCCTAAGCAAGGCGGAAGTGCCACAAGCACGAAAGAGAATAAGAGTAAAGAAGCGTGTTTAAGGAAAGGATACAGGGAAGGACGGGGAACAAGCTCAGGTTGTCAGATGTCCATTGACATTACACTTGAAAATTTGAAGATTATAGTCATCAGGGAAGCAAGTAAGGGGAAAGGAGTTCCACAGATGGGAAGTGCGAGAGAATAAGCTGTTTGGGTAGAAGAGGCGGTTACATTTAACGTTTTATTTAATAGAGAAAGGGTGGGACCGAGATGCCAGCCTGATATCTCGCTTAAATTCATGCAGTCTCGGAACCAGCGAAAGTAGCTCGTCGGAACAGTTGCCGTGAAAATACTTATAGAAGAGACAGAAGGACATGGCACATCTGTGGGATAGCGATTGTAGACTAGATGCCATATCAGGACCTATCATCCTACATGTTCGTCTCTGGACTTTATTCGAGGACCTCCAGATGTAAAGCGTGAGATCCAGTCCATATATGACTCTGTGGAATCGTGAATTCCACCCTTTTGCGTGTGTGTGCGCGCGCGGACTTCACCTCTTCCTGTCACGTTCAGCTAGATATAGCAGTAAACGCTGACGTGAGGGAGGTTGCTGGCTACTCCTGATACCGTCTAGGATCAGAATTTGAAATTTTTCCCGCGCGTGTCCTGACGTCACCGACGAACAGCGTTTGCAAGTCAGTTGCGGCCTGATCTTCAAGCTAGAAGGACAATTCATTTATTCCGTGCCCCTAACCCATACGCAGGCCGGAATATCTTATTCTTAACTAACCAAAACTTCAACATGTCGTGTGATTACAACTTTTCTTCAAACAACTTGTTTGAATCTTCTTCCGTTTTTCTACTAGAAATCGTTGAATATCGACACTGTCGACATCACACTTTTCCAAGACCAAATTCCTCGTCTTGAAGTGAACAACATGTTTGAACCTTCTTCATTTTCTACCAGAATCTACGACACTGTCGTCATCATACTTTTCCAAGACCAAATTCCTCGTCTTGATGCTAACAACTCAGAATTTTCCTTCACTGAAGATTGATGAACTTTTCATACACCTCTTTTGAATTCTAACCTTTACGAACCAGTTTTTAAAAAAAAGATAACATTACACACACATTATTAAACCTCGCTGTGAGTATTTTTTCCTTGTGTATGCTTACACCTTTCGTACAAAAAGACAATATTCCAGAACTTTCATTCTGAAGAAACTTTTCCCGCCTTAGCCATCTTGGTTTTTTCGTTTTGGCGCGGAACTTTAAAATTCTATTAATTACTACTTAATACTAACTGCCTACAGGCTAAAAAAAGACCTTACCTTTCCTGATAGTCTCCACTGTTGCAACAAGATTATTTGTTATCCAAATAAAATTTCTTATCTGTTTTCCACCAGACTCATTTTGTCGTTTTCTCCTGGCTATCTATATTTTACTATTTTTATGCATGTGTTAAATGACCCTTTTTCCTCATTAAAGATCACTCATTTAATATTTTTACTTTGTTTGTGGATTCGGTAGTCATAAGTAGTGTCTGGCACAAGGCCACCTTTTAATAAACCAGCACTGCATGCTACCGGCTCTGCAACAACAGCAATATTCTATGCAAGGACAAAAAATATTTACAAAAAAGTGAGGCAGAACAATGAAATGAAAAATAATTACTGTAAAAATGGTAGATCGACAAATATTAGCAACAAAAAAGGGTAACTGGTGATTGATCCTCGTTTTTTGGCCAACTGAGGAAAAAAAAACATATAAATATGTTCGCAACAATTAAAAAAAATGGAGGGAAAATATGACCAGTGTATCAGCAGTATAAGTTAGAGGCAGATTACATTAAGACCCAGCAGCCATTTCTCTTTCTTCCCTCCTCTTTTTTTTTTCGATCGAGCACTTTACGTTCAGTAATTTATTTTTTTCGTCCTTGCCCTTCGTACTCTTTGTTTTACACACACATTCGCACATAGCCACACACAAACACACACACACACACACACACACACACACACACACACATATATATATATATATATATATATATATATATAATAAAGTGGTAGTCATACAATGAATCAATTATCAATATTAATGTAATTAATGGTGAATTCTCTTCGCTAACAGACTTAATATAAGCATTAACTTACTAACGATACATTGAAGATGCGATCTTTATGTATACAATTTTTGTCAGATGGATCCGGTGTATTTTTTCAGTACAGCAAGTACTTTCGAAAACTTCATGTTCTCATCGTCATGCTCTATTTTTTTTCTTCATTAGAAATAAAACTCCAATACGAAATAAATATATTGTAAACCGAATTTTTTTTTTTTTTTTTACGAAATTTTTATTTATTAACGGTTATATAATATTGGAACGTGCAAGTCTCAATGCTAAAGTTCAAATATTTCAAGTGAGAACTTTTATATGAATTTTGTAATTTGGTAAATCCACGAATTCTTTTGTTGTGTTTTCCAGTTAACGTGACATGAACAAAGTATATACTTCAATTAATAGAGTGATATGTCTTTAGTAGTTTTTTTTCTGAATTTTGTATTGCGTATCAATTGTTTTCCATAAACGTATTATATTAGGCAGCATATATTTTGTTATAATATATATATATAATAAGTAGGAGGATTTGATAAACATATAAATAAATTCATTGAGTCTGATATAAACCTCAACAGGAAAATAGAGGAAGCACTGGACGGCCGTTTCGTCCTATAATTGGGACTCATCAGCAGTGCGCATCCACCACCAGGTATCGAAACCCTGACAGTTGGGTTGTCAAGCAGACAACATACCAACTGTACCAACCGGGCCTCGACACCGAAGAGATTCATATCAGACTCAACATAGAGTCAATATATATATTTGTAAACATATATGTATATTTGTAAACAGTGACTATCACAGCTAATAATGCATGACTCTTCGGTAAATCGAATCGAATTCTCTCAGTCACTAAAATTAAATACGCTTAAATTCACCTGCATCACTCCTGTGTGCCAACGGCTTAGTGGTAGAATCCCCCGACTGAGGCCGATTCAGTCGGGTTTCAATTCTAGCTAGAGACAACCGAGCGTCTAGCCACACTGATGAGCTGTGATACAGCGGAAGAGTCTGTCTGTGGATAACTATACATATATATAATTAAATTATTAATAAAATGGAAAACGACTATGATATCGGAATGAACAGACGTGTTTTTCAAAGGTCAAAGAAATCGATGTCATATTTTAAAATGTAAGTATTGATTATTTTATCTTATTCTTATTTTTTTCTTTATTGATTGTATTATGATTTTTATTATAGTATCAAACATTTATAATCTTCAATTATTAAAATAAATATATATTTAGCAAAAATCATGGAATACATCGATTGATTTATTTTCGTATACGATATGGAACATATAGGTATCTTTATACATATAAGATGTTTCAGTTTTATTTACGCTTCATCAGAAAATCATATACAGAGGAGAACAGAGAATTATCAGAATGTTTTTCTTACCCATATTCCATTTTCTGGTTAGACTTAAATAAAAGCGAAACATGATATGTTACGTTTATAAACTTTTCCGATTTGTAATTTTATCCTATCATTGTGCCGGATTCTAATCCATATTTGATTCATATTTGGTATTCAATGCTTATATATATATATATATATATATATATATATATATATATATATATATATATATATACTAGCAGTAGAGCCCGGCATTGCCCGGGGATGTAACAGTAAGAAATAGATCAAGTATCGACCATCATAAAGACTGAAAAATAAAATTGACAAAGATTATTGTTTAAGGTTGACGAACACGCATGTCTTAATTAGTTTTTTTTGTTTTTTTTTCGTTTTTTTTTTTTTTTTGAATTGGCCAAACCCAAACTCAAACAAAAATATTGTTTTCAATCGTTATGAGTCTACCGATTGAATAGAATTTTATTGTAAAAAATTGTCTTGTAAATGGAAAGTTTTGTTGAAATCGGTTGAAAAATGTAGGAAATCCGATCCCATATATAAACGAACACACACACACACACACACACACACACACACAACCAACCTGGATTTTATAATAAGTATGACTCGATAACTCGATATTAATAAGCATAACTCGATATGAGTTGTCCCCCCTTTCATTCCGCGAAAGCGATGCCTCTTAATTGTGTTTTCAAATTGATTTCGTGCAAAAACAATTGTGTTTTTCCAATTTTTGGCGCTATCAGAACCACCGCAAAGTAATTTTACGTAGTCCTGTGAAGTTTTGTTGAAATCGGTTGAAAAAATGTAGGAAATCCGATCCAATATATAAACGTTTAGACACACACCCACACAATCTGGGTTTTATAATAAGTAAGATTACATATATATATATATATATATATATATATATATATATGTGTGTGTGTGTGTGTGTGTGTGTGTGTATTGCAGGTCACTGTATCCGAGGGTGCCCGTTTACTCAGGCAGCTAGCTAATCCGCCGTTGCAGACGTCTGCTCAGGCATAATTGCGATTTTTCAACACGCACAGAGCCCACCTGTTGTTTGTACTGCAACTACGGTGTAGTAATGGATAACGGCTCGGATTTAGGAATCGGAGACCTGAATTTGAATTCCAATCGAATCTATTACCTTCACTTGCGAGCTAATACCCTTGAGAAAGGTATGAATTCTCTTCTTCTCCCCGCCCCCAGCTATGGGTAAATAGCAAGACAGACAAGGTTCTATAGCCTTGAATGGCAACTGGACTACCGCAGAAAGAAATGGCAAACTAATGGGAGAAAAAATCTGTCACGTCACTCATGCATCGAAAGATAAGCGTGTATCACACATGCCACATAACTGACTGATGCCGAGCGGACCTTAGTTACAGTTTCTGAGAGAGATCGCGTTATCTAGTGTGATCAACAGTCTGGTCAAGCCCAAGCACACTCAAACCCCCGTTCACGATGACTTGTGACTTCGTGCTAGCATAACCACTGACGGTTACCCAATTTCACTCAAAATTCAACACATGCTTCGGTTTTGAGGACGTGGCCGAGTGGTTAAAACGTTCCCTTTCTGAACACGAGACCAAAGTTCGAGTGTTAGGAAGGAGGCTCCGGTCTGAAGGAGGCGATATAACGTGCAGCACCATTGGAAAGTGCCTGAAAACCATATATATATATATATATATATATATATATATATATATACATATATATATATTTAAATAAAGACATTTTATGTTTAACGTTCTTTTATAGATAAAGTATTAAGTAAATAAACAGATTAAATAACATTTACCGGCCTGAATGTCCGAGAAATTTTCAGGCCGGTAAATGTTATTTAATACTGTTTATTACTCTAAATCAGCTATTTTAAAACTCTTTTCATTCATGACCCCATTTTTCATGAAGAGATTTTTCGCGACCCCGGGTATTAAGTAATTACACTGAAAATACATTCATTCTCACTGCACTAGTTGTAATGGCGCCGCACGCGCGTTTTTATTACCGCAGCGCATGCGTGGCGCGTCACCTTAAATATTGGGCGTTTGTGAAATAACATATAAATAGAAATTCAAGAGTTGGAATTTAATTTTTGCAGTGTTTGGTTTTGCGACTCCATTTGAGATCCCGACCCATAGTTTAAGAAGCGCTGGTTTACATAATATCTTACGCAATGCTACTCAAGTATTCCCATTACTCCATTTTCTTAATATTTACTTCCGTTTTAATAATAAAAATATTGAGTCATCTAGGAAAAATAATCATACCACTGATGCTAAAATATTTTTAAAGCCTTGGTACTTCAAGACATAGATGATCATAGTTCTCCATCGATTCCTTTTCTTTTTCAGTCTGTGGATTGCTATAATTTCTTGGCCAAGAAAACTGAATGGTTTCCCGATACTTTCCTTGCGTGTTTTGAATTCAGAATTTCTTTTTCTTATCTAAGAGAACTGATAAAATTTCGTATTTTGTAAAGGGGCTATTTTAATCGAAGAGTAAGTCTCGTAGCACGAGATCTGACGAGAGCAGCACTTATTTACATATGTACATGTCAGAATGCAGTCAAGGTTACCACTTAGCTAAACCCACCTGAGCCGCGGCTTATGAACAACCGGAAATAGACAAGTCTTTTTTTTTCACGATACAACCAGAAATAGATGCGTTTATTTCACGAGTCGTCGTCCCTGCTTTTAAGGAAAGGACCCTCTCTATTTCCGGGAGTAACGATGCCATTTCGGATTCAACTCTAAAAGCAACAGTTCTAGTTCCACGTGCCAGGTTTTATGGATGTCAGTTATCAGTTATCTCCTGTTAATTCCCCTCTCCAAGTTCTTCACTGCCTTAACAGGGTATTGAACTCACACTCTTTGGGTCCTGTCACTGGATCTAACTAACGTCTCAAGGACACATGGCACAGTAGATAAAAGCGTTAGTTAGATCGAGTGACAGGACACAAAGATTGTGAGTTCAATACCCGGTTAAGGCAGTGGAGAACTTTCAGAGGGAAATTAACTGGAGATAACTGATAACGGACATCCATTAGACATGGCACGTGGAACTAGAACTGTTTACCCCAGTGGGCGAAATAAAGGGCAGACTGGCCTTGAATGGTAACCAGTCTAAAAAAAAAAAAAAAGAAAACAAAGGGAAATAACTCCAATATATTTCCTAAGTATTCATGTCAAATCACAAATAATAAAGACGTGGAATCTGTGGAGAGTCAAGGTTTTTTAGACACGACGTCGACATATCAATATATATATATATATAATATTGGTGGTTAATATACTCATATACATATATATATATATCTATCTAAAATATATAAATATATATACATACATATATATATATATATATATATATATATATATATATATATATATATATACACCTAGTGAGCCAGACAAACATATAAATATATATATAAATGTGTGTGTGTGCAGGTGCAGGTGCAGGTATGTAGGAAAATAGGAAAGACCACGTTAGGTAAATGATCCGGTGTTCTTTAGTATTTTTGTTTTTATTTTTAAAACCCTGCTCCATACAGAAGTAGAACTTATAGAAATAAGAAATTATAATTATTTCTCATGTTTCAAAAACGAGAGACGAATCCCTCAATATAATTATTAAAATTAAATTTAATTAAGGAATCTAGCCCTGTTTTCATTCTCAAATTTAAATTTTCGCTTGAGGATGAAACAGGGCTTGATACCTTAATTAAATTTAATTCTAATTATATTGAGGGTTCGCAGTTTTTTAAAACCTGAGAACTCTTATGTAGCAAAGGAATCATATTTTTTAAAATATAATTGTAAATATATATATATATATATATATATATATATATATATATATATATATATATATATATATATATGTATATATAATATATAAAATTCCCAAGAGGATAGAATCCAGGTAGAACTCAATATATATATATATATATATATATATATATATATATATATATATATGTGTGTGTGTGTGTGTGTGTGTGTGTGTGTGTGTGTGTGTGTGTGTGTATATATATATATAAAGACGGACTTACACGCATCGAAATTACAATAAAACGAAAAATAACATACAAATTTTGGCATTGCCATACCCCCCCACCCGCATTCTTGGAGGTGTTCTGAACGCCTATATTCAGAATTCTTCTGAGATGCAGATCTTATTAAATCTTATTGTGAATCAATTTCGTATTGTCTCAAACAATTCTACGACACAAACTGCAATATACTTTATTTCAACCAGCGTCAGTAAAGGTTGAAAGATAATAAAAATTTCTCTTGCCTTTTTGGATGTGGGAAGTTCTGTGAGGTATTGGTAAAAAATGTAGAAACAAGTGTGTTTTTGCTTTCAGAATAAGGAAACAAAATGCATTATACTGCATTTTAAACAACCATTGCCATTTTTATTTCAATCCAAACAATGGATCAGAATTTGAGTCTATTTTGAAAAATAAAAATTACGTGCGATGTAAAGAAAATAAATCAGTTTTTGGTATACAGAATTTGTTTAAAACTCAAAAATATATATATATATATATATATATATATATATATATATATATTAAAGGAAAGAAGTAAGTTGAAAAAGTTTTAGTTCAACTTCATCGGACGAAGTTTATTTTTACCTTGATACATCTACACATCCGCACAAAAGAGAGGCTCTGTAAGTTTAAAATTTAAAATACTTTCATTTTTTTTTTTGTGTTATGGGTATATAATCTAAACGATTTCATATAGATTCTTTCGTTTATGCTTACACTTTGTCGTACTTCTTTCAATAAAATTGTTAATGATATATAAAATATACATAACGTTATACCATATATATATATATATATATATTTATATATATATATATATATATATATATATATATATATATATGAATTATTTCAGGGCTTAGGCCTTAGCATTGGTATATGGCGGCTATGAGCTACTCTCGAAGGTACTGACAATATCTAAAGGGATAGAGGTCATTGCATTTGAGGTAGCCGAAAAAATGTCAATGTCGACAGTTAACCACTTTCGGGGCTTCACTCCGGGATTACTGTCTGGATTTACTTACGTTTTCTGTCTTTTGGATATGACCGCAAGACAGTGGAGGTTTAAAATGAGGAGTTTGCCTACCTAAATGAACTGTCTTCCTGGGCTGTCAAATTCCATCTACCCGAATACATATATGTATACATACACACACACACAAACACACACACACACACATATATATATATATATATATATATATATATATATATGTATGTGTGTATGTGAGTATATATATATATATATATATATATATATATACACACACACACACACATATATATATATATAAATTCGAACTCATCTATAGTGATATATATATATATATATATATATATATATATATATATATATATATATATATATATATATATATATATCCCCTATAGATGAGTTCGAACTTGCAATTGAAAACCGAGCAAACAGGAGAAACACCTGCTACTGATGTAGAACTAACTTTGAAAAGAATCGGCTCAACCATCTGGGAGAATTGAGAACCAAGACTAAATATCACGTGAAGGATTGTTATCTCACACGGACATAATCATAAAAATTGAACTGAAAGACATTTATACGTCGAAAATGACGAGAGAGTCAATTATATATCTATATCTATCTATCTCTCTCTCTCTCTCTCTCTCTCTCTATATATATATATATATATATATATATATATATATATATATATATATAACAGAAAAAAAAACAAAGATTACCTCAACATGGAAAGTAGTATACAAGCCGTTCTTTACACGGCTATCATCAGCCTCTAAGTGTCTCTCTCGGAGTATTGTTTAAATTTATTTTTCAAATGTTCATTGTTGTAAATTTATTTTCAATGACATTAAAAATAAATGAAAACAAATGCTCCAAGACTGACACTTAGGGGCTGATGATAACCGCGTACAGAACGGCTTGAAATAGACTATACCCACATTGAGGATTTTTTTTGTTTTTTGCTGTAAAAAAATAGATATGCTCTGTTATACTAAATACATCGAGCTTTCTATGGATCAGTTTTAATAATTAGTATTACTAGAATCCGCACGGATTATATAGCAACGGATCGATTACCTGTATTATATATATGCATATATATGAATTATGTTCAAAGAAAAACTCTTCTTTAGCGACGCGTTTCGTACTTTAATTAACTTTATTAATGCAACATTCATGTATAATGAAAAGTATATAAATTGTTACATCTGGAACTTTTAAAATTTAGGAACGTTCAAAATATATTCTTTAGGCTCCCTATGTAAGTCAAGGTAAACTATGGCGGAAGCTAAGTGATGTCATTTAATGCCTGATGAACAAAAGTGAGAATTTTCTTCTTTGTTTATATTTATTAATAATTTAATCTGATATATTATTAACGTATTTATTTATTTTAAATAATAGAAGGTTATGATTTAACGATAGTCTTTCAATCCTTAAAAAATTGTATGATCATGTATGTTAGTTTGGGAAAGGAGTATATCATTTAGGAAAACCATTTCTTTTTGCTCTTATTATCATATCCACGCCCGCACTATATATATATATATATATATATATATATATATATATATATATATATATATAAATATAAAAAAAAAAACAAAAAATTCGGCAACATTTTTATGTTTATACGTACTTTTTATAGATAAAATATTTAAGTAAATGCTCTGTTTATAATAAACAGTATTAACAACATTTACCGGGCTGAATGTCCGAGAAATTTTCATAGAAAATATGCTTCCTCCGAAAGGAATCGAACCTGTATCCTATACGGAATCGTCATATCACCAGACGTGCTTTTACCGATTGAGCCACAGAGGAGTGTTTCCGTTAGAAAGGTCGATTTTACTGTTGTTAAACAAGAAATTCTCCATGATTTTCTCACGTATATTCATATGTGCTTGATGCGTATCTAAATGTAAACAAATGACGTCACACATTGTGAAATGGACAAAGCCCGACAATTATTTTAAGACATTTTTTTTATGTTTATACGTTCTTTTTATAGATACAAATATTTTAGTAAATGCTCTGTTTATAATAAACAGTATTAACGACATTTACCGGCCTGAATGTCCGAGAAATTTTCGTAGAAAATATGCGTCCTCCGACAAGAATCGAACCTGTATCCTATCCAGAACCGCCATTATAGCCTGACGTGCGTTTAACCAATTTGGCCACAGAGAAGCGTTTCGGTTAGCAAGTGCCTTGTACTGAGAGACATTTGGTAAAAAACTCAATCAAAGTTTGGTTAGCAATGTATTAGCGTTACCATGTTATATTATAGCGATTCGGTTACAATTTTATGTCTGTGTTGTAATTTAAACTTTCGTTGGTGAGGGAATGTATATTTATGTAAGTGAGATAGAATAGCAATATTATTAAGGGCACGAGGGAGAGTTGTCGTATCGTCTACCTTGACAAGCGCTAGATCTGGCCGAAAATGAATGTACTGTTGCCATATATGGACAGATTGAGATTTATAGCCTTGGTTCACAGCCAGTCTACCGTATAAACAAACGGAAACTTACTGCGACGAAATCTTCGGCCTTGTTAGTCATGTATCGAAAGAAACTTGATCACCAAAGCTGTATCACGCATAACACTTGACTGTTTCTCAAGCGGACACTCATCTGTTAATGACCACACTCGACGTTGGCTTACCTTTTTGATTACAAGTTAAACGGTGTTTCAAAGTGATATAGCCGGACGCCGAAGGAGATTTCATATAATCATTGTTACTGTACAGAAATCAGAATGCTACGACTATTGTTCCAGATAAAATAAAGCGAATAAAAAATAAAATTGTTCGTCCTAGATGTATGTCTGTTATGTAGCACTGAGATCGGAAGAATCGAGTCGACGCGAAACGCAAGAGTAGTATGTGACTCATCACAGATGTTTCCAAAACTAAATTTGCACTCAGTGTTATATCAGAGCTTAAGAAAGGCCAGGTGCATCACAGGGTTGAGCTGAAAGATAACCATCTAGCCACAACGTGCATATTACCGCTTCTTTGGATGCAAAAAGATTGCCGAGGCATCTGTTCTTGGGATGTGCACTAGTAATACGGACGATGAAAGGTACACACTCGAAAAGAAAAAAGAAAGACTCTTACACCCTTGCGAAAATGTACTTAAACTAGTTTTTACGATTCCATTTTCCTCGCAACGTCGTCGAAAACCCTACATTAACACAAACACGCACCAACAATAATTGACAAAGAATTTTAAATAAGCACAGATTGAGTATCTATCTATATTTCTGAGATGAGGTATTATGTACATTATTTACATTTTTCGGACAATTGTCCTCATCTTTGTCGCCATATTTATTACAACGGCCGAAACGTTATAATAAATATGGCGACAAAGATGAGGGCAATAGTCCGAATAATGTAAATAATGCGCAGATTTAGGCTCTCATGTTCTTGATAGTCGGGGCATTATAGATCTTCCAGTATAAACCTGATCTGAAATCTATCGTCAAACCTACAATGTCGCCTTGTTAAATGATCCATCGAGCGTCCACACGTGAACGGTAACGAGAAATCACTCTAGGTGGAAATCTGAGTAATAAAAAGCCTTCCGTTGTAACATAGAAAGGATTACTGAATCCGAAATAACCAAAACGGGGGTTGGAAATGAAATGTTAATCTTTATAATATCAACAAAATACAATACTCGCCAGCGGCGTGAAGTAGGTAAACCACTGCTAGGCGGTGGAATATTTAGACAGCATATTGCCCCCTCCCCACGAACTTACAATAGTGTCCGACGTATTTACGAGGATTGAAACATACCCATTCTTGCTCATAGGTACGGCATATAACACTATCTATCTATCTATCTATCTATCTATCTATCTATCTATCTATCTATCTAAACTGTTTGTTCTATCTATCTATCTATTTATTTATCTATCTATTGTATCTATCTATCTAAAAGTTTACTGAATGAGGAATAACGAAAACAGAGGTTGAAAATGAAATGGTTATCTTTATAACATCAACAAAATACAATACTCGCCAGCGGTGTGAAGTAGGTAAACCACTGCTAGTGGTGGACTACATAGACCCCATATTACCCCTACTTACAATAATGTCCAACGTATTTGTAAGGATTGGGACATACCCATTAGTGTTTATAGGTACGATATATAACACTTTCCAAAACAATAAAAACAACTGGGGACATTTACAGAAATTGTGGTTGAAAATAAAATCACTATAATGCTAAAAAACAATAGTGTCCAAATTTATTTATGAGGATTGGGTCACATCTTCAAGGCTTAGCGTTCATAGGTAAGGTCTGTAAACAATTTTAAAGTTCCAGATCCATTTTAATTTTATTTTGGCAATTTTCCATCTATAATTTCTTTTTTGAATTTTTATTTTTTCCTTCCTCATTTCTTCATTGATTCACATAACGAAAGATGCCATCCGAAAAACTAAGTTCTGAGAAACAAAAAAATTTCTTTCTCAAAAGAAAAAAAAATAAATTGAATTTTTATTATATCAATCCTTCTTCAGTGACAGCAAATTGAGTACACAACCAATTCATACGGATAGCGAAGAATAGATGGATAGAAGTTTTCCTAGTCTAACATCGAGCAAAGCAGAGGGTTTTCTTCGATGAATCTAACGGCCATCTGTCCGTAAGACTAGAAGAAAATGGTGGAAAAGACTCGCATTTGAAAGGGGTGGCATATCTAGCCCAAGATTTCAAGGACAAAACCGGGGATCCATGTGGCATGTGGAGAATTTAACAGAATGTCCTAGTCAACCAAACCTAGACATGGGGGATGATGATGATGATGATGATGATGCAAATGATGAAAAGAAGAATTTTCAGCCTTGACAAAGATCTATTCAAGGATAGATTGTTGTGGAAATGCATAAACAGTGACACGAACAAGATGAAAATTTATTTACCCCCTCCTTTCATGATTATTCATCTTTATATTACATGTCCATGATTCTAGTTTTAGGATTTCTTTTCTTATTCTTTCTGAACTTGTTTTATATATGTATGTAAAAATGTATAAAGTTATATAAACAAACTGAAGAAGGTTAATGAAGATTTTATTTTTGGAAAAATAAAACATTGATAATAAATTGTAAAACATTATTAAATAAATTTAAATACAACCCTATATTTAGAACGTCTCAACGCTTCATTAGAATTTTTATAAATGAATATATCTTATTTTGGGTCTCAAATACTTGATAGGTCCGTAAGAGAATATGTTGAAAATTATTAAAAAATACCGGTTTATACGAATAGAAAATTGTGGAACAAATAACTTGATGGTAAATAAATAGATACACGAGGGTTTGCTTTTCAATTTCCTATTTTGAAAGTAAATGTAAACCAGAACTAACCCATATATATAAATATATATCCTATATTTAATAAATATATATATATGTATATATAATAAATATATATACCTTTTATAAAAAATATAAGCATTATTAATTTACTAGCAGTAATAGATTCAACTGTTTCTCAGGTAACAGCCTCAGATAAATCAAGTATCGACCATTCATAAAGACTGAAAAAACTCTTCACCAGATTAATGTTTAAGGTTGATGGACACAGGTTAATTAGTTTTTTTTTTTTTTCTTTTTAGAATTGGATGTTTTAACTCAAAAAAAAAACATTGTTTTCAATCATTACACGTCTACCGATTGAATAGAATTTTATTATAAACAATTGGGTCTATAAATGGAACCACGGGAAAACATTTTCCAATGTAAAAAAAAAAAAAAAAGTGCACAAGACAATAAGATATCTTTAAAAAAAGTGAACAACGGTTTTTTTTAAATAATCTAAAAATTGGACAATTTTGCTCCCATATTTAAACAATATCACACACACACACACACACTATCAAACCTGGGTTTTATAATAAGTATGATTATTGCGTTTGATCGAAGACATTGTTTGACACAGTCATATATCTATATCTATATATATATTAAAATACAAACTGAAATTTTAAATTTCATGGGATTATTAATATTGTTACCTTATAATCGAGTTTTGGAACTGCTTTGAAAAGGAAAAAGGTTTATGGCATTCTCATTCCATCTGATATTTTCTTTCTCACTTCTCACTATTTGAATTTGAACTCGGTTATAGTCCGGTTTTGACAGCCTCGAGCCGATTCAAACTCCGCCGTGCCTCAATAAAATTAGCTTCGTGCAACGTTTTTCTTTTTAATAGCTCAGTCCCTGTAAAATTTACTCAGGCAGCTATTTCTCGAGACCTAAGCTACCTTTTGACTCTCATAAGGTTGTGTAAAAATTGTCATCCATTTCATCCTGAATTCTGTTCTTCATTTTAGCTCTGAACTATTAGGTAAACTGGATGGATAATATCCTTATTTGTCCCGGTTTAAAAAAAAAAAATATAAGTCCAAAATATAAACAGAATAAAAATTGCTTTTATCCAAGTCCCAAGAGCCTATCCTAGTCTTAGATATTCAAGTTACGACTCATTCATTCAAATCGTAGAAAATGACTGCAAAAGTAAAGTCCCTTCCCCAATTTATAAAGATGACAAATTCTTCCTAGACAATAAAATAGGTCAAGTTTGTAGTTTTGGGAAGCATTCTCTCCCGAGTCTGTTCCATTGTCTTGATATCAAGACCGCTTCTCCGAATTTTCTATTTGTGTCAACCTAATTTTTTCAAAGTACTTCCCTAATTCTCAATTTATATTATTTTAAAAAATTTTACAATACAATCAGTGAGGTCAGGGCATTTTAAATGTCAATAAATGGCATGACTCTCAGTACACATTATAGCCCAATGCAAAAGCGAGGGAAACAACGATAAGTCAAAATCTGAAAAGGGACAGATAAAATCTTCAATATACATGAGAATCAAGGCTCTTAGATGAAAAAAACTTGTCATGGTTTGACAAATCCAAAGACTGCAAACATCTTTTTTTATTTTTCAATTTATCGATGATTGATTTAAAGATAGAAGCCACTGATGATGGCAGAAAAGGTCAGATATTTTACTGGCATGGTACAAAAATGCTGTAGGTTTTTCCACCATCTTTACCAATCGATCGGATTGCCCCAAATCTGTCTAGGAAGAGATAGACGTTCAAGACCAAACAGTCCTTTTTCATTTTGTATCCATTAAACGGTTGAATAATTATAAATTTCTTTTTTCAAACATTTTACATTTAAAACAATATCAAATATTAAAAATCTTCCAAGATGGAATTCTCATCATCAGATAAACAGAAGCAAACATTAAATTTTTTCTTTCCAAACAGTGTCTTTATTTCCGTTGCCCAGTATTCACAATATCATGAGAATATAGATAAATCACGATTGCAATCAGTATTTATAAAATTTTTGTTTTCTCATTTTTTCAATGTTTTCATTGAATTTTTTTGCTTTTCCAATTATATGTTCGGATTTCGGTGTTATTTTTTAAATACCTCCCAGATATTTAAACTTTTGTAATTGTAATGTGTTAATGTTCAAAAACATAACTCGAAATCTTGGCCTTTAACCTTCTTGCTAATTAATCCAAAATTGGGTCTTTACAATTGAGGGTTTTTCAAGTCGTTTTTTTTCCCTTATATACTACTCAATGGTTTACGGCAATATCACGTTGAATTTACACAGATAATATTTTTTAAATAAAAATCGATTGGTCAATTTTTCTTCAAAAAATTAGGAATACGAGGTGATGTAAAAATGTATTACACGGCATGTAATGGATAATATTTATAAAAATTTTGTAATCAGATTTATTTTCTTCAAAAATATATTCTTTATTCTTATATATTCTTTATAGTTTTGTTCTCACAAAAAATAATTGCTGGAAATAAAACCTAATTTACACTTTCATACCCCAGCTTTATGTTATAATTTGGGTAAACTATTTGCTCATAAATCATTATTATATCAGAAAAGATATTTTCTGGCTTAAAAACCTACCTGGGAAAATCATCAATCAATATATTTTCCTACTTTTTTAAAAGGTCTTGATCAAAGGTTTTTCTGTTGGATGTACAAATTTCATCTACATAATTTAATACTGTGGCACCATTTACCATTTATTTAAAAAGAAAGAAAAGAAAAGAAGGCAAAAGAAAGGCGAGACCCAAATCGTGGATGATAAGCAGAACACACACACGGCTAAGAGACAATGAAAAGGATATTTTGATAAGTAACAAATGGCGAAAAGAGGTGTCATTACAATGACAGGGAAATTCTGAGTAAAAGAAAAGGAAAGAAAGAAAGAATCAAAATGTGTTTTGGCGACGGCTGTGTTATCTGGGATACGTAAAAAAACTATTGGTAAGGGAAAATCTTATTATTTCGAAAAAAATTCAAATGAAAATGTTATTTCGATAAGTGACGAAAACAGGGGACTAAAGGACTTTGAAACAGATATGAAAAAATTTTGCCAAAAGCCGCACACACGATGTGTCCACTGACCGATTTCTTTCGACGGAACATCTTTGGCCTGCGATAATAAAAATTATGTTATCAGAAATATGTACCGAAGGAAAATGAATGGGAACCCAGAAATTTTTTTTTTCTTCACGACAGGGCGACGTTGAAAACTTTTAAAAGACCACCCATTCGGAATAATTAGCTTGATAAATTACTGATAAAAACCAGACAAAGAACAAAAATTATGACCACCATTGTTCATATTGTGTCCTGTTTGCGGCTAGAGAAATGATAACGGCGATTAAGAGGAAGAAAAAAGGGAAAGAAAAGATAATTTTTTTTTTTTTAGTTAAGCAAGATATTTTTTTTCCTGAAACAAAGCCACGGATTCGTCCACGCCCGACTAAGACATCATTGGTCAAGTGGTGATCACGTGACGCACGAAGGAGGAGGAAAGATACCCGACCAAACACCTCATTGGCCGAGAATCATGGTCAAGTGACGCACGAAGAAGGCTGTCGACGCCCATCCAGAGGATAAGTATGAGAAGCTGCTACGAAGAAGTGGGGAGGGCAGTTCACGCCCTCTGAAGTATGGTGAGAAGGTGGGAGTGAGGAAAGGTTCCCAAAAATGGAAAAAAGTGGAAAATCCCTAACCAGAAATAAAAGAGGTGGATATGTATTTAGAATTATCGAGGAACCCCCGACGCCGACAGACCCACCCCGGTTTTGGTCGGCGTCCATAAAAAGCGAAGCCCCAACAGAGCAGAAATCAGTTCCAGTTCAGAGTCCAGTTCCAGAGTTGAGTTTCCCAGTTCGTCTCCAGTTGAAACCGCCTCGCAGATAGCTGACCAAAGATTCACGCAAAATTCCGGACTCCTCTTCAACCCAAGAACAATTATTTTGAAGAGCGACTTAGATCCAGACCACCAAAATAAGTTTTTTTTTTTCGACTTTCGTCCAAAGACACACCGAAACACCAATTTCTTAGAGAGCAAACAACTTGAAGCGTTAAAACTTGCCTAACGGAAAACGACGTGTCACAATCCACAGAACGGGTCGGGAGATAGATGCAGTCCTATGTATCGAACAACTAGACATAAAGTTTGTTATTCTTTTTCTTTGATACCTTTGAACTTTTGAGTTTTCATTTTATTTTCTTTTATGCATATTTGTGTGTTATCACCCCCCGTTGAACTCAATTTGCATTACGGCCCCAACCACTGATGATCTCGTCTGCCTAAGATCAATTCACAACGTGGGTAGGCAGACTGGAGATCAATGCAGTTACCTTGGTAACCAGGCGTTGGAAGCGAGTTGGGAACGACGAGGCTGATATCAAATCTAACCAGATTCCCACCCGAATCACCAAAAAGGTTAGAACGTCACATTTGGGTGCCGCGACCGATACCAAGCCAGTTGGTCGTCACAGGACGAGACAACACGACTGACGCGACAGGCGGACGTCACGTTTGGAGCAGCGACACCCGAACGGAGCAGCGAGGAGCGAACAGCTGGCGCCGCGGCGAGGACGTCACAATTGGTGCTGTTTGGGGACGTCACAACTGGCGCCGTGGTAGATCAGGATAGAACGTCACAGTTGGCGCTGCGACCGGGGACGACGTCACAATTTATTTAATTTTTTTGGAAAGCAATTAAAAATAATTTAAACAAAAATCTCCTTGGCGTTTTTTACACGCGTGGAAATAAAAAATATCACTAAGAAATCAAATTACATTCAACAAACATTTTTTGAAAAAGACTTTCTTAGGGTAAACTGAAATTTGCATTTTAATTTTTATGGAAAAAATAAATAAAACTGTTCAATTTCATTTCATAATTGGTAAGCAGCGTCCTAAAAAAATGGCAAATTTATTTTAGATCAGATTTTGGAATTATTTGCTAAATGACTTTTAATTTTTATTATCTGCGGTCGCATCAATAGATCTTTTTTCTGTCATTTCTTTTTAGATAATGCTTAATGCGAACTTTGACGAATTTTAGGTCGGAACAATTATTAAATCAATGAAGACTTCCATCCAGAAAAATTACGGGTTTTAAATGATTATCGGAAATCCTGAAGGCTTTTTATTGGAGGAATTTTAGCGAATTTTTGGTTAGCAAAATTTTAAATCCAGATTTTTATTTCAAATGAAGCTTCATAGAAACATTTGTAGAAATATATCAATTAGTCATAAAAAACCACACATTGTAGCCAACAAGCAACAACGATTTAATTCCTGTCTCTTGCTTTTTTTCTTTTCGTCCTTAAAATTCCTCGTTCATATTTGGTCTTTTGCTCATCAATCAAAAAATGGAAAATGATTTATATTGAAAAGGTATCAACATTGGTTGTGCTAGTCCTATAGAAATTTAATATAAATGTATAACCACAAAACCAACTTTACACCCACTGAAAGATCATACGAGTATTTTTATGCCCTAATAACAAATAAAAATTGGAAATTTTCTTCGTTAAGAAATTTTTTATTTGAAAAAAGTGAGGCAAGCCAGGTAAATTTTTTAATTTAGCAACGGTTTTGATCTATTACAAAATGAAAAATCAAATTTCATGTCGATGGCGCGGGTTTCAGGATATTACTTTACAATCTTTACTTCATTAAATATTTTCAACTTTAATCCACCATTAAAATAATGGATCGAATCATTAAGATTTAAATTTCTTTCCATGGACAACCGGTTTGGGAAATTATTTTGAAATGATGCAGAATTGTGAGTATGTACTCACATTTTATTATGCGTCCAACACATCTGATTTTTATGCTAATTCATTTGCAAATTTTGGAACGTTGGTAAAAAGGTTTTAAAATTATGCCTTATGTTTAACATTTAAATTAGCTAACAGGATGTTTCATTTATAAATGATATTTTTTTTCATAAATCAAAAAATTTTTTAGAATTAAAAATAGTAATCCAAAAGTTTAAATCGCGTATTTTCTATTTATGGTTTTATAAATTTTTCATCATTTTTTTCATTTTCAATTTTTTTATTCAAAAAGATCGTTAAATTATTTTCCAAATAAGGACTGGGATATTGAACTTTATAATAATAGATGTACAGATTTGAGCGTCATTGAGAAACAATGACATAAGAACATCAAAATATATATATATATATATATATATATATATATTTATATTATATATATAAGAGATGAATTTACCGGAGAAATAAAATCTGTATATCCGGGTTTCTATTATATCCGGGTTTTGGTCTAGTTTATATAATTTCAACACATTTCTAAAATTTATTTGGACCAGAAAAATAAATAAATATCTTATATGCAGGGTTTTCTTTTTTTCCGGGTTTCTTATATCCGATATATATATATATATATATATATATATATATATATATATATATATATAATATAAAAATATAGTCTTAAGGTATATATATATTTATGGAATAAAGTGCTCAATATCAGAGATAGATATGTAAAATAAAAAAGTCATCTACATAGAAGTCAACACTTAGAAATACAGTCTGTTTCATGCTATATGCAATCGTCAGGCCACATATGTTATTATTTTTATAAAGGCTATTTATATATATATATATATATGCATTTTGGGTATTCTATTATGGCGATTATTTTATCGGAAGTCGTTTTTTATTTATCTGGGTTTAAAAATATTTTCTCGTTTTAAAATTTTTCTTATTTTATTTATTTATTTATTAACGTAGTAAAAATTTGTTTATATCTACTTATTTAACAGTTTTTGTTTTTAAGGTTTGTAAAATAAATATATAATTCGTTATTGTGGGATTTTTTAACTGTTTTCCTTTGTTAAGTGGTCAGATATAGTTAATTCTTATCAATAGATTCTTCATCTTTTGAGAAGGTTTTAATTTTTATATTTATCTATTTTCGTATCTTTGCATCAAATCTTGTTGGTTCCCAGTGAGGGATATTTTTATGGCGCGCCTACAAGTCGTTATGTGTCTGGAGATTTTGTCTTTTTATTATTGTCCATCTGATTATCTATTTATTTATTTGTTTATTCAAGTTTGTTTTTATATACAGATCAAATTGCATTGAATTTCAATTTATTTTTTTTTTTTTTTTTTTGACGACTATAAAAGGGTTTTTTTATTTAATGATTTGGCTAAGCTTTTAAAATTTTTTTTTATTTATGGGATTTTTTTTATGCTAATTATTTAATGCGAAAAACTTGTTGATGTCGGCAAAAAAAATCGTTAACTCCTGCCTATGGTTTAATAATTTTCATTATTTAGAAATTTAATGATGTGTAGTTTTTTCTGCAGGCATAAAAGGTATGGGTCATCCCAGGTTTTACAAGTTCTTGTTTTATTTACTATTTTCCATTTTACTTTTGGTGTTTTATTCGTTTCTTTTAAATGCCATAAATATTGGGATAGATATGTCTTTTTCTATTTTGAAATATTGTTGAATTTAATCTTGTTTAAATCGATATAATTTTAAAATTATTCTTCGTTGAAAAATATGTATATCCTATTTAAAAAAAGGACTTTCAATGGATGAGATAGTGCATTGGTATACCATAAATCTACTTCTGTATTTTGTTTTGTCTTCTTAAAAATAAAAATATAAATTATTAAGAACCCTTTTCATTCTAAATATAAAACTGTTCTTTTCTTTTTTCTGCATACCTACGCAATTATATATTCATTGATACATATGAATATGCATTATTAATGTTTTTAAAATAAATAAAATTTTTGATTTGCATTGTAACAGGGAAGGACTTTCAAAAATTGAAGATATAAGAACCAATTGTTTCACTACGTATTCCAACATCAACGGAAGAGATTTCTTTAACTTTTATAAAAATTTTTCAATCGACTTTTTTTTATTTATTTTATTTTTTAAAATCATCTTCGAATACGTTTTAACAACATCGCCCACGAGACGACTACGTGATCATATTTAAACAGAACGCTGATCTGTATAAAATTTCAGTTATCTGTTTGAATTAGTTGGGCTCTTATGTCCATCGTCTTTTGTGTTAAATTGTTATAAGTTATAATGTTAATTATGTTTAAATGAAAATGTCCATGAAGATGGTCTTAAATAGACCGAAACGTCCGACGTCGACTTTATTTTAACATTAATAATAATGTATTCAGAATTTTGTTTTTCTGTATTTTTTTTTCATATATATATATATATATATATATATATATATATATATATATATATATATATATATTCAATATAACAACATTTTAAAATATAAAAAAATCAATTAAAATATATATAAAATATTATATATATATATATATATATATATATATATAATCTAATAACGTTATATATATATAACATTTTGATATATATATATAACACATTAATATAGATATATAACAAAAAATATATATATATATATATATATATATATATATATATATATGTATATATATATATTTATATATATAAATTCTGCTTATTCAGATTCTTTCCTACGCCTTTCTCATTCATGTATATATGATGTTTTAGATCATGATATTTAGAACTAGAATATAAATGATTTATATATGAATATATATATATATATATATATATATATATATATATATATGATATAAATACAATTTTTATAAAAAACTCATTCAATATACATCACCTTATTCGGAAATAGGAAATTTTTTTATAAAACATTGCATAGACAGAACATCTCAGTTGATTTTTTATATAGTTTTCTTGTACTATTTTGAATATATATTTAAGGATGCAGGCTCCTATAATTGTTTTTACGTCACTTTTGTAATTGCTTCAACGTTTCAACACTACGACCAGAGCCGCTCACGGAACTGATGATGACTATGAGGGTGATATAAAATTCTAAAAAATTTCTATTTTGTATTGTATTCAGTCACATATCTGGCCATGATATGAAGTTGGGCATTGCAAATATCGTAGATCCATCTTGCTTCCACTGAAAAAAAAAACAAAAAAACTTCACTTTTAAATTCTGTTCGAATTACATCAGCTATGACGTTTCATCAGCTATGACGTTATATTTCAGATATAATGTTATTTTGTATTGTGCTTGAAACACGTGACAAAATACCCTTCCTTGCCAAGAAGTCTTGACCCAAAGACTCTGTCTATCTCATCAAAACGATCCAATGATTCACGATAATTACCTTTGTTAAAACTATCTTTTTCCTCATCAGGACCACGCAATGTCAGTTCTTGTTTTGCAAATTTATTATACAGACTTTACTAATTGTTTTAAATATTGGTTGTTTTCTTACCGTAATTAGTTATGGCGTTACTTTTCAATCAGTGCAAACTCACTAACTGCAGTTATGATGTGAGAGACACAAATGTCTAAACCTTTTTTAATTATTGAAATGACTCCTAGATTTAGAATGACTTTTTCAGTCAATCAGGATATGTTTATAATTACTGTAGCCGCCATCGGTCCACGATTAGTCGGATTTGGATGAACAAAAAGCATGACTAATTATAGTTTTCTTCTGATGTATTTGCGCGTAACGAGTTCATCTGTTCATCTCATTTAATTTGAAATGAAAGCGTGCTTACTTTAGTTTTCACGAGAAAAGTAGGTCGTCCCGATATGATAATTTCTCGCCTTGTAATAATATTCCTCTGTACAAAAGAGTTTTATTTTTATCTAATAAAATACAGTAGTCCATCGCAATAGAGCGAACCTTGAGGTCCAAGATGGCCGACCCGCGC
This sequence comes from Acanthosepion pharaonis, assembly GCA_903632075.3. Classification (NCBI taxonomy): domain Eukaryota; kingdom Metazoa; phylum Mollusca; class Cephalopoda; order Sepiida; family Sepiidae; genus Acanthosepion; species Acanthosepion pharaonis. The sequence goes on along the minus strand of CAHIKZ030002525.1, from coordinate 119,886 downwards.
TGCAAAGGAATCAAGGTAACCGGTGGTGGGTAGGGATGGACTCGATAATAGGAGACTGAACACCTATCAGACTTTGGGGCCCTATTTGCCTTATTTCGCGATATATACCATAGATAATGGATCGAAAAGACCCTAAATAATTATACTAATTTTTACTAATAATTTCATAAGAAACGTCAGGTAATTTATTTATAAACCCTGTGCTATTTATCTAATTAAATTTTCCCGAACAATTACTTTTTGTTCTATATTTACACGTTTAATTAAAAAATAACAAAGCAATTTTGATAAAATCTACTGTTTTAGAGTTATCGACGATTAAAGTTTGGATTCATTCGTGTCGTTGTCGGCTACGGCACGGCAGCCATTATTAGCGTTGTTTGCATCAGTGTGCAATAATCGTTTTTCCTTTACTGTGTACGCTTTACCTTTACACATTTTTGTATTACTACTAGGGGTTGCAATTTTCCTGAGAATTCCCTGGAAATTTATTCCCGGGAATTCCTGATTACGACCCCTAATATTTCTTTATTTATGATAGATTCTTGATGTCTACCGTTGGACAGTCAAATTGAACATGATCAACCAGAGAAAAGTACTCCTATATATACACTATCCATGGTATCTGATTGCAGTCACTGAATTCCCGTTAATTATTCCAATATTATAGGGACTCTTTGACTGCGCGCGAAATAGAAATATAAAGTAATCATATGTAATTATTACGAATACAATTGGATTAGGTGTGAAACGGCCGAGGTGTTGAAATTTCGAAAAAATTTGGACGGTTTGATCATCAAAATCAAGGTAAAACGTGTGAAAAAGGGGTTTCATTATTAAAACAAATTAAGACCCATCTGATGATCGCTGTTTGTTCTAGATAGAAAAAAAAGAGCAATATTAAGGGTAGGAGAAAAAAATCTTGGGATCCATCACCCAGCCGCAGTACACCGGGTAACGCGGTAAATTGGTTCGCCTAATAGTGGTGGATTACTATAAAACCTATTTTATCATAGATAAATTTATTTTGATTTCATCAGCACATTTTCTTTTTAACAAAAAAGCGACCTGTCCCTAAAAAAGTCACGAACCTTTAAAAATATTGATTCTATTTTAATAATTTCTTTCATTAGTGAAACAAACTTTAAAATTGATAGGTCCATTGCTCAGCGCGTAAAAGGAACCGATATTGGGATCTTTGTAATGTCATTTTGTTAATTATTTCGCCCCATGCAAGGCAATAAAGCCGCTAAAACGCAAGGGGTTACTGAGTGTGATAGTATACAAGAAAAAGAAAACATTATTAAGGAGAGAAAACAATCAAATAACAGGAATTAGGAAGACAGAAAATAACGAATGACATTGCATTTAAATTTTTGAGGATCAAAGTAGACTGAGAAGCAAGAAGCCGGAAGTGAGTTCCATAAGCGATAATTGCTAGAGAAGAAATTGTTAGCAACGAACTTCCGGTTACATCGAGTCATTTCATCCGTAACAATGATGAGACCTGACAGCCAATCTAGTACATAAATTCATAAATTAGAGATACCAAAGTGGAAAGTTCATCAGAAAATTACCATGATAATATTTACAGAAAAGGCACAGGGAAGCTAACTTACGGGGGTGAGAAAGTGACTGAAATGTGATGCCAGGTCAGGACCATTTTCGTTTATATTATCAATAATCTGTAAATACATAACAGAAGAACCAGACCAGGTGTGACAGCAATATTCATGGCATCATAGACGAATGCTAGACTTATAAAAGTGTAAGAGAGTTTCTGGAAATATCTGGCAATTTCGATCGTTTCTGCCTGATCTTGTAATAAATTTCTAGATTATTCTAATTCGAATGTAAAAAGAACTTTCTTTTATCGTTGTCCAAAATATAATTAACGTATCGAATTATAGTTTTATGTCGAGGATATTTTATTTTCTATACAGGGTGCGATGGATATATTATCATCTACGCAAAAAATGAAATTGACACTGACATCTCACATTAACAGAAAAATTTAACAAAATTACACAAAAATATCATGGGATACTAAAGATCAATAAAATCGCCATTGCATTCAACCACGACCTCCAGACTACTTCGGAATCTCCTGCAACACTTCTGGACAGTCTCCAGGGTGAATGCTGCCATAATTCTTGCTTTCAGTTCATCTTTGATGTTGCAAAGAATTTTGTTCGTCTCTCGCTCACCTACGCCCCACACATGATAATCAAAGGGGTTACAGTCTGGGGAATTAAGTGGCCAGGGGTGATGAGGTCGCAGAAATTGTCTGACAGCCGTGACTGGGTTCTCCTGCTTCTGTGGCATGGTCAAGAGACCTTTTGCCAGGGCAGGACTACCTCCTCAAGGCACTTGATATAGGCCTCTGTGTTAAGTCTAAGGCCCTGTGGGGTGTGAATGGGGGCATAATGACGCCATCACTAGTAATCACTCCAAACATCTTTGTAATCACCATTAGACATTTCCGAATTTCTGTATTCACCCCAGACTGACACCCAAACATTTTGAAATGTTCGTATTAGAGCTTCCGGTGCGAATGCCAAACAGTACAGCATGCCGTTTCCAAATTTGAAGCGAAGCGATTTTTTTCTCACAGACGGTGCCCAACTGACCCTACTCTACTGTGCAGTCGACAAAATCAAAAGCAACGTACATGCGGGAAATTAAAAATATGAAATGGTGACAATTTATCCATCGCACACTGTACAGATAATTTTTCCGGAAATATCTGCGTGAATTTATTTAGGGCAAACCAGACAGTTTTACGTGACCGACTTTATAATCGGGTGTGCGGTATGGAGCAATGACGGCTTGGAATAAGAAGTCGGAAAGTCTGGTTCGTTACATTCACTTACGTGCAAATATCCTTCGGAACGGTATGAATCCATCTCTTCGTCACCCTGATATGGATTGAAGAGCAGGACAGGTTGGGTCCTGTAGCCCTGGATGGCATCCAGTCTAGGGAAGAAAGAAACGGCAACTTACTGCAAGAAAATCAATCTACCTAGTCAGTCATGAATCGAAAGAGAAATGATCGGCCAGTCGTGTATCACGGATGACATTTAACTGACTGAACCGAATAGAAAGGTCTTAAAGCGGCAAATATAATCAGAATGACATCTGTCCTCTTTTACGGCATCGAATGTTGGACGGTCTCCTCAAAGATGAAGGAGAGAATCGAGGCAAAGTTTCTACAGAAGGATGCTAAGAATATGGACCAAGCGTGTGAACAACGATGAGGTATTGGCGAGGATGCAAACAAGGAGGAAGCTTATACTTAACGAAGAGGTAGGTTAAATTTCTAGGACACATAATGAGAAAGGAGGGCTTGGAGAATCTGATGCTCACAGGTTGAATAGAGGGAAAGAGAGGCAAAGGAAATGCAACGCATTACATAACTGGCGGGTTGAGCAAGTGGATGACAGACCGTGGTCTGGCGGAGTCGGCAGAGAGAAGAAACTTATTGAGAGCTACAAGAGATTGGAGGAGTGGAGAGCCATCATCGCCGACGTCCTGAAGGGACACAGTACATAAAAAGAAATGGGAATGAATGTCACGAGACAACATAACGTTCTTCTTTTTCTTCATCCTCTGCTCCTTCTTCATCTTCCTACTCCTCTTCCTCCTCCTCTTCCTCCTCCTCTTCCTCCTCCTCCTCCTCCTTTTCCTCCTCCTTCTTCTTTACTTTATCTCTTCCTTATCTTATCACATTTTTTTTTACATTTTTCTTTTGCTTCGTTTCTTCTTTTTAGTCTCCCCTGATGTTTCTTCTTCTTCTTCTTCTTCTACTTCTTCTTCTTCTTCTTCATCTTCTTCTTCTTCTTCTTCTTCTTCTTCATCTTCTTCTTCTTCTTCTTCTTCTTCTTTATCTTCTTCTTCTTCTTCTTCTTCTATGTGATGTAGGTGACCTTTGTAGGTCTTATTGAGTTTTGTCTTTTTCTTTGATTAGTGGCTATAATCGAAAATCTCCAACTGGTTTCTGAGCCGGAAATAAGTTACTGGGAAAAATAAAATTTAAGTAAAATAAATAATATTTTGATTTCTTTAGTGACGAAATATGTGATATTTTCAGTAAAATAAGTAATGATTTTTTTTTAATTTGGATGAATTACATTTAAATTTGAATAAACAGTTTTTGACCTGTCTATATTTCTGAGATGAGGTATTATTTACACTATTTACATTATTCAGACTATTGTCCTCATCTTTGTCGTCAGTAATAAGGAGTGCCAGAGAAAAGCGATAATGACAACAAAAATTGCAATATGAGCTCTGGTAAAAACTTTTATGATAACAGCAGATTTAAAACAGCACTGTTAAAATTTGTGCTGAAGATTTTATGTTTATAATACCCTGAAATTCATACACAGAAATCCTCAAGAACACATGGCACAGTGCATAAAGGCATTGGTTAGATCCAGTGACAGGAGCCAAAGAGTGTGAGTTCAATACCTGGTTATGGCAGTGGAGAACTTTCAGAGGGAAATTAGCAGGAGATAACTGATAACTGACATCCATTAAACATAGCACGTGTAACTAGAACAGTCTACCCCAGTGTGCGAAATAAAGGGTTCAGCTCGACATTCCTACTACCTGAAGAAGGCCGGAGCGTACAACGGCTGAAACGTTGTAATAAATAAAGCGACAAAGATGTGGACAATAGTTCGAATAATGTAAATAGGTTTTGATTTAATATAATATTTTGTATTTACCATCTTATTTTGTCTGTCATGTAGATTTCTTTAATGCGCTGCATCCCTTCAGGAAATAGGCGATAGTGGCTCTCCACAACTTCCTATCCCTTGTAGCCTTTATCAGTTTCCTTTGCTAAGTCTCTCTGTTTCTCCATCCTTTCACACAGACTCGTTAGATAGAAGTCTAGCCGCCTTCATCTTTCTCTTTTGCTCTCAATATCCCCCTGTGAGTATTAAGGTTACCAAGCCCACCTTCCTTGTTATGCGTCCAAGGAATTGCAGCTATCTCTTCCTGGGGTTTTTGTTCTTTTTGTTACCATCTTCTTAATACTTTATCTTTGCTTACTGACTCCGTCTCAACAAAATGTTTTTTTTATCCTGCTACTTACCCAGAGCTGAGTGATTAGAGTTGGATTAATATCTTTGTGAGTAAGTGAATGTAATGAACCCGACTGGAATTCGAACTCGGCTCTCTGAGTTCTCACTCCGAACAGCTATCCATTGCACAATACATCAACACTCGCAAGTACATACACACACACACATGTACACACGCACAAATGTGTGTGTGTACATGTAAATATAAGGAAATAAAAAATAAAAAAGTGCCTCTTTCGAAAGAACTGATCACAGAAAACATGGCGCCTCGAATTCTCCAAACTGTTGTCCTAAGGTGTGAATTCAAAGCTTTCCTTCTCCCATATTGGTTGCCAATCTAGGCTATAGAATCTAGTGTACCTTGTTATTTAATAATATATCCTTGGTTAAAAGAAATAGATTACTACCTTTCGAGGGAGGTGGGAGGTGGGTGCTAGAAATATTTGTCTAGAAGTAAGCAGAATTTGAACTCTGACCGAAGAATGACGACGCTACGCGCGGGTGTGCGCACGCACACACAGCCACACAAACACACACACACACACACACACACACACATATATATATATATATATATATATATATTATGATTCATATTTTCAATAATGACGTAATAATGTAGTTTTTTCTATTTTTTAACGTCAAAAAACGACATTTTCGTCATTTTTTATAAACTATATATATATATATATATATAGAAACCATATCTTAAATCTGTTATTTTATAATATTTATGCTCCATAAATTTACATTGAGCACTGTTTTGTAAAACTAAAACTAAAAATATCAATAAAAACACTGGATTATACTGTTCTTTCTTATATTATAATATATATATATATATATATATATATATATATATATATATATATATATATATATATATATATGTGTGTGTGTGTGTGTGTGTGTGTATGTGTGTATATATATATATATATAATTATTTATTTAAAAATTATAACATAAATATGTTATAAAATTACTACAAAAATAGCCGGTGTCTTATCAAATGATGATGTTGAATGTAAAATAAATGGTTTTAAAAGTTTCAAATTAATAAACGATACTTCGTAAGGGGAAAACGTTTTTACAAAAGCTAGAATGACCAATCAAAACATAAGTATGGGAGAAATCAAAAAACGAAGTAAGGTTATTATAGCTATTAAGAACTTTAAATTTGGGATTATACTAAAATAGAATTTATTCTAACCAATAAGTATTAAATTATATGATAAAATTTGTTATTAAAATTAGAAGTAAAGAATTACCATTTTTAAAATCTAAATTTAATCTCTATTAAGTTTAAAATTATAAAATTACTGAGGAGAAAATGAAAAATACATGTTATTCAATTTATTTCTTCATTGAAATTACGTTAGAATAGACGCTCATATGAGCTGGTCTTCCCGACAAAATGTATACATTTTAATCCCAAGTGTATGAGTGGGGTGCTACCCTCTCGCGTAAAACAATACGAACACACTCAGATTATAATACATAAGCACCCAGACATATTTAGATATATACACACACAAAAAAGCGACGAGGCCGGAAACATTTCCACGGCACTTTATAAAAAAAAACAAAAAAAAAACGAACACATACACACATACACAATTAAACATGCATACATACATACACAATTAAAGATACATACATACACAATTAAACCAAACACATACATACATACACAATTAAATATGCATGAATTTTCTATACACATAGACACCGATAAATATCTGCTCTACTCTGTATTGAGCACTCTTTTAAGAATAGTAATTGTTGGTTATTGGAATTTATTCCGTATACACCAATCATATACTTGGGCATGGGTATATATATATATATATCGCTTGAAGATGAAATGGAACTAATGCTTTTAATTTAATTGCAAAATTAAATTCAGGGTTTTAGCTTCTATTTTTTGAAACATGGTTGATCTGTGTAGAAAAAAAAAACATATTTTAAATCAATTAATTTATAATATTAATGCTCTGTAAATTTACATTGAGCAATATTTTGTAAAAATAAAAATATCTATAAGAACACCGGATTTTATATCTTACTGTTCTTTCTTTTTATTTATATATATATATATATATATATATATATATATATATATATATATATATATATATATATATATATTTTTGTTTGTATGTATGTATATATATATAAAGAAAGTTGTGGTTATAGATCTACGCATAATTCTAGTATAGTCTTGCGTGATAATCATATAAACAGGCCTCTGCCAACCGATATGACAGCTCGTATAACCCAGTTCCAAAACATAAGGTGTTAATCTTTGTAAACAAAAGTTTACCTCCTGCAATTTTAAGGCCACAGCCGGCGTAGCGTTTTGACGATCATCCACCCACTTCACTGACCAAGTCACAAATCACGTCTGCTCAGAATAAAATAAGCTCAGTTCGATATCAATTGTTGATCGATTGATTTGCCGCTTTAAGTCTTATCAATCCTTTGAGGTTTATATTAAAACTGAAACATATCTCGAACTGGAGGAGGTTGCTTACCGTAACCTGTTTTCCCAAGAGGTCCTCATTCTAAATACTGATCGTGCTCAACACGGTTTGACTTGTGCCTGGACTAGGCGAGTTTAAGTGTACTACTAGATTGGCATTTATGTCCCATCCTTTTACGGTTGAATTAGTTAAATGTAACCGCCACTTCTACTCCAACATTTTATTTTCTCGCACTTTCCGCCCGGGGTTGTTTACTTGCTTCCCTGATAAATACAATCTTCAAAAATTTAAAGACAACGTCAATCGCCATCTTCTCTATTCTTGAAACCCGTTCAGCTTTTATCCTTTTCCCCCGACCACATATGTCCAGTCTCTTCCCTCACTTTCTGTAACCCCCTTTGTACTAGTGGCATTTCCGCCTTGTCGGGATGAAATGATTAATAAAAAATTGGCGATCGGACGAGAAGCTGTATTTTCAGCGCGAATTAACAGTAAGCCCTGACCAGTATCAAACAGATAAAGCTGGTCAGACTGGTCTATTGATTCTTTTAGCGTAGATCAACTAGATTTTCTGTCAGAACACATTTTTCAAATTGTGTATGGCTCAAATCGGTTTAAATAAACCCCACTAGATTAGCTTAATTTTCCAACGGACTTAGCTCGGAATTAGTATCTGTCTATATTTCTGAGATGAGGTATTATGTAGACTATTTACATTATTCGGAATATTGTCCTCATCATTGTCTTCATCTTTATTACAACGTTTCGGCCGTTGTACGCTCCGACCTTCTTCAGTTGGTTGGAATGTCGAACTGAACCCTTTATTTCGGTCACTGGCGTAGAATTTTCTAGTTCCACATGTCTAATGGATGTCAGTTATCAGTTATCTCTTGTTAAATCATCTCTCAAAGTTCTCCACCGCCTTAACCGAATATTGAACTCACACTCTTTGGGTCCTGTCACTGGATCTAACCAACGCCTTTATCCACTGTCCCATGTGTCCTCAAAGAGAACTTGGAGAGGGAAATTAACAGACAACTGACATCCATTAAACATGGCACATTGAACTAGAACAGTCTACCCCAGTGAGCGAAATAAAGGGTTCAGTTCGACATTCCAACCACCTGAAGAAGGCCGGAGCGTATTACGGCCCAAACGTTGTAATAAGTATGGTGACAAAGATGAAGACAATAGTCCGAATAATGTAAATAGTGTAGCTCGGAATTAATAATAAAAATGAATTTGTTGTAGTTTTAACGGTAATTCTTTACGACTGTAATTTAATTTGATCAAATATTTTTTAAATCGCTTAATTTTTGTATACATCCGATCAGCCCGTTAGACCTAAACGAAGTTCATTGTCATTGACCTTCACCCTCAACTGTTGCCCGCCACGTCACTTTAAATCCCAGTAAAATGGGCAATGATTTTAAAATAAATTCCAAAGCTGGGAATTAACTGACCTTCGCTTAAAAAGCGCCACTCCATATCCATTAATCTCGCAGATCTTCCCGCCTACCTTATCTAATGTGCGCAGTCGATACTGTCCAGAGAAAGAGACGTCAATTTAATGATGTAAACATTTTAACCGGCCAATATTTATTTTGTAAAGGTTAAAAAAATTCGGTAAAAAGGTTGGCATGCAGACTGGGAAAGAAATCAGTTTTACACCTCCTTTTTTTTTTTTAATTCTCAGCATGCATCATTTCCCGACCTATCTATCGTTTTTATCACCAAACAAATTCATCCGTCACACAAATTCTTTCTCATTCAATGTAAGACTGCATTTAATATATGGCAAATGAAATGGTAATATTAGCCGTTTCCTTATAAGGAAATATTCGAGATTCATTGACCGGACATCCAGTGCTATAGTCGGTTGGAAATTATAAAAAGCTTTTTAATGAAAACAACTTTTCAGAAAATATAGCTTTCTCAAGTCGACTGTTATTGCTATTTCTAGTAGGCTGTCTTCCGAATCCACGAAAGTCAACATCTTGATGATGTCATTATTTTCTCTTCGAGATAGATATTCTATCCATTTTAGGTGTTACTGCTGTTGGGAGTCCTCAAGTCACGTTGTTTTTGTTATTCGCTGCAGATATTTGTGATTCTGTAGCGCCAGTCCACGGAATTTGAAGAAGGGTTGTTCTCTCGAACACCTACAGGGTCCATTCATTCGAAGCCATTTTTAATCATTGATCTGTAAAAGTGTTTGTATACAGCTGACAGTTTAAATATTTCCTGACGAGTTTTTTTTCATTATTTAATGTTTTGATTTGGTAGCAATTTGCTATACTGGATAAAGCTACCCTCTGTGCAGTCTATCATATTTTCAATTTCCATCTCTCCCCTACAAAGTTCGTTACAACGGATCCAGACGCCGAATTCTTTAAGTATTCTTTAGTATTTACTAATTCCCCAACCTGAATTTTTATGATGGATTCAATTTACGTGCCTTGAATTCTTTAATTCCAATCCCAGCTCATAGTTTCGCTTTCGGAAAGGTTTATCATGAGTCCTACATTTGGGATAAACATAGGATCGAATGTTGAATCTGAGCTAATTGATTGTCAGATAAATCCTTTCGATTTTTTCAATGTTATTTGAATTTAAAGTTTTATAGCCTATTCTTCTACTACGACCTTCGTTATTGACCGAATCGTTAAAAATGTTTAATATTAGGATTAAAATAAGTGGAAAAAATACAAACAAATTTATTTGACAACCCTAAACCTACCAATGACTATTTTGATTTCGTTTTTAGAGAATAATTGACTTGTTTTATCAAATATTCAAGAAACTTTGTCCAACTCCTTAATTTAAGCTACGAGCATTAGACTTAAAATTATAAAAAAATATTGCAGCCTCTTCTTTGTCCCTAACACCCCATCTATTTAAGAGATAAGAATGTGTATATATATATATATATATATATGTGTGTGTGTGTGTGTGTGTGTGTGTGTGTGTGTGTGCGTGCGTGCGTGTGCGTGTGTGTGCGTGTGCGTGTGTGTGTGTATGTGTCTGTGTGTGGGGGATGTATAAAATGAGTCTAATCTTCCTTGTCGGCTGTGTTCAATGAAAGATGTTTCCAAGAAAGGTTACTGCCATAATATATATATATATATATATATATATATATATATATATATATATATATTAAGACATGTCTCATTGAATGTTCTAGTCTACTTATTTTCGATAAGATCCTTTCATACTCGCAGATAAGTTTTTTGGTGTCATTATTGAGAGAAAATCGATGTGTTTATACATATTTTTTTTATTTCGAAGTACTTTCGACATATCAATGGTCATCATCAGGGTATTGTTCGTTATATATTAAATATTGTAGTATTCCTTATTTTCAAAGGGAAATTGTTGTATTATCTGAAAGTTAAATTTCTTTTTTTAAATTTCAAATGGAGTGAGGAACGCTGCGTCAGTGCGTGACCGCTAAAACCGTTTAATGCGAGGTAACTAAGTATCGTTTGGAGAGTTTTGTTTTTAAGAAATGAGTAGTAAAAAGAGAAACTATTAGTACAAACCTTGGTATTTTAAACTATCTACTACACATATTTTAAAAATATTGTAGTGTATTCATAATTAAATACATTAAGATTTGGTTTAATTTTTTTAATATAGATAGCTAATAGCTTCAGTTGCTAAATGCAAAATTTTCCATTGGTTAGATTATTTCCTGAACCATTGTATCTTAGACATGATTAAAGATATCTTACTGGAATTCTCTGAGGACCTATAAAAGTATTGAAATTCTACTTCGAGCAATAACAATGTATAATTACTCTCCAAGGTTAACAGAAGAATTGTGATGAAATCGATCATAAACAAAAATGACATGTTCATCATAAATTAATCATAGCTAAAAATAGTGAGCTCATGAAGTACTGAAATGAAGTTAAATTATAGAATTATTCTTCCAGGATTGTTTTCCAACTCATTCAAGATGATCTTCGCCCTCTCTAACCTAACTTTCTGTCCTGGAGTAACAAGTTGCCTCACAGGTTTTACGAACGGTTTCATTTTCAAGTCTTTTTTCACTGCTCTTATGAATTGTTGGATCTTTTCTAATTGATCTCTTTAGCTCTAAGTTAAAATGGTGATCCCTATTCCTGTTTTGAGGTCCTGGTCCAATTTTCCCCTCTATTTCCTCTTTTTTAAACTTATTCACCACTCTCTTCATGGTTCTTGAAAGGACTTTGACCAGTTGGGTTTATCTTAAAAGCAATTCATGTTATAAAATAATCAGGTAATAATATTATCAACTGTATTAAGAATAACACATTTTTAAATTTGTATTAGCAATATAGGTTATTGTAATAATTATTATTTTATATAACCTTACTTAGATCCAACGCAAGAAATTAGTAAGAAATTTTTTACCTTTTTTAAAATGCAACTTCCAAAATGATATCAGACTAAAAGCCTTTTAATTCAAATGATAGTAACTCCGAGCTGACAATTTATACCATAGTATTTACCATATTATAATATTCAAAGTTGTTCATCGGATGTACCACCCCGAATAAAAGAGCAATCGTCTCATTAAGGAGATTCATATTTATTGAAATAACATAAAATATAAACGCCTCCTTTTTGTGCACTTAAATTCATTTTCCGGAGTTAATTCTTAAAAGTAATAATTATATTTTTATAATACATACTTTTCTTCCTCACATTTATTTCAAAATGTGTAATGACAGCAAACCAGCATGCATCTAATCATTTATTTAGCATCAAGTGATGTGGCACAAATTTTCCAGCCATACAGATTACGTTTTACACACCCATATAGCATCTTCACCAATCAAGTAGTTTCTAAACACCCGAGAAAAGCGTTCTAATGTAGCGTAGTGAATTATATAAGTATATATTGTGTTATGTATATTTAAATGTATTTAACAATGTTATAATGTATTATGAACAGAAAAACAGCATGAGCTCAAGAAACCCTTGCCTAAACTTAATGAAATTTGGCTCAGTACTGGGTTGTCGTTAAAGGTGCAATGTAGTCCTACATTGGTTTTGATATTATGTGTCGTTTAAGCTTTATCTCGGGAATACACATGCATAAAAATTAGAGATTTAGCATTATATAGATAATATATATATATATATATATATATATATATATATAGATAGATAGATAGATAGATAGATAGATAGATAGATAGTAACAATAATAATAATAATAATAATAATAATAATAATAATAATAAGGCTTAAACACTAATATTCCATGATCACAATTTATTCCATTGGAATCGTAAATACGATCCAATTCATCAGACCTACAAATTCAAAAAAAAAAAATTGAGTTCTACCTGCATTCTATTCTCTTGGATTTATTTTTTATACAAATATATATATGTATGTGTATGTATGTATGTATGTATATATGTATATTTATATATTTTAGATATATGATTGCATATGTATGTGTATATTTACCACTAATATTATCAATATATATATATATATATATATATATATATATATATATATAAAGATAAAATATGTATATTATTAAAAGTAAAGTCATTTTATCTATATAATGCTAAAACTCTAATCTTGTATGTATATGTATTCCTGAGATAAGGCTTATATATATATATATATATATATATATATATATATATACACACACACACACACACACATATATATATATATATATATATATATATATATATATATATATATATATATATATAATCATTTCATACAGACATTAACATAAAAACAATATTAATAGATAATCATAAAATACTTTTGTGCATTCAATGTAAATGAAAAGTAAAAATTAAATGAATCTATTGTGACACAAATGAAACAAATAAAAGATCTTACACGTCACGGGTGACATTTTGAAATCTTTATAAAATATTTAAAATGCACATAAAATATTGAATAATATATTCGTTTTCTTGTAATGTTGCGCTCTAGGAAGTCGTTTAAATCATGATGATCAGTTTTTGATACACGTAGAGGAAATGTATCTTTCTAACAATATCAGGATTCTTCTGCCAAAACGTTTGGTTTTAATAATTACAGCACATGGTTCTTGATAATGACCGAAATGACCCAGTTTATTCGAACAACAACAGAACGAAAACATGAACCTTTGTGGTCGGAACCTGCTTCAGTTTATTCCAAAATTGGTAAAATTACCAAAATATTGAAACAGATCTTGTCGGTTGACCTATTCGTGGTTTTCTGTATTTTCTTTGCTAGCAGTCTTGGAATATAGAACCCTTCGTGAAAAGGCTTTTACTTAACCTCGCCCGAACTCTAGACACACGTATTCGCAAACACACAGACACACCCACATACGCATTCACAAATACAGAAACACACACGCATACACCAACACACATACACACACATACGCATTCACAAACACACACACAAACACACATACGTATTCACAAACACACAGACACACACGCATACACAAACACAAAGACACACACATACGCATTCACAAACACACACACACATACGCATTCACAAACACACAGACACACACATACGCATTCACAAACGCTAACACACACACGCATTCACAGACACACAGACTCACACATACGCATTCACAAACACACACACACATACGCTTTCACAAACACACAGACACACACATATGCATTCACAAACACAGATACACACGCATTCACAAACACAGACACACGCATACACAAACACACGGATTCACAAACACAGACACACACATGCATCCACAAACACAGACACACACACTTTTCACTTGTAGAATTCTCTTTCGGTTTCTTGATTTCCACTCAACTTCAATCGACAAATTTTTTCTACGACTTTGCAAGTCTTTGCAGGTTATTTAAAGACATAAAATATATTTAGATTCTCAGAAATTGTCCTTTTGGAGATAGTAATAATTATGTGATACATGTTTAACTAATTAACCCATAGCTGGAGGTGAAGTGGTTGATTCATACCTTGCAGTAGTTTGCCTTCTTAAGCGGTCACCCATCTAGGTACTGATCTGGGTCGACGTTGCTTAACTTCGGTGATCATACGGGAACCAGTGTTTCAACTCGATTCAGTTAATTAAGCACAAGGGAATAAATGCCCCTTTTATATAAATTTCTAATCGGCCAATGATGTCGCACAAATTTAAGGAATATACGCATTTAAACATGGTAAAAAGTACGTGGTGAATTATGTCATGCATTATTATGGCGGGAAGAAACTTGAGCAAATATGTACCTTCGTGACCGCGGAGTGTCTAACAGGCGGTTTTTCCAGCGACACCGCGATTATTTTAACTACCTTCACTCCTCGGTAATGTTTATTGCTTCAAACAACGATGATTAGAATTTTAAAAAAAAATTAAAAAAAATAAACATATGAAAGTGAATTTATACATTTTCTTTGTTCTTGAGAATTGACAACAAAAATAATAAAAACTATTTATTAGATTGTTTATTGGAATGGTTGGTAAAACATTGATTAATTGCCGACTGATTTGAACTTTATAAAATGGTAAATAAGGTAGACTGTTCTAGTTCCACGTGCCATGTCTAATGGATGTCAGTTATCTCATGTTAATCCCCCTCTTCAAGTTCTCCATCACCTTAACCAAGTATTGAACTCACACTCTTTGTATCCTGTCACTGGATCTAACAAACACTTTTATCCACTGTGCCGTGTGCCCTTGGCAGTCTACCCCAGCGAGCGAAATAAAAGGTTCAGTTCGACATTCCAACCACCTGAAGAAGGCCGGAGCGTACAACGGCCGAAATGTTGTAATAAATATGGCAGCAAAGATGAGGATTGTAGTCCGAGCAATGTAAATATTGAAGAATTTCCATATTTCAATATTTTAATAAATATTTATAAATTTATTAATAAAAATTGTTTACATACTTATTTCTTTATAAATTGGTAAATGAAAAATATTGCATTGTATACATCTTAATACAAATGTATTAGTTTATACTAATTTTATTATTTATTATATATTTTATTACTTTATTATTTATTTATTTTATATTTATGTATTATATTTATATATTTATATTTATTTATATATATATATATTTATTATTTATTTATATATTTTATTAGTTCTATTATTTTTATTAGTTTTGTAGTTTTTATAAGTTTTATATAAAAGTATTCTTGTAAATAAACAATCGACTAAATAAACACTGCTTAATATTTTTTGTAAATTCTCAAGAACAAAAAAGGATAAATTCAATTTCATCATATGTTTAGGTTTTATTATAATTCTTATCATCACCTTTTAAAACAATAAACATTGCTGAGGAGTGAAGGTAGTTAAAATAATAGCGGTGTCAAGGGAAAAACCGTTCTTTCAACAGTTTGTTTTTGTGCGGACATAGTGGTCCATGCTTGTTAGAGTTTGTTTTAAGCGACTTTGAAAGTAAAATAGTTGTTGGAAGCAGACAGTCGAGTCTAGGTTTTTAAAAAGAAAACTTCTCGTTTTACACGCAGCCATCAGCGAATGGTCAGAAAAACGTACCAACAGATCTGAGTAAAAATTCTGTGAGCGTCAAACTCCTGTTTATAAAGAAATGCTTGACAATGACCAGACTAAGCTGATAGAAAAGCCAGCACTAACTTAACTAACCACTTTTTACAATGAAGGTATGCAGAAGACCATCTTTGAACGTACAACACTTTGGACCTTGAAGCAGACGGGCTACAGCATCAAAGAACGATGGCGGAACAATCGGAGGCTACAATTCACGAAGGATCACAAACATTGAAAAATAGATGAATAATTTACAATGTGTTTTTTTTATGTAAAGTTTTCATTTTATGTCATTAGCATAATCAATAACATAATCAATATGATAATCATTAACATTATCAATATGATAATCAAAATAATTCAATTATTTTTTGTAGTACCGTATGTAATCGTGTAACGCGCGTATTGTGCAACCCCCAAAATTTTCACTTATAAAAAATGATTTTATCCTGAATCTCATGTATCATGCGAGTTCCTTTTTGAGAGACCAAATTACAATAGACTAACCTCTTTTCCTCTCTCCCTCTTTATCCCATCTTCTAGTTAAATGCGTTAAAAATTAAAATATAATGATAAAAGTATCGTTAGTAACGCTATACTCGTTGCGTAAACGCGTACAGCCATAAACCAACCAACGAGAAAATATCTTATAAACATACACAATGGAAAAGATGCATATTCGCTATGTTTGTATTTTATAATACGATACTAATATATGAATATTACATGCATTATTCTTGGATTCAGTTAAGTTTTAACAAAATCATGTTTATTTTATATACAGCTGTAGTTTTTGAATACAGTAAATGGATATATACTTTGGTCAACAGCGTAGTCAGGGCCAGCAGTACATACACTAATTTTATATCTCATGTATTATATGATCCCCCTTAAAAAGAGCTTCAAAATTAGGTCTTCAAAAGTCACATGATACGTGGTATAGAGGGTATATTTATTATTATTGTTTCATTTTTGTTAAATGTTTGTCTGTCTTCTTTGTTCCTGTTCATTCAATAACCCAAATTTTAAAATAATCCATTTAGACATTATCCTAATAGGATTCTCCCTCAATTTCGAGGGTATTGGACACTTTGTGGAGTAATACTTAGGAAGCCAGTCTCGTTAGATCAATTACGAGTGGTGAATTCGATTCTCACTTGGCGCCCCATATTTCTAGCCTTGTGCCACAACTAAGCGATGCTTAATAAATCACTATCCCATTCGTTAGATTTACATATAAATTTAATACATTAAGTGTACTATTATGGGATGTAATATTATTATGGGATGTAATATTGTATATTAATGCATGTTAATAAGTTCGCCAATACATTTTACAGAGCAAATGTCAATTACTAAACATAATGTCTTTCTTTTTCAGTACAAATGCATCAAATAGCATGCATTGAATATTTCGGATCAATGCAATTATTAATCCATATATATATATATATATATATATATATATATATATATATATATATATATAACGCAATACACATTCAAACACATTCAATTACAAACATACAGGTTTCTAACGAGTTGATAGATTAATATTGAATCGGAAATTTTTATTACTTAAGTTTTTTTTATTATTTTAGTGTTTGAAAAAGAAGCCCCATTTTTATTTTAAACAATGTGTATTAATCACGTCTTGGGTGCGCAGGCCGATAGATGTAATACACATTGTTTAAAATAAATACATGAGGTTTATTTGAACGGATATGCACTAACAATAACATGTTATATATATATATATATATATATATATATATATATATATATATATATATATATATATATATATGTTGAAACCAAGTTAATGGTTAAAGAAATAACAAAACAAGTGTTGTAGATATATCATATATTAAACAGTAATTACAAAAGAAAGGTGAGTGTGGGTCGGTTAACCAGCGATCAATCTATTCGATTGTTAATATTTAACAGCCACCTCGACCACCTCCCACGAGGGATGTATGTGGCCCAAGGCCGAGATTACCGTGGGTTCTTCGAGCTGGTAGGCTCTGCCAAAAATATTCCCGTAAAACCTGCATAAATGGGTCCGGGCCTGTGGTTTATACTGCAACTATGCTGAGCAGACCTTAGTTACAGTTTCTGTGAGAGAGCCTGTTATCTAGCGTGATCAACAATCTGAACAATACCAGCGGACTAAAAAACTCTCGGTCACGATGACTTGTAACTTCGTGCTAGCATAGCTATCGACTGCCCCCAAGGGAATCCGTCTACTCAATTTCACTCACAAGGCTTTGTTCAGCCCGTGGTATGGTTTTTGGGCACTTTCCTAAGGTACCGTACGCTAGGTCGCCTCCTACGAGCTGATTAAATCAGCAAGTCTACTTTCTGACAAATCAACTGTGGTGAGAATCGAACCCGTGTCTCATGGTCAGAAAGCGAACGTTCTAAGCACTGGACCAAATTGTTAAAGAACCATTGACCTTGCACTTAAAAATTTGACATAACAAATTTAGTTTTCATGAATTTTTAAAGGACGATATTAGTCACACTTTTGAATGTTTTTTTTTTTTTGTCATGCATTTGTTAAAAATTTTATATTCATTTATATATATATATATATATATATATATATATATATATATATATATATATATATATAAATAATAAGGAAATTTTGTGTGAAAATTTATGTATTTTTGATCAACAGAAATAAATTTTAAAACAGTCAATATGGCCGTCATATAAAGGTATTGGTCAAAAACGCAAAAAAAGAAATCGATAAATTTTTACAAAGCACAAGAAATTGACAAAATACAGAAAAAATGAAATTCTTATTTTTATGTTTACCATAATGCAAAAATGGGGAATAATTGAAATTGTTTCTTAATAAATACAAATATTCTATCATATATACGATATATATATATATATAAATTGATCCAATTTAAAATATGCGAATTGCCGAAAAATAATAAATTAATTCCTTTAAAACTTGAAAAAAATACAGATGGCGCCATCAAGAACATGATAGATTTTATTGTCAATTTATGTTTACGAAACGCAAATATTGTTTTAGAACATGTCCATTTGAGTGAGAAAATTAGAATATTAATCATATATAAACTCGGGATAACATCGCAAAAATTAAACAAAAACGTATAGGCTAAACTGCAATACTTAAAAAAATCCTATCTAAATAATCTATTTAAAAATATTATATTTTGCCGAAAATTATAAATAAGCGCAAAGCTTTATTTATTTTGACGTTTTATTCCTTTATGAACATTTTAGAGAACAGAACGAATAAAATCACAAATAAATTTACACCGAGCATAGAAAAACAAGCGAAAAAGAAATGTCTTAAAAAATCTCTTTCGACTTGAAAGCACATCAATATGTACGATTTCTAGTCTTTGACATTACTGCTTATTTCCGAGTATTTCCGAGTATGATCATCTGCTCAGACCAATTTTTTATTCTTCAATACCCACGGTGACAACTTTATTTATATTAAATCTATATTTTAGTTTAGTTTCCGTTTAATTAGGTTTAAATTAAAAGGATCAAAACGATTTCTTATTTTTGCCTTTTCTTATATAATGTTTGCTAACAACAGCTAAAGAGTTATCCTCATCTACATTGCCATTTTTTATAACGTTTTTGTGTTGTACAAAATCCTTCTTCAATTGATTGGAAATATTGAATAACGAACCGAACCGAACCGAACCTTTAAAAGAATCCATAATTTTTAAGTTTTTATAAATCCATTAAATTGAAAAATTGTTATAAAATCTTATTCCATATTAAAAAGTTTCCTAATATAAAATGGATATATAACATATTTGTTTATATATCTCTGAGATATTGTATTATGAATTATTTTAAATATATTTACTAAATATTATTTTCCTCATTAACTCATCTTCAATTTTTTAATATTCGCAACGTTTCATTCTTCTATATCTCTGAGATGAAGTAATTATGAATAGTTGCATTTTTAAATAATTTCGGTATATTAAACTCATCTTCATTTTTTATTCACAATATTTCCAATAAATATATCTCTGAGATGAAAAGTATTATGATTACTTGATTGGTATTTACATTATTCGGACTGTTATCCTCATCTTCATTGCCATATTCACAACGTTTCGGAATCTATGTACGCTGGCCTTCTTCGGGTGATTTAATTTCTAACCGAACCCTTTATTTCGTTTAATAATTAGATTCTAAATATTGAATTATTCTAGCAGCTTGAAACTCCGACTTGGAAAATAGCGTATTTTTCCATTTTTTTTTTTAATAAATATTTGAAAAGGCATGTTTTTGAAAGAAAATCCTTAACTAAACAAATATAAGATATATATTCCAAAAATAAAAAAAATAAAAAGACCTTGCATTATTTATATTATTCGGACTTTTATCCTAATCTTGATTTATATATTCAAGACGTTTCAAAGCCGTTGTACGCAACATTTTAAGGACTAGCTGGTTGAATTCTGAACAAAACCTTTTTTTTCGTCCACCGCGGTAAAATTGTTCTAGTTCCAAAATCCAAATTTCTTCCAGATGTCTCAGTTAATTCCCTTTAACACAACTATCCAAAGTGTTTTGCTTCACCACTGGCCTGGCATTAAACTTTTTGGTTCTAGTCACTGGATCTAACCAACATCTTTATCCACTGGGCCATGTGTCCACGAATCCCGAAGAGTTGTGAGTTCAATACCAGGCCACAACAGTGGTGAACCAAAAGCTTGGAGAATTAAGTTAAAGGGAAATACCTAATACATCTGGAAGAGGCATGAAACGTAGAACTAGAACAATGTTCCCCAATTGGACGAAATAAAATCTCAATTCAAAATTCCAATCAATTGAAGAAAAAAAAGTTTAGCGTAAAACGATTCTTAACGTTGATGAAAAATTGAAATTTGAAGATGAGTATAACAGTCCAATAAATGTAAATAATGAAAGTAATCATAAAACCTCATCTAAGAAATATAGACAGAAGCATCTAAAGAGTTCAGTCCTCGTTGCTATTTAACCCATATCTGGGTGAGCAAAGGTATTTGTGCAAAAGGGAAAGCATTCGAAATTATTATCATTCATTACTTTTTGTAATATATTTATTCATCAGGTGGCTATGACCATGTTTCAGTACCTAAATTGCGGCCAGGTCAATGGCTTGTTAGAAATTTGTATAAAAGGCACTAGTTCATATGTACTTAATTCAGTGGCAGTTGCTTTCAAAAGCGTTTACGCGGCCCTGTTGGCGATTAATTATTTTCCATTCTAAAATCTCTCCCCCACAGACGCAAGTTGCAAGCCTTTCGGTAATTTGTCGTCTTTTTCATGGAAAAAATTCTGACGGGCTACATTTCTTAAAAAATACCAAATTAAACCTTTAAATCCAATATCCGTCATATCAGATTAAAACCATACTCATTGCTTTGTTTCGTTTTATTTTACGCCATATCAACACCTCAATGGGTTATTTAGATGCTGACAATATTTTCATTGCTGAAAATGTTTGTTTTTTTCGCAAATATGCATTGCTGGTAATATTTTTCATAAAATGTATTGCTGGTAATATTTTTCTTTCAAAAATGTATTGATGATGATATTTTTTCTACAAAAATGTATTAGTGGTAAGATTTTTCCTTCAAAAATGTATTTCTAGTAATATTTTTCCTTCAAAAATGTATTGCTGGCAATATTTTTTTCTTTAAAGATGTATTACTGGTAACATATTTCTTTCAAAAATGCATTGTTAGCAATATTTTTCCTTCAAAAATGTATTGCTGGTAATATTTTTCCCTCAAAAATGTATTGCTGGTAATATATGTACTTCAAAGATGTATTGAAATATAATATTTTCCTTCAAAAATGCATTGTTAGGAAAAATTTTTTTTTTTCATGAATTGATTTAATATTTTCCTTCCAAAAAAAAAATTGATTGCAATATTTTATTTCTTCAAAAGTGTTTTACTGGTAATATTTTTCTTTCAAAAATGTATTGCTGGTAATATTCTTCCTTCAAAAATGTACTGCTGGTAATATTTTTCTTTCAAAAGTGTATTATTCCACAAAAAATATTGCTTCTATTAAAACCTATTTCTATACTTTCATAGTGTTTTCGACCCCAGTATTTGGGTTAAATATTCGCCCATAGATGGGTCCCCAACGGTTGCTACCACCTCGGGCTAGGGTGGACCTGGGAACACCAGCAATTAAGAGGTGGTTCAACTATCCTCAAAACCTCTTGATCAGAAGCCTTGCTGCCGGGTGTAGTTTATCGTCATACCCAGGACGGATACTCATTGGTAAAAAATCCAATTTTAAAAAATATTTCCAAAAAATCTGTTGAAAGAGAACAGTCAGTTATAACTATGACTTCCCTCAACTTAACCTGTTCTGCTGTCAAAAATTTGATTATCCTATATAGTCATAAAATCTAAAATTTAAATTATGTCCATAATAAAACCATATTAAGTAATCTTCTATGTTGATTGTCTCTTGGAACTTGTATTTGGTTAGCATAAAAACTGGAATGTGACAGAGATGCACTTTCTCCATGGATTTATTTTACCGCCAATATCATTCTATTTTAGATACCCCGATGTATATATTGATCATTCTAAGAGTCTTAGAGGACACACGATGTACCGCGAGATCATTCTAAGAGTCTTAGAGGACCCACGATGATTTATTATGAATGGATGTAAACAAACGGTGTTGTGATGAGCATTAAGTTTCAGAAGACAGAATAACTGTTAGATTGCAAAATAGATCCTACAAATGATAAGTTACACAACGGAGATGTTAAGTGTGGTAATCCAACTATCTACGCAGTGTAATAACAATGGAAAGAGTGATAAAGAAATTTAAAGGCGTGTTTTTACAGGGTGTCCATAAAGTTCGTGTGCACTTTAAAAAATTTATAACTTTATTTGTATTTGCGATAGAAATAATCTGTAAAAATGTTATAAAGTTTAATGTACCTAGTTTTAAGTATAGCTAAAATAACTAATGTGATTTCAGGCATTACTGTAAATCAGTTGGCAAATGTTTTCCATGAACTGCAAAATCGTATTACCCTTTGTATTGCTAATGATGGAGGACATGTGGAAACTTAAATAAAATTTCAATAAAACCTTAAAAAATATAGATTTACTTCTTTCTAATCCTTTTTACAAATCATTTCTATCGCAAATACAAATAAAGTTATAACTTTTTTAAAGTGCACTCAAACTTTATGGACACCTTTTTATATCGAAAGATGCTTTTCAGAAATTGAGGAAAATATTAATGAATTACAAAGAAAAAATATACTGGACTGATGTGTGATGGCTACTCTCTTAGATGGCCAAGAAAGCTGGTCAATATTAAAAATGAAGAAAAAACTCAAAGCAACGTATATACGAAGAAGGTTCTGTGTATTATGAAGAAAGCATTGAGGAATACGAACTTTGCTTAGAATCAGAAGATGTAACGAATATTTTAGAGACACATTATGAGGAAAAAAGGCTAGCAGAATTAAACACACTTAAGGCACATCGAATGCAAAATAATAAGAGGAATGCAACAAGTAAAATATCGAACAAGTTTGAGCCGGGGGCGGGTAACACATGGAAAAATATCACGAAGGGAAAATATTGCTGAGTTAAAAAAAATTACTGAGGTAGATACAGAAATCCATAATTACTCAGTCATTGGACGTGCAGCATATATGGAACGGTAGAACTGGAATTAAGAGTAAGTTTCAAAAGCAACGGATGACAGATAGTTGTGGAGAGCCATCATCACTCATGTTCTGAAATGGTTTAAAAAGACCATAAAACATGTAATGTTGCTTACAAAGTACCAATTCTATTCAGTTTAGTAACGAATAATAATTAATGACATTAGTTTTTATTGTATAATATCCCGCTAGAAATAACATTTTTTGTAAATTTTATTTCGATTAAATAAAACCTTTTATCTAAAAAAAATAGATCTCAAAAAGACAAGATTAAATACCGGGTGGAATCCAATGAAAAATCTGCAATGTTATACGTCCTGATCGGGCATCTTGGCTTCAGTCACTTCCTTGACACAGTAACCTCGATTCCTTGTGTCTTTTCTCTAAATAGATCCACGGTAATTGTTCAGATGAGCTTTCCTTTTTAGTTCCTTTACTTCAAGTATTTAAGCGCAGTACTAGTTTGGCAACTAGGTCCCAATTTCGCTATTGAAATTGTCAGATGCAACCGTCAGTTCTATGCTAATAGTTGCTTGCGAAGCGTTTTTCCAGATTCTTGATTTCAACTACGATCTTCAGAAATTTAAATGTATCGTCAATACTCATTCTCTGTCTGCTTGATCTCTGTTCTTTTATTGTCCTTTCTTCTCAATAACTTTTTTTTCTTTCTTTCACACTCAGTAACTCCTTACGCCTCAATGGCTACGAATTCTCACTTACACTGTAAAGGTTGAATTATCTAAAGAGCAATAACAATTTTCGCTGAATATTGTAATGGTTAAGGAGTTAGTCTTGCAAAGAGTGAATCACACTTCTTGCCCTGTGTAAAGACAAGGTTACAAATTCCCGATGGATAGCCCGAGCTTGTTGATTCCTATTTGAACCTTGAGTGATGTTTGGCAGTAATTTAATCTTTACTGTATCAAACTTCGATAAGTTCGGTTTCATTTTCTTCAAATACAGAGAGCCATTACGACTTGATTCAAATTGATTTGAGCTTTAATGATATAATTTACACTAATTGGTACTCTAAAAGCAATTTTGAACCTCTCCTTACCGAAAAAGAACAGTCGGGGCAGTAGAACTCAATTTATTAAATTTTAACTCAAACTGCATTAAGACGCTGAGTTTGTGCATTAGCCCGAGTTAGGTAAACAGGAGCAGCCATAGTCAAGTTACTAATCTTTGAAAGGTTCCGAATCAAATTATTGACTAAAGTTGGTTGGTTGATTTTGTTTAGCGGAATAGCAATCTCTATGGGTTATTTAATGCTGAAACCTAAATATTTTGTGCGTAATTTTGTGCTTTCAACTACAGATATTTTGTACACGATTTTATACTTCCAGGGTAAAAGTATGTTTTCTTATATATATATATATATATATATATATATATATATATATTGTAGATTATAAAATGCATTTTTGGTAATTTTTCTGTAGAAATGTATGTTTATATTTTTTAGTGTTGAAAGTATTGTTGATAGTTTTATTATAAACGTGAACTGTCTTTGTTTAGGAGTTTCCTATTTGCCCATAGTTGGGACTCTTTTTGGGAACAGTATTATTTACGAGGGGGTGTCACGCTCCTCAAAAACTCCAATCTCCCGATCAGAGGCCTTGTTGCCAGATGAAGTTTATCGTCATACCAGGACACATTGACTAAAGTGAAAACTCATTAAATTGAGTTGTGAATGTTTTCTAAGCTTGACTTAGACTGGTAGAAAACAAAAGAAGAATTAAAAATATATTAAAAGGTTAGTTTTCAAAATAGGCTTCCCTCCAAACTTGAAAGATTGGCGAATTACATTCTTCTTTTGTTTTTTACCTTGAACGCTCCTGTACCAGTCAAAGTCAAGCTTAGAAAATATTCACAACGCTGTGCAGTGACCGTTTTCACTTTAACCAATAATTTGCTTCCTATCTTTTCCCGAGTTCAAGCGTTCGTTCCACTGAAAATCGTAGTTGACAGGAAATCAAGAATATGGAAGAAAAACTTTCCAAGAAACTATTAGCATAGAACGGACGGTTCTATTTGACAATTTCAATAGCGAAATTGAGACCTAGTTGAAAATCAAAACGGTTGGCGATTACAACCAGAATAACAACCTCGTTTCTCGATTAGAATCACAATGCAGCATCTAACAGACACAACATTTAATCATTCTAATGCAATATTTATTACAACGTTTCGGCCGTTGTACGCACCAGTTTTCTTCAGGCGGTTGGAATGTAGACTGTTCTAGTTCCACGTGTCTAGTTTAATGGATGTTAGTTATCAGTTATCTCCTGTTAATTCCCCTCTCCAAGTTCTCCACCGCCTTAACCGGATATTGAACTAACACTCTTTGGATCCTGTCACTGGATCTAACCAACGTCTTTATCCACTGTGCCATGTGTCCTATGAATTTCTAGGTATTATAAACCTAATATCACCAGCAACCATTATTACCAGTGCTCATACTGCAATTTTTGCTGTTATCATTACATATTTCTACCAGAGCACATATTGCAATTTTTGTTGTTATTATCGCTTTTCTCTGGCACGCGTTATTACTGGTTCCCATATTGTTTTCATTTGAATTTTCCAATGGTGTTCTATGTCTATGATATTAACCTGATCCCATTAGGTTGAAACTAGCCCAGTGAGCGAAATAAAGGGTTTGGTTCGACATTTTAACCACCTGAAGAAGTCCAGAGCCTACAACGGCCGAAACGTTGTAATAAATATGACAACAAAGATGAGGACAATAGTCCGAATAATGCAAATAGTATCCATAATACCTCATCGCAGATATATAGACAGATACTGAAAGGCCGAAACGTTGTAATAAATATGGCGACAAAGTTGAGGACAATAGTCCGAATAATGTAAATAGTGTACATAATACCTCATCTCAGAAATATAGACAGATACTGAAAGGCCGAAACGTTGTAATAAATATGGCGACAAAGTTGAGGACAATAGTCCGAATAATGTAAATAGTGTACATAATACCTCATCTCAGAAATATAGACAGATACTGAAAGGCCGAAACGTTATAATAAATATGCCGACAAAGATGAGGACAATAGTCCGAATAATGTAAATAAAACATAATACCTCATCTCAAAATATAGACAGATACTGAAAGGCCGAAACGTTGTAATAAATATGGCGACAAAGATGAGGACAATAGTCCGAATAATGTAAATAGTGTACATAATACCTCATCTCAGAAATATAGACAGATACTGAAAGGCCGAAACGTTGTAATAAATATGGCCACAAAGATGAGGACAATAGTCCGAATAATGTAAATAGTGTACATAATACCTCATCTCAGAAATATAGACAGATACTGAAAGGCCGAAACATTGTAATAAATATGGCAACAAAGATGAGGACAATAGTCCGAATAATGTAAATAATACCTCATTTCAGAAATATAGACAGATTATGATTATTTATTATTAATTCTTGTGAATCATGCAACAATTTATTAGTTTTGATGATTTAAGAAATGCCAAGAAATATCTTGATTGTTTAATGTTTAAGAAATGTTTTACTTAAAGAAGACGGGATTCAATTGTTCAGGGGAACAGCCTTATTCTGTTCAGTTAAATGTCACTTATGAAAAAAATGCTGCATGGGAGGAATTTTTCTTTTTTCATTTAAAATACCCATGTGATAAAGGGGATTATTTGAAGCTATAGCAGTAGTATGGCGTGTCCGATTTGCAAAGGTCTGAACTTGTTTTAAAAAAGACGACAGCACATATTTTGATTTTCCATGGAAATATCAGCAGCGTTGTCTTTCAACTTTGCCGTAGTAGACAAAGATGCCGCACAGTGAAGAAGAGATCTTCTCGCACAAGGCTTCATCAGAGCTAGAAAGAGTATATATATATATATATATATATATATATATATATATATATATATTTTTTTTTTCATATAAAGTTGTAATTTCATTTGGGAAAAGGATTGAGGTACTATACTGTGACATTACGTCGATAATTGAAGCATGGTCTTGAATAAGTTTGAAAGGTTAGAACAAAATATAATAAAAAAACTGACAAATTAGTTTATTTCTAACTTCTAGTCTCATTTGAGGCAATCGATTAAAATTTGAAGTTTTCTTCGTATTACTGCCAAATAAAAAGACCGAGACAAATTAATCTATACTCTTGTTTAAAAAAAAAAGTAAATAAATGTAATATCGATGTCTGACTTTTAAATATATATATATATATATAAAATACATTTTCTAAAGAATTAATGTAGTTATTTTTTAATCTGACATATTTTAATTACTTCAAGTGTTACTTTAGAGGATAACCGTATTTAAGCACACAGTCTATTTTAAACAGTATTTATTTTGTCTACCGGAATGTCTACGCGCGACAATTTATTAAAGAAAATGTGCCCTCCGACAAGATTCGAAACCGTGTAGGTCTTTTTGCAGTAGGAACTACCATCTGTTCTGGTCTGCTTTGACCTTTCAGTTACAAGGACTTCACAATCAAGCAACATTCTATTTGCTTTTAAAGCGCGTCTCGGATAACGTTTGAAGTAAGACAAATAGCACGTCGGATAGATAGTGGTCATTCCTGCAAAAGGTAGACGTATGTTCGAATCCTACTGGAGGCCGCATCTTATTTATGAAGTTTTTTCGAGTAAAAAACGCTGGTAGAGGAAATACATACTGTTTAAGACAAATACTGTTTAAACTAAATATTGTTTGAAATAAATGTAGGTTTAAATAAATACTGTTTAAAGTAAATACTATCTGAAATAAATACTGTTTAAAATGAATACTGTTTAGAATACTGTTTAAAATAAATACTGTTTTGAATAAATACTATCCAAAATAAATACTGTTTAAATACTGTTTAGAATAAATACTGTTTAGAATAAATACTGTTTAGAATAAATACTATCTGAAATAAATACTCTTTAAAATAAATGCAATGTATACTTAAATACCAGCATCCACTAAAAATAATGTTTGAAGCCATCCAAATCTGTCGGATTAAAAATAATTCCATCAATTCTTTAGAAATTGCTTTGGTTACGTTTCGGATGCTCAAATGAGCAGATTTACGTTTTGAGAAAAATCTGAACGAGTGGCTGTGCTTTAAAAGCAAAATAGAATCTTTCCTCATAGTGATGTTCTTCGTGGACGAGAGATTAAATCATATTGAAAACGATGACGATTACTCCTGCAAAAGAGGAACGAACGTTCGAATACTACCCGAGGGTACATTTTATTTAAGTTTTCTCAAGTACGGAAGCCAGGCAGACGGAATAAATACTGTTTAAAATAAACGGAGCGTCTATTAAAATACGAGTATCCACTAAAAATTTTATTTGACGTTTAAAAAAAGAAATAGATTAAAAACTTGATTTTAAGAACTAATCAACGGTGAAAACGTGTTCCTTTAATCCGATAAATTCTTAATTCCATAAAGAAGAAGCAAATCCTGTAGATCGTTGCATTTAATGAAAACAAATTACTAATGTTCCGTAAAATTGTATAAAATATCAAATAAAATAATCGTCCATAGATTTACTTACTCATATCGGGATTTTTACAAATGGTGATGTAAATTAGCGAATTCAGTGTAGATAACGGAATTACCCACGTCATCCAGACCCGATATAAAGATGCCACCAGCCTTTCTTTTTCTGGGAAAATAAATGGGATGATTCTCCCTGACAACTGTCGGCGTGAGACAAGGATGCGTATTTTTACCCACATTGTTCACCCTATATCTGGAGAGAATCATGCAAGAAGCCCTGACCGACCGTTATCCTTCAATCTCTATCGGTGGTAGACCTGCCTGTAACCTACATTTTGCAGACGACATAGCTGGCAGTAACAATGGCGCCCAGGACTTGACCAACAAACTTGTTGAAAGAGCAGGAGCATATGAAATGGAGGTCAGCTCTGAGAAATCCAAAGTCATGGTGAATAGCACAAACAGTAAGACCTGTGTCAATATTACCATGAACGGGAATTCACTGGAGGAAGTGTCCAGTTTTAAGTAATTAGGAGCAATTTTTGTCTAAAGAGGGTACCTGCAGCTCGGAAATTCGCACACGGATTGCTGCAGCCATGACCGCGATGACCAAATTGGCAAGAATATGGAGCAGTAAAATCATCTTTCAAAGTAAAAACTGTACAAATCGCTGCTAGTCTCCTATATGGGCGTGAAACGTGGATACTGTTAGCTGATACACAGAGAAAGGTCCAAGCCTTTGAGGACAAACTCCTTGGGATCTTTTATTGAGTTTGTGTGCAAAAACGTTCAAAGTTTTGTGGGACACCAGTAACCTTTTCACGCCACGGACAAACCGAGAAAAAAAGTCACAACAGCCTGTTCAAGACCGCCATGCAAGGTACGGTTGATTCCGGCCTGATGACCAGGGTGTAAAAAAAGCTCAATTGGGGTAACACTACCTGTTCGGCGATTAGCAAAAACTATTAGGGCTACGTCTTTAGTGATGTTCTCTAGCCCAAGTACGAATCAATCGTTCTCTTATTAAATGATACCTTATGGAATGCAATATACACTTCACATTACGTTGACTGGTCGGCTGAGTAGCATCACCATTAAATTGGGATGTGAAGCGATACAATGTTTTTCTTAGCTTAGTTCTAATGACATTGCATCAGCTGTGGATGCCCGCAGTTTTCAAGTGATGTTGCTGTCTGCCTAGATGTATATGTTCTTTCTATACAATCGCTAAGTTCACCTGAGAAACACAGAACATTTGCTGCTCATCTTCCGCTCTTAATAATCCTTCAGTTGTGAAACGTTGTTCTGCGCGATTATTTCCAGCAACATTACCACAGCTACACTACCTTCTTTACCTATAATATCAACCATAGATCACCTAGCTAATTCCATTTTTTAAGATGTAATTAATTCTATTGCAGTTTGTTTTTTTGTTTTTTTCATTTCATTTTTATTTTAAAAAAATAAGCTATTAGAAGTTTTTCGAACTCTGACGACAAAATAGTAACAATTTGACAGTTGTGAAAAATAATAAAACGCAAAAACAGCATTTTGTTGTTTGCATATTGAAAGACTGATATTGGGTAATGGATTGGGCCGAGAACTTTTCAGCATGACATCGTCGGGCTGAATTTCTTGATCTCCAGAATTGTACATTGATGCAGATTGAGTTGGATGGTAATTTTATTTGAAAACTATTTTTATTGTTTGTATACAGACTTTAGAAATGTTGAAGAAGCACCTTTTTAAAAGCGATAAGCTATGCAAATTATACTAGAAATTATGCAAATTTAAATTGTTTGCTCACGTTTCAAATTCGATTTGCATTTTTACGTTCAGTTTTAAGATTAAAATTTAAACTTTAAAACTTTTTCAAACATAAATAAGAAAATAAAGTTCAGTAAATATTTACTGAATTAAGGTTTGCAGAAACATTCCAACGAGAAATTTTCTAGAATGTCTTATTATTCAAATGTTTTTTTTTTTTGTTGTTGTTGTTGTTTTTGTTGTTTTGTTTTTTTTCATTAGGGAGTCTTTCTGCTTCCATTTGCCGTTTATATTAAGCATAGCCAGTAAAACAGAAGCTGTGATTGAAATGCTAACATACTTACTACTTTCAGGGTAGAAAATGATTTTATTTTAATAGCTAAACAATTTGATTATAAAACAAACACCTTTTTTTGTTGAAAATGAACCAAAAGAAATTTTTAAAGCGGAATATGAAACATGTTATATTTATTAAAAAAGAAATATTAATTTGGACAAGTTGCACGACACCTTTTGTTTTCTGTCTATATTTCTGAGATGAGATATTATGTATACTATTTACATTATTCGGACTATTGTCCTCATCTTTATCGCCATATGTAACACAAGGTTTCGGCCGTTGTACGCTCCGGCCTTCTTCAGGTGGTTGGAATGTCGAACTGAACCCTTTATTCGCTTACTCTTATTAAATGAATAATGTTAATTTTTCATATTATAAATCCAAGTTCTCCAATTTTTGCCTTTACCGGGCTATTGAACTCACACTGAGACAGGATACTGTCACTGGATATAACCAACGCCTTTATCTACTGTGGCATGTGCCTTATGAATTTCTCAGTATTATAAATCTATTGTTATCAGCACCAGTTTTTAAGTGTGCTCATATTGCAATTTTTGCTTTTATCACTCATGTTTTTACCAGAGCTCATAGTGCAATTCTTTGCTGTTATTATCGCTTTTCTCTGGCACTCCTTATTACTGGTTCCCATATTGTATTCACAGTCGAAAATATTTGGTTAATTATATGTATTGAACCTATTTATATCAGACTATATCAATGGAAATTTCATCAGAGAAAGCCTTGAATCTATTTTAGAAAAAATACTACGTATTCAATAAGACAACCGACCGACAAAAATCAGGAACAGCCATGGGGAGAAATGTTATACCAACATATGCCAACCTAGTCATAGTATAACATGAACTAAAAATCTTTGAAAGAGCCTCAGAGATGTATAGGAATGATTCCAGCTGCTATATATAAAAAAAACTGAAAAAGAGACCTAGATGACTTTCATTTTGTGGAGGGAAATTTCAAGCCTACATTAATGATATTAATCCTTATATTAAATTTGTCATTGCAACAAAAAATTCTTTTTTAGACATAACAATAAAAAAAGAATCCCAAATCTAGAAACTGACATATATTTCAAGCTTACCGACTCTCGAAAATATCTCCTTTTTATATCTCACCCAAAACACACTCATATCAGCATGCCACTTAACGTAGCTAAGCGAATCTGCACATTTTTTTAAGCGTTTCACCCCAAGCAAGGCGGGAAGCCACTAGCACGCAAGGAGTTACAGAGAGTTGGAGCAAGAGCAAATAGGAGTGATAGAGGAAAGGATGAAGAGAAGGATAGGGGATAGATCAGGGCATCTGGAGATGTCGATTGACATTACATTTGAATAGATTATAGCTATCAGGAAAACAAGAAATGGGAGGGAGTTCCACAGGTGAGAAGTGCGAGACATGAAGCTATTGGAGGAGAAGAGACGGCTACATTTAACAGTTTCGACAGTGAAAGGGTGAGAGCGAGATGCCATCCTAATAGAACGCTTAAAATCATGAAGTTTGGGAATCAGCGAATGCAGCTCCTCGGAGCAGTTGCCATGGAAGTATTTGTAAAAAAAAAGACAGAGGGAGGCGACGGTATGTCTGTGAGAGAACGACTGCAGACGAGATGCCAGATCAGGGTCAATTACGTTGCATATCCGTCTCTGGATTTTATCAAGGACCTAGACAAACAGAAGGGGCCTCCAGACCATATATGGCAGCAATACTCCATGCAAGGGCGAATGGTTGATTTGTAGATATGAAGGATTGACTCTAGTGAGAAAAATTTCCTGGCGCGGCACAGGGAGCCAAATTTCCTTGCGGTGGACGAAGCTATTGACTCAAGGTATTTGTTACATCTCAGGTCAGCAGCCAATGTGAGGCCGAGCAGTCACAAAAGGTGATCTCGAGGAGTTGAGCGTCAGATATTCTAATGGGGGGCAGGGATGGTTCTCTGTGGTGAGTGATAATAGAGAGCAGTTTTGTTTTTGAGGCGTTAAAGTTAACCAGCCAATTCCTGCCCCAGTTCATAATGATTGGAAGTCCTTTTCGAGACGAACGGCCAGGTTAGTTTTGTCAGCGACACTAGATTTGTTTTTGAGGCAGGAGTAAATTGTAAAAAAAATCCATCGTAGACGTCTTTTGGCAACCTAACCAATCAGGAAGATCGTTGATGTAGATAAAGAACAGAGTAGGGGGCCGTCAATTCTTGGGGAACACCTGCGTTTAATTTATAAAGCTGGAGGAGAATCCGTTGAGAACGAAATTCAAAACGGTTTGACAGCAATGATTGTATTAAGTCAAACAATCGATTGAAATTCCAAAACCCTTTAAGTAAATTTGAAATAGGCCGGCATGCCAACCCGTATCAAACGCTTTGAGATATTAAACCGAAAAATAAGAGAACAGACTAGAAGAGATGAAACAAATTTCAAATTTAATCAACAATATCATTAAAAAAAAAAAAAAATATTTATATCTGTTTACTGAGAAATAAAAAAGACAAAAAAGATCATACAATATATTTTTTTTAATTCTATAAAGAACATTTTAATTACGCATATTACTGTAATCGAAACCTATTTATTCGGAAAGATTTTTCTACGCAGCGGATTGGTTATATTAAAAACATCCAATCGGATGTGCGGAAAACGTGGTCTTTCTTCGTTAAACGGATGAAGGCCAAAGTTACTGTTATCGTTTGATTGAGAGGGTGAGGATCAGGGATTTATCTTCCTGATTGGGTCGATTTGGTGATAACCAAATATGATGTTTAAAAGAAAAAAACTCCCTGATAAACCAAAACAAATATACAAATTAATAAAAACGACCCCCATAAAATGCGCCTATAACTTAAAATTATATTTTTTGAATTATCCAAAAAAAAAAAAAAAAAATAATAAAATAAAAAAAAAAAAAAAAAAAAAAACATAGTAAAAAAAATACCAAATCATAAAACGTAATAATACAACTTTTTTTTCACTTTAAAATTTTGACGAGTTCAAAACTGTAAACTGCACTTAAAGAGCTTCAGTTTAAAAGATTCAACCAACCCCAATCCTGTTTAAGAAGCATCTAACTATTAGAAAAAACGAATTTCATCTTTTCCAAAGACGTATTCAAATTTTTTATTAAAAGTATTACTTTTCCATCGTAACAATTTTTTCTGGTTCCTATATTATTATATATAACAAGCAATGGTTCGCTCAAAGAACAATTTTTATTGGTGAAACTCTTCTGAAACTTTCGAACAAAAAGATGACAGATTGCCAACAAATTGGGAAACTTTGACGCTAATCAAATATTTATCAACATATAGAGGAATTTAGGACTCAATTTATCTGTTTTCCTTTATTCAAATCACTTCGCATTCTACCAATGTGACTTAAAGACATTGAACTAAAAGAAAACAACAAAATAATCATTAGTAAATTTAAACCAAAACTCAAGTCATTGCACAAAGAAAGAGTTATATCCCTCAAAATAGATTGTATTTTCCTCAACATAAGCAACAGAGATAAGAGCAGTTGCGTCCATTATTTTTCCGAAACTCAAACGACATCAAGCGGTAATTCGATAAATATTTAAAACTACTGAACAAACTTTTGAAAATTTTTACGCATTCTTATAAACCGCTTCAAATGATTTTTATAATTAATTTTTTTTCCTGTAAACCTTATGTATCAGTCTTTTGTATATAGAAATATAAAACATCAGGATTTTTTTTTCTTCTGATTATGTTCCGATGGTTTGAATAAAATTTTTAAAGAACTATATATTTTTAAATTTTATATATATTTTATACACACACATATACACATATACATATATATATATATATACACACACACACATATATATATATATATATATATATATATATATATATATTTTATATATTTAAATTATAGAAAAAATTGTAAGAAGTGTTGCCTATCGTTTTATCCAATGAATTTATTTAAACAAAGTGACTAATAATAAAAAAAAATAAAATGTCCTTAGCAACAATGGGTAAATTTAGACAGAAAATTTTTTTACTGTTAACTGTTATAATTATTGTTTAAATAAATTCATTTCGTTTTTTAATTGAGAAAATCCAGATTGGACAAAAATGCGTCGGCAAAACATTTTCCTTTTCAATATGTATATATCAAATCATATCGTGTGTTTTGAAATGTGTTGTCAATTCTTGAAAACTTATTTCTATTCCTCATAATAATTTTATACATTATCAATGATGTTATATTTATATTTATAAATATAGATAGATTACAAAGTTAACTCTGAAAAATTTCATATATATATATATATATATATATATAAAAACATATTTATGAAAGTTAAATATTCGCCATTTTATATTTATATTTCGTTTTGTGTGTTGTTTGTTTTTGATTTTATCGATGCACAGCATAGTAGGGTTAGTTAAAAGAAATGTGAGAAATGGATCGTGAAAACCATGATGCAATTCCAAATTTAAAATTTGGAAAGGGTATTTTACTGTTTTTTTCGCATTATATATTTATATATATTATATTTCAGAAAAATAAAAATTAAATGTGGACATTGTGGAAGAACCTTAAAAGAGTTTATATTGATTAAATAGGTAAAAAAGAAAGATATTTAGGCTCAACATGATCGTTCTGATAAATAAATAACTAGAATCAAAGAATTGACAAATAAAGAAAATGACCTCCGAAGGAAACTGAGGCTTACATCAAATAACTTGAAAAAACAGTGCTGAATACGATAACTCAAGGGCAAAAAAGTGCCTGAAGATTTGTAAAAAAGGACCCTGAATTCATGAAAAATTGAGGAGAACAATGTCATGCCTGTCGGAAAATCCAAAGTGCTTTTTGTATCAATATTGTTATATTTGCCCATATTTTATCTATATGTGTATATATTAGGTGAGCGAGAGATATATATATATATAACAAAATATATATAACTGAATAATAAATATGGCAGTTTCACTTTGTTAAACAAGGAGGCCATCCAGAAGAGTTCCATATATTTTTAGTTTGATAAATATAATTTTATATAATATACCTGTTAAAAAGAGATGACAGTTTCCAAAAAACTATTTATTCATCAGAGGTTCTACACACAAATACACAAATATATATATATATATATATATATATATATATATATATATATATATAAATAGATAGATATATTGATGCATGTTTCATTAAATAATATAGAAAAGTTTTGTCTATTTATTTTAAAAAAGATCATTTCATAATTATTTACATAAGTTGAAATTAAACATATTGTCCTTATCTTTTGTCGCCATATTTGTCCACAATTCAAAAAACAAAGCCTTTGTAATGTACAATAAAAAGATTCGTCGGGTGATTGGAAAAAACTGAAATGGATTATTTCGATCAATATTAGACTGTTCTAGTTCCACTCCATGTTTGATGGCGACAAAGATGAAATAGTCCGACTAATGTAAATATTTTTATTTTAATTCATCTCAGAAATATAGACAAGTGAGTTCTTGAAAATCATTTTATATTGTCTGATAAATATTAATAACATTATCATTGAAAATCGAAGGAAATCAATCGCTATATACATGTTTAAATAAAAATAATTATATATATATATATAATTCAAATTATCAAAGATGAAATTTATTTTATTCAACAGATTTCAATTGTCATACACTCTAATAATGATGAAAATCTCATTGGAAACTTAAAATTTAATGCAACTCTCTGAAATTAATGTTGAAAAGATGAAATTCAAAAGAAGGATTCGATATACTATAATTAGAAAACATCAAGTTTAAAAATAAAGCACATCCACGACCAATTTAGAACCTTGTGGGCTACCGTTTTATAAAAAGAAAGTGTCAATCTGATTAGCGCCAAACATCAAAAGGTTTATTTTTAAATTTCAATAAGAAAAATACTTTTGATGATTAACCGAAAATTGTTATAAATGGTGCAACTTTTAAAGAAGATACTTTTGGCGCAAACAAGGAAAGTTTTTAAAATTTTAGTCAAATTACTGCGAAATCATTTGTTTAATAGAGAGTAGCGGTATTAATCGAGTCAAGCTAATTATTTTTTTTTTAGATAATCCCATTGTTGCAGCGGAATGGATTTATTTTATACAAAACGGCCTGAATATTTAAGAAATTCGATTTATAATGAGTATTTGATGATGTACCTAAAAATATCCGAAGAAAAACCGTCCAGTTTTCCTACAAGTCTATATTGACGGATACTTCTAGACTTGAATTATGTGACGTCGTCCCCGGTCGCAGCGTCGACTGTGTCGTTCGATCCCGTTCGCGGCGCCAATTGTGACGTCACGATCCTGATATCCTGGTCACGGACAGCACCAATTGTGACGTCTTTTGCCGCGGCGTCAGCTGTTCGCTCCTCGCTGCTCCAAACGTGACGTTCTAACCCTTTGGTTAGATTGATACCAGCCTCGTCGTTCCCAACCCGCTTCCAACGCCTGGTTACCAGGGTAACTGCACTGATCTCCGGTCTGCCTACCCACGTTGTGAATTGATCTTAGACAGACGAGATCAAACAGGGGATTGGGGCCGTAATGCAAGTTGAGTCTAACGGGGTGATAACACACAATTATGTATAAAAAAAAAAAAAAAAAAAACTCACAAGGTCCAAAAAATATCAAAGAAAAAGGTAACAAACTTTTTATGTCTAATTGCTCGGTACATAGGACTATGTCTACTTCCCGACCCGTTCTGTGGATTGTGGCACGACGCTTTTACTAGGCAACTTTAAGGCTTCCAGTTGTCTGCTCTCTAAGAAATTTGTGTTTCGGTGTGTCTTTGGACGAAAGTCGAAAAAAACTTATTTCTGTGGTCTGATTCTAAGTCGCTCTTCAAACTACTTGTTCTTGGTTGAAGAAGAGTCCAGAAGTGTGCGTGAATCTTGGTCAGCTATCTTGACGCGGTTTCAACACTGGGCGCTCATCTCTGCTTGTCGTTCACGGCTGAAACTCTTTCAAACCCGTCCGTGGCTGCAACTCAACTCAAACTTCTTCTTCAGAGTCTGAATTACTGGTCACTCATCTCCGCCGTCAGTGCGCGAATTAACTTCTTCTCTTCGGCTTCGGTTGGACGAACTTATTCACTTCGGCTTGGGTTGGACGAACTTCTCTTCACTTAGGCCAAACGAACTGGCCTCTCTTGCCCGCAAAGGGCGAATGAACCGGGCCCGCCGTCCGCGGTTCAAACTCCCTTTCCGTCCGCGGCTGCAACTCTGATTTCTGTCGGTTTCCCGGTTTTATTGACGCAGTCAAAAAACTGGGGTGGGTCTGTCGGCGCCAGGGGTTTTCTTTGATAATTCTAAATACGTATCCACCCTTCTTATTTCTGGTTAGGGATTTTCCATTTTCGGTAACTCACTTTCACTCCCACCCCCTTACTTGTGCCTCTGAGGGCGTATACCCGCTTCCCCGCTTCTTCGTATCGGCCCCTCACACTTACACTTCTGACAAGGGCGTCGACCGATTCTCCTCGTGCGTCACGTGACCGCTCTCGGCCAATGAGGTCCTGGTCGGGTATCTTTCCTCCTCCTTCGTGTGTCATGTGATCTTATTTAGCCAATGACGTCTTTAGTCGGGCGTGGACAATCCGTGGCTTTGTTCTGGGGAAAGAAACACCTTGCTTAAAAAAAAAAAAAATTTAAATCGCCCTTTTCATACGACTGAAATGACACCTTCGGCTTTTTTTACACGTGGTATTTGTCAAATAGTTTATCGCTAATTGGATACGATCTAAGAAAGGGATTTCTCAGACTGGTTGGCGTTTTCGTGAACGAAAAAAAATATTTCACTTTTTTCCGCCCGAAGGCCTGATAATAAAATTTTTATTATCTCAAAAAAATTTTCAGCCAACATCATTCTGTGTGGCTTTTTTTCAATTCTGGAATTGTCTGTGTTTTTCGTATTAATGGTTTGCCTTCATATCCTTAGATAAACTTCCCACCTGTTACCTATCATATTTTTTTCCATTGTCTCTAAACTTTATTTCTTCAACCAAATTGATAACAAACTTCCATTTTTCGTGGACACGGAAGTAGGTCAGGTGCTTGACCTGGATATTTTCCAACATCTGTTATGTGTCAATCGAGCGTGTGTGTGTGTTCGCTTATGACCTGTTTTCGTATTATTTTTTTTTCTTTTTTTTCTTTCTTTCTTTCTTTCTCCCAGATCGCTTGAACGCAAAGAAAGAATTATTCTCAAAACCCAAAATATTTTTCAGCTCTAAATAATTATCAAATGGTTGACAAACCGTAAAAAACAAATCATATATTTATGAATATTTCCTTTCAGCCTGCCAACTATGCATGGTGCCACAGTAGATTTCTATTAATAATTTGATTAATTTATTTCCCCAAAAGACGGGTTGAATTGATATATATATATAAATATATATATATATATATACGAAAACGTTATATGTATTTACTACCATATATATATCATTGTTCATATCTCAGTAAATGTTTGTTTTATATATATATATATATATATCCTAAGTATTTGAAGGGTTTTTTTATGTTAAAATATATATATAACATCAATCCACAACAAACAGACCTGTTAAGATAAAACTCTTCAAATTCTCCAAGCATAAAAGACTTAATATCTCAAACACCAACGTCAAAATGAAAAACTTTCTGGACAATTTCGATCTATCCAGAGGTGTTTGCCTTATACTAAAGAAACTTTATAACCATATATGCATTAACAAAAGAATCAAAAACCCACCAGGAATTCTAAATAATTTGACAAATCTATTAGAACACAGTGTCTCAATCAACTCCCAACAAAATTATTATCGACAAATATAAAACTAATTATATCGATGCACTAAATAAAAAGAAACAAAAATTAAACCAGAATATATTCAAGCATTAGTAAGAATATCAATAACAAACGACCGAATAGAAAATGCAACATAATTTGTTTCAACCAACCTGTTAATAGAATGTCAAAATGCAATCATCGGAGGATTTTCCTAAATTTAATCCACGAAATTTGAATGACCCTTTACAGAAACAAAATTTTCAATAATGTATGATATTATATTAGTATATAATATATATATGGAATGATGTACATGGTCAAAAACTCCTGCATAAATCATGGTGAAAGATATATAATTCTGTATTTGGGTGAGACAATCCATCTTTTAAACCCTTTTTCATTACTGCTATAAACAAGATACTGTGATTAAGGTTTTATTCATTTGTCCATATTTTTACGTTTGTTATATAATCTTTTTCAAGACATAAATTATGTAAAACGATGTACCAAATTTTCTATATATCCATTCTCATTCCTTTCGTATCCCATTTGCAATTATTAGAAAAACAGCTGGTCTTAAGTGCTAACTCTCAAAGATAGTTTCTCCGATCACTATATATATATATATAACTGTTGAAGTTGAAGGTTAACAATCATCCTCCCTAATTATCCTCATGAACTGTGCCTCTTATTGTCAGTAAACCTTGCGTCCATGGCTCCGAGACTTGTACTGGGTGAGCATCATATATATATATATATTTATGAATTTATTTATATATATGACCTAAATATAATCATTTAAATCTACAGCAAACCATATTTCAATCGCAAGAAAACGCTCTGATGGAGCAAATGAAAATAAAAGATTCAAAGTTCGTCGAAAATATTTTTTTTTTCAAAACAGACAGAATTTTAAGCAAACGGTATCAAAGACCTGTTTGCTAAGTGGTTAACAAACAATTTCAATGTTTAATGGTGAATATATATATATATAAATAATATATATTTTATATATATAAATTTGATAAACGAAAAAACAAATTATTAAAGATGTAAACTAATTCATTTATATATTTTTTTACCTACCTAAATTTATGACATACCTGGTTTGCTCTGGATATAAAAATATATATATATATTATATATAAACATAAACGAAAATGAAATATTAATCTCTAATTATCCCACAGTCACATCCAAATATTCAGGGCTCAATTTAAAAACAGGATACCCTTTGTAAGATTTTTAATATATAAAATACCGTATAAAAGTTCCAAACTTATATATTTAATAATCAATGTAAATAAAATAATGTTTTATTCACTCTTAAATTAGCTATCTAAGTTATTTTGTTTTGAATGTGAGCAAAAAATATCCCCAAAAGTAACATTTTTTTTCGAAAAAATCATAATGGCAGGAAAATAAGACGAAAATAATAATATTTCATAATAATAATAATGAATAACAATGAATGTTTAGGAACAAGTCTTAACCGTCTATGTATAATTCTGGAACACGCCTATCCAATTGGATGTTAACAACGTTAGCTTTGGATGGAGAAGCTGAGGTAACGATTAGATACGAGGTTCGTGTCGCAAAAGCTCCTCCTGTTTATACTTTTTTCCTTCACTCTCTAACTATGTTTTGTTCATTGTTTGTGTCGTCTGATTCACGTTTCTCACCGCAGACGATTCCAATTATTAGAATCAGTTTTTTTATTTATTCTGCCATTTTTTTTTCTCTTTTTTTTAAATGCTGTCTAACATCGCTGTTGTCTTTACCATTTTTAATAAAATTGGTAAAAACAAACAAACATATATACTCTGTTTCAGTAAAAAGAAATTGTCCAGCATTCATTAGAGAATTTTGCAAACTTTCTATTTGGAAATATTTGAAAATACCACTTCTTTTACGCAGTTTTCTATCAGAAAGAAAAAATATTTAAAACCAAATTAAAAAAGATATTCTTTATAAAATGCGATTTACCAACAACTAGAAATTAATAAAGGATCCATGTCCGATTTGTTTCAATTATTAATATTCTTTTTTTTTTTAAAAAAAACCATGAAATTCTCCATATTCCTTGACAAAAATTATCTTAAAATTTAAATCAAAATATTTTCGGTTTAATGAAAAATTATTCAGAGAGTTTTTTTTTTCATCTTGAATTTAATAACATTTTGAGCAATGGGTTTTCATGTGAGATGAGAGGATATAATCAATTCACGGTTTAAATAATGTTTTCCAACTTAAGGACATCATTAATTCAAGATTCGAGTTTATATCACTAATTAGTAACAGTAGGAGCTATTCAGAATATATTATTTATTAGGATTAGTATTTATCAATATCATTGTATAGAATGTGACACAAGACCTGGTTTAATGTGGGTTCTCCGAGCCAGTATATTCGTTTCCCAAAATATATTTCTTTTTAACCCGCCTAGACGTGTTCAGTTTTTTTTCCCCGAACGAAACCTTGCCCTTCGTCAAAGCTTCGTCCGGGTTCCTTCAGAACTTTCTTGACGTGTTCGATGGAACCCACTTGAAGCTCAAAAGACTGCGTACTAGACAAGGATCAAATAAACCCATGGCCGATTGTAGAATTATTTATAAAAAAATAATTCATTAGGTTGTATTCTTTGTGATCAAGAACAAAAACCAAGAGATGAGCAAGACAAGAAGGATATATTTTTCGCATAATTTATTGATGAGAAATTTGAGAAAATGAAGAAATTTTTATAGAAAGATAAAAACAAATAAATTAAATATATTAAATTGAAGGAAAGTATTTGATTTGGTATGATTTTTTTTTAATTTTAAAACATAAATGAAGTTTTTGACATATTTTAATACCAAGAAGAGTATATCATTAAAACAGATATATAATAAAAAAAAAAAAAATATTTAAATCTGACTTTTAAGTAGGATAAAAGAAACTTACAAAATTAATTTCTCTTTCGTCTAAAATGTCGGACGTTTAATGATTATGCAAAATTAAAAGTATAAAAAATTGTAAAAAAAATAATACCACCTTCATTTTTTTCTCATTCCGAATTTCATACCATCATAATATAATGTTTGAACTGGCAGTAACATCTGAATTGTTTTTAACAAACATTAGAACAATGCATAACTTTTGGAGAGAACGAATGGAAAATGGATAGAAAATGCAGAGAACTATGAATGACAAGTTGATATTTGCGTTTTATATTATTGAAATCCCCTGCAGTATGGTGAACATTTAAATGTCCGAAATAAAATTAGGAAGAACATCAAATTTTGATTGAAATTTAAATTGAAATAATAAATTTGAAATAATTCAAAGTTGAAAAAATAAATTAATTTTTTTCCTCTATCTAAAAATTTTTTATTTGTCTAAATATGTTTAGATGAGATTATCATACAATATTTTCTAATTATCCTCAGTTTTCTGCCATATTACTAAAAATTCCTAAATTCATATGGATAATCTTCGAATTTCTATTTGAACACTTTAAAAACTATTCACGGGTTAAATTATTCTAAATACATATATATATATATATATATATATATATATATATATATATAAATATATATCCAAGTTTCATAAAAACTAATGCAAAGGTTAATGATTTAAATGAACAACATCCATCATCGGTCTAATTCAAATAATATAACAAAACCTTCCACTATCCGTCATGTGTCATTGAAAATGATTCTGTTTATATAAATTTTTTAACTTATTAAATTAAAAAGGTTTTCGTCTGTTCCTAACAGGTTCCGGGGTTTTTTGTATATTATTTGAATTGTTTGCGACGATGGATTTCTCGCCAATTAAATCATTAACCTTTACATTTGTTTTTGTATGAATAATTCATGAATTTGTAAATTGATTGCACGTTTATCGAAATTAAAATAACTGATCCAAGTGCGACTTTTGGATAATAAGTGCGACATTACTGTAATTATTGAACAATATAGTTCATGCCACTTTGACAGAAAATTTACCAGTAAAAAAATCGCTTATCACCATATTTATACAAGAACACACAACTAAAAATTTAAAATCAAACTCAGCGTTGCTACTGCACGCTCCAAAAACAATAACTCATTTCCAATAGCATTTTTCGGATACAACAATACATATATTTTCGTTGTCCTCTTATTACTGAGAGAAAAAACAAAGAACAACATCTATTCCATACCTGAAGATGTCTGTAGGAACAGACGAAAGCTTGTAGTAAAAAATAAGAACTAATGCAGCAGAAATTTATAAAAACAAGGATCTTTTCATTCATAACAGGTTCGGAGGTTTTGTATATTATTTGAATTGTTTGCGACGATGGATTTCTCGCCAATTAAATCATTAACCTTTGCATTTGTTTTTGTATGAATAATTCATGAATTTATATATTGATATATATATATATATATATATATATTTATATCATATTTAAAAATGATACAGAATATGACAACAGTACATTTAGAAGAAGATTGGGAGATACAACAATCAAAACATTTTGGATATAAAACC
Organism: Acanthosepion pharaonis; assembly: GCA_903632075.3. Taxonomy (NCBI): domain Eukaryota; kingdom Metazoa; phylum Mollusca; class Cephalopoda; order Sepiida; family Sepiidae; genus Acanthosepion; species Acanthosepion pharaonis. Next base: position 75,115 of record CAHIKZ030002525.1, on the reverse strand, counting down.
TGGATCAGCATGCTGGCCTAAATTTTAAGGTCATGTATAATTACCAAGTCTGACACAGGGCAAACACGAATTGTAAAATGACGAAAAAAATTTTTATAAAGCATTATATAAAATTCCCTTAAATAAACTTATTTTAATAGCTTTTTTGAGGTGATAAATGACTTTATACACATGAATATTGTAATCAATATATGGATATATAAGGCCATATTTATAAACAAATTCTATATTTAAACTCAGTACACTCTTTTCATAGTTTTTTAAGATTGATGTAATAATGAAAAAGACCAAATGAAATGTTCAACTAAGTCTGACACAATTTAAATTTTATAAAAAATATATATAAAGCAACTAAAATTAAAAAGTAAGCTTTTACTATTAGTGTGATAATGACTTTACAAATTGAAATATTAAACCAAGTCTGGAACAAGGCCATATTTATAAAGCATTATACTAGAAACTAACTCTTTTAATAGGTCTTAAAATTGATGTGATAATGACTTTACAAACTGAAATATTAAACCAAGTCTGGCAAAAGGCCACATTTATAAAGCATTATATTGAAAATAATTGTTTTAATAGGTCTTAAAATTGATGTTTGATATTGACTTTACAAACCCAAAATGTTCCACTAAGTCTGACACAAGGTAAATTTATAAAGAATTATATAGCATTTACTCTCTTTTGTTATAGCTTTTTTAAGACTGATGTGATAACTATTTTACAAACGAAATGTTCAACCAAGTCTGAGACAAGGTCATATTTATTAAGCCTCCATTGAAAATGATCCTTACTTGCAAAAAGTCTGAATTCTAACTACTTTTCTAGCAGGGCATTCTAGAACCTAATGATATTTCTGTTTCAGCAACAAAGCAATGATTCAACATAACTTGACATTGTATCAATAAATGCTGAGTCATCCGACTGACCTAACACCACACACACACATATAATGTATATTTATTTATTTCCAAATTGCTCTAACACTTTTTGCATAAAAACTTCATCAACTGAAAACAAAATACAATTTTAACTGGAGCTCCATAAATTTATCCTTGTGCCTGAATTGAATTTAAAATTAAAATAAGCTGAATCAACAGAAATTCTATGGTGCATCTTTGCAATTAAAGAGACAAACATCAAGTACTGTATTGGATGGCTTGTAACAGTAATGGTTAAATTATCTCAATGTAAATATTACTTATGATAAATTTCAGATGTTTCATATCAGAGATTGTTTAAGTTAAGTAGCGTCCAGCTTGAGCGGTATTTAGATGGGAGAACCACTTGGAAATGCCTGGTACTGTAAGCAACTTCCTACAATCTGAAATATGTTTAGGGCTTTAAATAACCCAAAAGGGTTGGTAAACCATAAAAAAATCAATCAAAAAAACATTTAAATGTTACAGAGCTGCAAGATATATGTAAAATATACACCTGTTTTTTTTTTTAAATATTTAAAAGTAATTTATTTATATAAACAAATAAATGTATGTAAAGATTCCAGAAAGAGTATATCTGTAAAAAGACAATATGAATAAAGATCAAAGGAATACTTATCTTAGCTGACACATTTTGTCCTCTGAGGAACTTTATCAAAGCGCAAATTTTTTTTTTATTTTATAACAGGTATTTATATACAAAAAGCAAAAAATGTTATTGGTTTTTTTGTTTTTTTTAAGTTTAGGAACATTTATAAATATTCATTGGGTTAATGTCCAAATAAAGTCAGGCAAATATGGAGAACATGACGTTATTCAATTCAATGTCTGATAAATGAAAATATTGTATATATGATTTCGACCTTTTGTTTTATGTGGTAATTAATATTTAAATTGTTTTAAATTTAGTATTAATTTATGTGTTATCTATTTTGAATAAAATCAGATTAAGGAGTTAACCATTTTCATTCAAATTTTTAAAATAGTATCTTGGCTTGGAAAAGTAGTAATTATTTCAGGAATGGAGTTAAAGAAAAAAAATCTAGGGGCATCTTTATATTTTGACGAATATTTTTAAATAATATATGCAATAATATTATTGTTGTAGAGCAAATTTAATGTTCACATTGTGGAGGTTTGTATTTGTACTAAATCAAGAGTCCTAAAATAGGTTCAATGTACAAAACGTTAGGAACTTGATATAATAGGTAATGACACAAAAAAATCTAGTGGTGGTTGCTGATACTTTTAGTATCTGACTAATAGTCTTTTCGTTTGACATCGAAAGATTTTAAAAATTCCTGAGCGAATGTCCTACTTATTATGGTGGGAGAGTCTATTAACTATAGAATAGGTGTGTTCCACTATAACAATTATATAGATAATTTTTAAATGTAATCTATTAAAATTTTTATATCTCTGCCTTTCAATCTTTTTTTGTTTCTCTGTGTCTTTTTGTCTTCCTCTTCTCTATTTTTTTCCTTTTAACCTGATTTCCTTTCCATTTTTATCTTTATTTTTATCTTTCTTTTTTTCTCTCTTGCTTCAATCAAATGTAATATATTGCAATTTTTCATTTGATTTCCAACAAAATTTTCAATCTTGACTTTCTTTTTGTCCTCTTTTCTCTACATTTTTTTTTCAAAACCTGGTTTTCTTGTCATTTTTTTTCAACTTATTTTAACCTCCTACCTTTTTTCAGAATCCATTTTTTTCTCCCTTCTTCTTTCTCTCAATTTTTCCTGATTCTTCTAACTTAATATTGCTACTTACGATAAATTTTGTAGCTTACCGCGCCCAGACAGGCTAGAAATTTGCATTGGACAGATGCTATATTCTGATTCTCAGTACATTTTGTACATAGACAATAACAGTGTGGTCTTTTAGGTCCAACTTCCTGAATGCAAGAGCTACCAATGATAAAACTTCAGATATTTAAAAACTGAGATATAAACATTATTTTTTATAAATATTCCAGACAAATTTCACATCCAAAATTAATATTTATCAAAAAATTTTTAATGTGTAAAATTGTATTAATTTCAGTAATCTGCAAAAAAAAGCCAGATAGTGAGGAAAGAGGGCTTGAAAATTTTATAAAAATTTATTCTTTTAAGAGGGACAGATTTAAAAAATACAAAAGATTAACCTACCTAGTATTAACAAAGTTAATGGAGGAAAAGGTTTAGGAGAGATTTTTCAAAGATAAAATTTATTTAGAGCTACAAAGAACTGGAAATTGTGGAGAATTAATCATCAATGTCCTGAAGGGACATGGCACAGAAGAATAATTGAGCTTGATAAAAGGATGGCAAAACAGGTTTTAAGAAAGATAACAAAAAGACAAAATTTATTAAGAGTGATAAAGAATAGGAAATCTTGGAGAGCCATAATCATTGGTAATGCTGAAGGGACATGGCACATAGAAGAAGAATAAAAAACCATTGATAAAAAGATGGCATTTGACAGAGTTTAGAAGAAATAACAAAAAGAGAAAATTGATTAAGAGTATATTTGGACAGGAAATTGTTGAAAGCCATATTTTTATATATTTTGTTAAAAGATCATTTTAACTATATTGTTGTAAAAACTCAGGTTTAATGGCTAATAATTTGTTTTGTCAGCCCTAAGCTAAATATGCCTCTAATGAGAAACATGAATAAATACAAAATGGATTTATAGAATGAACAATAACAACTATTTATTAGACAGAACACTTTGCTGTGAGAAAAGAAAAAAATGAGTTGTCAGAGCAATTAGTTTGTTGTAGGAATGGCAAATGATTGATCATTTTAGTACAAATGTAATAAGTTTGGGATAATATTTGGTTTTAGTATGTGAGGCTATTCATAAACCCCGTCTATTAGCATAGTGTTAGTTCTTTGTCAAATGCCTTGTCTGGGATGTAGTTGAGTTTTTCTTTGTTTCCACATTCATTTTAATTCAGATGTTTGTTCCGAATTATTTGCATAAATATAATTCTCCTTGCTTATATCAAGTAATAAAAAGGCTTCAACTTACAAAAATTTTAATTCTGATTATGGCTTTTTATTAGTTTATGTTAGAATCCTTAATTCCTGATTTGCTGATTTTTTATTTTACTGAAACTTATGTTCATTGAATAGTATTAAAGAAATTAAATGTTTGAGTTTAATGCTTTAATCCTGACTATATCTGTCTGTAGGAAGGGAAAATATCTTTTGATTTTTTTGAGGTACAACATTGTGCAAATTTTATATGTTAATGAACTACAGGAACGACAAAGAAAATATAATAAATTTGTTTTTTTCAGTCAAATAAAATTAAACCAATAATAATAATAAGGAGAAGAACCCGTGCAGAAAAGAAAAAGAAGAGACAGAGTGTTTAATAATATTTAATACTATTTCAATATACTGTCTAAATAAAAGGGGTCTATTTGCCTATTAAACTAGTCAAAAAACCATTGTCATAGAAATTATTTTAGAAAAATTTTTCATCAAGAGATATTTTTTTTGAAAAAAATTCACTGGGAATAAAGCAAAAAGAAGGTGCAAAAGAGTTAAAAGAAAAGAAAATTGCATAGATTTAAGGAAACTTAAGAACAATAAAAAGTAATCAGGAAGACAGTAGATAGCGATTGACATTGCCTTTAAATTAGTTAAGATCAAAGAGTTGGCTGAAGACTGTGGAGCCAGAAGAGTTCCCCACAAACGAGAAGTGCGAGAAAAGAAACTGTTAGCATAGAACTTATGATTACATTTATCCAGCTCAACTGTAAATTGATGAGACCTCATCACTAGTCTAGTACTGCGCTTAAATTCATAAATTGAGGTACCATAGAGAAGAGTTCATCCAAACAATTACCATGAAAGTATTTATACAAAAGGTACAGGAAGCTACGTTACGGCGGTGAGAAAGTGACTGAAGCCGTGATGCCAGGTCAGGACCAATAACATTACAGATTCTTCTTTGGATTTTAGAAATCTCTAAATATATATCAGTAGCTCCAGGTCAGATGCTGCAATAGTCAAACATCAAATGGTAGACTTGTAAATATGTAAGATAGATTCTGGAAAGAAAAAAAAAAATTTTCTAGCCAGACATGGTAAACAACCTTTCCCAGCAATTGATTCAATATAATCTTTCTATTTAATGAGAGGAAGGATGATGATGAGAGATTATTTGAACAAGTTTAAATACTTTTCTGACTGATTGATTTGTTTTTGACAGCTTATCAACACTTTTCAGATTATTTAAAACCAGAAAATATTTTTAGATTGCAAGATATTTTTGAGATAATAATGGTGATACAAGTAATAATGTTTAACCCATAGAAATGTGGAGAAGACATGGATTCATACCATTCTCAAGGTAAATATATATAACGCTCCCAACAGCAATTCGAACGCAGCACTCCGATTAAGAATTTCGAGTCGCTATCCATTACACTATCCGCACATCCAAGTATACAGCACCTGGTATTCCCAAGTAGTAACCCGTCTAGGTACTGACCAAGCTCCATGTTGCTTAACTTCGGTGATCGTACAGATGCCGGTTTTTCAATGTGGTGTTGCTGCATTGAATATAGAAAATAGAATCGCAAGTCTGGTTTTAAAGCCCATATTTTTCCGAGTTAATAAAAGTGATTTATGATCAAAGTGTTATTTTTATTAACCTGATTTGTTAATTCTCGTCCAATTTGCTTAGGATTTTCCTCAATTATTATATGCAGACTCACAAGGTTAACAGAATGCGATCATAAATATCAAGGGAGGAGGTGTCCGAGAGAAACATTTTTCGTTCCAAACTGACCAAATTACGTTGGTATATGTGGACATTTCAGCTTAATTTCCATAGCGAGAAGAACTGTTTATTGCCGCTCCCATTGCAGACGGGACCCTTTTCACTTCCTACAGCCTACAATGTCCATTCTAAGCTCATTTTAAAAAGGTAAAATCGATCGCAAATTTACGCACTCTGATATTAAGTAGTCTGAAAAGAAAGAAAAAAAATAGTTATTAGAGATTAACGGATATTTCACCGTAAGAATATGAAAAATTACACTACAAAAATACCCTAAAAGCGATCATGTCGACAGGGATTTAATTTCAACATAATACATGTGTTATTGAACACGACAGACAATTAATATTGGGATAATTTTGTTTCCGGACGAGGAAGGAACTGGCCACTTTCCGATGTCGATAGCCGATTTCAAGAAATTGTTTTATTCCCCAAAATGATCAGAATAAGTCAGGAAGCAATTGAATAAACCGAGAATAAAAACTATAGACACTTTCTGTAGAGTCTTCAACCAGACATTTGTTCCTTTGTACGAAAACAGAAAAACTGCATAGAAAGGAAACCAAATATTCTTATTTTTAAATAATTCTCTCTCAATCTCTCTCTCTCTAAATATATATATATATATATATATATATATATATATATATATATATATATATATATATATATATATATATATATATAATAGGGAAAGAGAGAGAAAGAGAAGTAGGAATAGATAGAAGAGAAAAGAGGAGAGAGAGAGAGAGGATGATACAGACTGTCACTGCTGGGTGCTGACTTCAATATCAACTTTTGTATTTACATACACTATCTCTGCTACTGAGCAATTTAATCCATAAATATTGCATACCATGAAAATATATTTTATCATATATATATATATATAGAGAGAGAGAGAGAGAGAGAGAGAGAGAGAGAGAGAAAGTTTTGAGATATTTTATTATATATATATATATATAAGTGAACACTGAAGTCAACATTCAGAGGCAACAGACTGTTTAACGCTAGACGCAATCATCAGTCCGCGAGTATTGGATTTTTTCGACTATTTATATATGGGACATTGGTGCATTGTGGGTAATCCAGTCGGGCGGTTATTTTAGCGGGAGTGGCATGTTTATTTATTTATTTACTTATTTATTTATTCGGGTTGATTTATTTTACTTTTTTTTATATTTTTATTTTTTATTTTATATAATTATTTAATCTCATCGGTTTTCTATGTTTTATTAACGCGGTAAAAAAAATTAGGCGGACTTGCTTTGGTCGCTTATTAAACTTATGTTTATTTATTAGTTCGGTTATTTTAGTGGGAGCGATTTGTACTTTCTTTATTTATTTATTTGTTTTGGATTAGTTTTTATTTTTATTTTTTATTTTTTATGTTTTTATATACTCTATTCGGTTTTCGATTTTGGAGTAACGTAGTAATTTTTTCATCGTTATATAGTAGTTATAGCTATTTCCTCGTCCAATTTTGGATTGATTGTTGAAATCCATTCTAACGGTTATTTTGGCGGGATTGGTTTGTTGATTTGTTTATTGCTTATTTATTTATTCGGATTGATTATTTTCACTTGTATTTTATGTATTTATTTTCTATTTCTATTTGTACTATTTCGTCTATTCTAGAGAGCGTGTTTTGTCAATTTATTTTACTTGTTTTTTATATTATTTTATTTATTTTTGTTTATCTTTTTCATTTTTCGATTTTTTAATTTAATGTAGTAAAAATTGTTTTCTTTGTTGCATTTTGAGATGAGCTCAGGTTTTTACTTAGTAATTTGTTTTGGTCTTGGAAAAAATAATAGCTCCATGCAAAGTTTGCATGTTTTGATTGATTGTTGTAATTTGATGATCTTTTTGAACTTTTTTCTAAGATATTTTTTGGTTCTAATCATTTCATTTCGCGACCACTAAAAAAAAAAATACAAAACAAACAAAATGCACACACACACGCGCAGATACCATACACATAAATTTGAAACACACACACACACAAAACATATATATATATATATATATATATATATATATATATATATATATATTATATATATCGTATTTTTCCTATAGAATGAAATTGAAGTTTCTTAATTTATAAAATTAAAATAGCTTTTTTTGAAAAATTTCAAAAATTTTTTATTTAAACTCTTTTTATATATATATATATATATATATATATATATATATATATATATATATATACAACTAACACAACATATATATGTGTATATTGTGTATATGTGGGTTTATGTGTGTGGATATCCTATATAGAATATATGTGTGTATGTATCTAAATGTTTACCAAAACAACATAAATACATACATATATAAATATATATATATATATATATATATATATATAGAGAGAGAGAGAGAGAGAGAGAAAGACGTTAAATGAACGATGTGTCTATTTTATTCCTATGTTTTTTCTTGAATTTTACTTTTTATATTTTCTCACACTCTATCTCTGATATTGTAGTACTTTATCCTATAAATATAGCACACCTTAAGACTATATTTCTTCATATATATATATATATATATATATATATATATATTTCCAAGAGGATAGAATCCAGGTAGAACTCAATATCCAGGACTGAGTAAGAATATAATATAAAAAAAAGAAACACTTTTATTCCTTGGTTATAATTTATTACATTGGAATCGAATTCCAAAGTACGTTTTTACGACTATTTAAACCTGAGTTCGAAACCCTCCGTTGTTGATTTGTTTGAAATGTGATTTCTTGAATATATTGGTGGAGTCATTCACAGACTGTAGCACTCTTGAAAAGCGGCTGAAAACCATTCGTAAGTACTGTGAATGAAATTGGGTGTGAGCAAGTCGACGGTTCTTCTAGCAGGATGTCACAATTCACCATGATCGAGGGTTTGAATGTGCACACGTATTTCAAACTGTTATTCATACCAGAGCCCTCACCCGAAACAGTGTCGATGGAGCGTATGTATATATATATATATCGGGTGTAACTTCAAAATTGTCCAAAACGTGTAACAGCATAATTGTCTATCCCACAAAATATTTAATATCTAAAAACAAAATGTTGAAACTTGACTAATGCATGGAATAATAATGCAACACAAAATGTACTTAGAACAAAATGTATTGAAACAAGAAAGTGTAAACAATATTTACATATAGTCTTTTGTATATTCCTGGTAAGACCGTTCCTGGAGAATGGGTTGACTGAGTCGCAGTCGGGCAGAGTCTCTGGTTGAATCTCTTGATTCCTTCCTCTCTTCCCGGTACCAACCATATTTATATGGTCGGTACTCCACTATGCAAATTAGGTGGATCCTACCACAACACAAAAACACTAGTCTAATTCCGTTTCTGTTTTCCAGATTTTCAGATTAGACGTTTAGCCATCTTGACGCCGTTTGTCGCAAGAATTACTGAAGAACCTTTTGACTTATTCAGCTAGAAGGAAAACAAGTTTAAATCCCCACTATGTCTTCCCAACTAAGCAATGGTGAGATGCAAATATCATACGGGCCATCAGTAATGGAACCAACATTCATACTCTGGCTTTCATCTTCAAAGTTTATTCAAGAACCATCCTGAGAACAGTGAAAAAGGAGCAGTAGAGAGGAAAATTATATCAGGAGGTCACAACATCAAAATAGATCATTATTTCAGCTAAGAGCTAAATGCATTGTTATCGCTCAAAGTAGAGTCCAATAATGTTATATAAACATCAGAGAATTCCTGTAAGATATCTTTAATCATTTCTAACATGCAAGGGTTCAAACCTTAATCTAACAATTAGACAATTTTGATGTTCACCAGATATATATCTATACATATTTATATGTGTGCGTGTGTGTGTGTATTTGTGTGCATGCGTTCGTGTCTGTGTGTTAGAAGGGGCTGAATGATTATGTTCTGACTTTTCATTCGTAAAAAGTTATAATGTTTAGTCATTAGGTCAAATCATTGTAAGTGGGTGTAGCTGAAAGTTTCCAGTCAACGCCCTCGAACAAACACACACACACATATATATTAATTTTATATATATATATATATATATATATATATATATATATTCATTTATATATTCGTGTGGGTAGGTGTTAGAAGCCGCAAATATTGTGTAACTGTATATGCGTGAATGCGTACTTATGGAAAAGCTATACTTATCTTGTACACATGAACATATGAAACGATCTATCATTTCCTATAAGTGCATTTAATTTATGCATATATATAATGGTAAAAATAACTTTAACATGCTCTTTATGTATATATATATATATATATATATATATATATATATATATAGAGAGAGAGAGAGAGAGAGAGAGAGACAGTAGACAGATATATATATATATATATATATATATATATATATATATATATATAGCTAGCTAGATAGATAGATATATCCTCTCGTTCTCTTTGCCCATTTTTATATAAATTAAAATGTGTTTATTTACATAGATAAACATCGTTTGTTTCATACGCAAGTACAGATAAATTGGTTTCACATTATATTATATAAGTGTGTGTGTGTGTGTGTGTAAATGAGAGAGAGTGTAAAAGTGATCTGTTAGCATCTGTGATATTAATATCTTGTGGGAATGGCCCAAAGGAGACGAAGATCAAAAGTAGTCCAATTTTATTAATGAATCCGCGCAATTTGTGGCATCGTTTTTTTTTCTTTCTATATTAGTCAGACTCATTTCACTAGTGATTGTTATCTCACATATATCAATTACCACGATATGCATTCAATTAACTCTCTCTCTCATTATATATATATATATATTTGTGTTTTTAATGTATATATATATATATATATATATATATATATATATATATATATATATTTATATATATATATATATATAAAAGCCATTTTTATGTTTAACATTTCTTTTTATAGATACAAGTATTTAAGTAAATGCTCTGTTTATAATAAACAGTAATAAATAACAAAACAAATGACGTCATACATTAAGAAATGGACAAAGTCCGACAATTTATTAAAGACATTTTTATGTTTAACATTCTGTTAATAAATTGTCGGACTTTGTCCATTTCTTAATGTATGACGTCATTTGTTTACATTTGGTACGAGATTCATGGAAGATTGAAGTTTATAAGCAGTAAATTCGACCTCGCCAACCGAACGGTCCTTTATGGCCGAGAGTTTAAGCACGTCAAGCTAAATGACGGTTCCGTATAGAATGCAGGTTCGAATCCTGTCAAAGGACGAATATTTTCTATTAATATTTCTCGAACATTCAGGCCGGTAAATGATATTTAATATTGTTTATTATAAACAGAGCATTTACTTAAATACTTGTATCTATAAAAAGAATGTTAAACATAAAAATGTCTTTAATAAATTGTCGGACTTTGTCCATTTCTTAATGTATATATATATTACGTCATTTTTTTTTTATTTATACATGCATAAACAGGCCGGTAAATGTTATTAATACTGTTTATTATAAGCAGAGAATTTATTTAAATATTTGTATCTATGAAAAAAATAGTATAAACAGAAAAATGTCTTAAAATGTCTTTGTCCATTTCATAATGTGTGACGTCATTTGTTTACATTTGGATACGCATTGAGCAGATATGAATGTGCGTGAGAGAATCGTGGAAGATTGTAGTTTAAAAGCAGTAAAATCGACCTTCCTTACCGAACGCTCATCTGTGGCCGAAAGGTTAAGGCACGTCAGTCTATATGACGGTTCCATATAGATTCCAGGCGAAATTTCCTATTAACATTTCTCGGACATTCAGGCCGATGCTAAATGTTATTAATACTGTTTATTATATAACAGAGCATTTACTTAAATATTTGTATCTATGAAAAGAATGTATAAACATAAAAATGTCCTAAAATAATTGTCGGACTTTGTCCATACGTACACAAAGTGTGCGATAGGTAAATTGTCGCCATTTACTATTTTTAATTTCATGCATGTGCGTTTTATTACATAGTATAGTAGGGTCAGTCGTGCACCGTCTGTGAAAAAAGATCACTAGGACGCCATTCCTTCAGCCAAAAATTTGGAAACAGAATAATGTACTTCTTGGCATTCATGTCGGATTACTCCAATACGAACACTTCAGAGTATTTGGATGTCAATCTGAGGACAGTGCAAAGCATTCGGAAAGAGTTGAATGAGTCTAACGGTGATTACGAAGGTACGGCAACTCGGAAAACTTACGCTTATCGTTCTGATAGGAAAAGAACTACCGAATTTTTGGTGAGGGCCTTAGACTCAATATGGAAGTCTACATCATGTTTCTTGAAGCGTCTGTGATGTCCTGGCTACTGGAAGACTCTATGTCTGGCGATAGTATACCTAACGTTAAGAATTTCCCTTTATCTGCTGTGTGCCAATAACTAGGGGTAGAATATCTGATAGATACCAAATCGAACAAGTTTCGATCCCAGCTTTTAACTATCGGATGACTAGCCACAGTGACGAGCTATGATACAGCGAAACAGGCTTGTATGTGGTTGACTACATATATATATATATATATATATATATATATATATATATATATATATATATGAAATATAGTTTTTAGGTGTGCTATATTAATGGGATAAAGTGCTCAATATCAAAAAATAGAGCGTATGTAAATATATATATATAACAGTGAACATTTTAAGTCAACACTCAGAGACGACAAGCTATTTCATGTTGGACGCAATCGTCAGGCCGCCTTTCGCCTCTGAGTGTCCACTGATATATATATATATATATATATATATATATATATATATATATATAAAATTAATGTGTGTGTGTGTGTGTGTGTGTGTATTTCTAGTGTGTTTATTGTGATGGCTTTATGGATTCTGCGCGTCCGCTTAAGTGTG
>CAHIKZ030002525.1:5000-57500 GCA_903632075.3 Acanthosepion pharaonis | reverse complement strand
GGCGATGATGGGACATATATAATAGGGTCTTCGAGGCATTGAATGTAACTAGCCAGTTTTTACTCCATTGGGTAGATTGCACAAGATTTTGAGATAGATCAGTTGCAAATCTCAGGCCACCGACAGTTTTAAAGGTGCGCCAGTATATAGACGTATCGTCGGCATGGATGTTTACAAATGATCTGAGTATATACTTAGGGAGATCATTTATATTGATCAAAAAGAGGGTGGCCACTGGGAGATGCCTGCGTTGACCGCTAGGGCTCTGGAGGACTGGCTATTAATAACTACCTTCAGTGATCTACATATTAGGAATGATTTTATGATCGAGAAGACCCTTCCAGTGATTCCATAACTGTAGAATTTGTATAGTAAACCTGTATGTCGCACCATGTCGAAGGCTTTTGAGATACCTAGTGCTATGGCCCTCGAGGTGTGTTTGTCGACAGGAGTATCACTGATTCTTTGAGTGATTGTAGTTAAGATATCAGCAGTGGATCGGACCGACCGAATACATACTGCTCGTCGCTAAAGAGTTTTTTTTTTTTACGATGACCTGCTTATTCATTATGACGGGTGAGTGTTGTGAAGGAGAAGATCGCACGCCCTCGTTTTTGAAAACCGGTCACACGCTTGAAACATTCCACGGGCTTGGGAAGTATTTCTCCTTCAAGTAGCGGTTGAATAATTTTGATAGGATTCGGGATAATTCCGATTCAATGTTCTTAAGACCACTAGTACGGCCCCTAGAATTTTGTCTGGACCATCGGGTCTTTTAGAATTGTGCCCGTATATAGTCGTATCATCGGCGTATACATTTACAACTGACCTGAGTATATTCTTAAGCATATCATTTATGTAGATCAAAAAAAGGCTTGTTCCAAGGAGTGGCCGCTGAGGGATGCCTGCGTTGACCGCTAGGGCTCCGGAGGACTGGTCATTGATAACTACTTTCTTATGAAGGATTTTATGATCGAGAAATCACATCCGGTGATTCCATAACTGGAGACCTTGTGTCGTAAGCATTTGTGTTACACTTTGTCAAAACATTTTGGAATATCAAATGCTGTGGATCTCGAGATGTGTTTGTCGTCAAGAGCCTCATTGATTCTGTGAGTGATGGTAGTTAAGACGTTGGCAGTGGATCGAGCGGACAGAAATACTGCTTGTCGCTAAAGAGTTTTTTTTTCTAAGTACTCGATGACCTTGCTTATTCAATATGGCTTCAAAAAGCTAGCTGATGATAGTGTGGAGACTGGCGGGTCTGCGTTGGTGTTATGGAGTGGTTTCACAGTGGAGGCTTGTATTTGTACTAAGTCGGTCTTAAAATAGGTTCGACGTACAAAACGTTAGGAACTTGATATAATAGGTAATGACGCAGAGTAATCTAGTTGTGGTCGCTGATACTTTAATATCCGACTAACGGTCGTCTGGCATCGACTGACTGACGATATTCAGTCACCCCACCACGAGGGCATCATGTGGCACAAGGCCTTTTTAACGTGGGATCTCCGAGCCGTGAGCTCGGCCAAAAATATGCCCATTGAACCCGTATAAACGGGTTCAGGGTCGGTTTACCTCCCCGAAAGAGAATCCGCTCTTCAGCGTAGCCTCCTTCGGGTTCCTCCCCGCCCGAAGGCAGAGAGTTCAACCGAACAGTCAGTCAGGAGTTGAACGACTGACGATATTCAGTCATCCCCCGCCACTGGGGCAGCATGTGACACAAGGTCGGTTATTTATTGTGGGTTCTCCGAGCCCGTGCGTTCGGCCCAAAAATATGCCCATTGAACCCGTATAAACGGGTTCAGGGTCGGTTTACCTCCCCGAAAGAGAATCCGCCCTTCGGCGTAGTCTACTTCGGGTTCCTCCCCGCCCGAAGGCAGAGAGTTCAACCGATCAGCCAGTCGACTGACTGATCGACTGAGCGTCTCCTACTACTCCTACTTATTATAGGTTGGAGAGTCTATTAACAATGGAATAGGTGTGTTCCACTACAACAGCTGGGAAGGAAAAGATCGCTTGCCGGCATTCTTGAATACCGGTCATACGCTTGATACTTACCATGGGCTTGGGACGTTTTTCTCCTTCAAGTAGTGGTTGAATAATTTTGCTGGGATTCCGGATAATACCAATTTGATGTTCTTGACTGACACTGGAATTTTCTTTGCCTCATTTGCTTTCTTAGTGTCGAGCCATTTTATAAATCTAGAAACCTCTTGTACTGTAATTGGGCTCAGTGAGATTTGGGAACTTGGGAAGGGGATGGTATTTGTCATCAAATATTGAATTAGACGCAAAGAAAGAAACGAAGAGGTTCGCCTTATCTGTCGAGGAAGATATGACCTCGCAGCCATTTATAATTGTAGATACAACCGCTTTAACTCTATTCATGATTTGATTGGTGATCTTCCAGAATTCATGAGGTCCAGTTTGTTTATCATCCGCCTTGGACTGGACTGCTCGGGCGTAGCTACTATTTTAATAACTTTGGTATTACTTAGATCGAAGTTGCGTTTGAATCTATTGCTATGTATGACAAATACATTTAATAAATAGTTACGTATAAAACCCTTTTTGGTTTCATAGATACGTTTATTTTAATTTTCTACAAGTTTCGCCAATGTATTTTGACGAGCAGGTATGACCGTTTATTTAATACATACTTGCCTCAGAATTAATATTATGGGTATTTTTCCTTCTGGTCATTTCTATAATAGTTTTGCATATGGCTATAATTATTTTGATATTGTTAACATTGGACAAAGACACCTGAAAGTGAATAAGTATAGGAAACTAAGCATTAAAAGTTTAGAAACATTGTTAGAAATAGAGAAAAGAATGTTGAGCTATGTATTATCTCTTATATGGAAACAGAAAGAAAAAAACTCTTTAGAAAACAAAGAGTACTGATACTAGTCTTTCTATAGGGCAGTGAATGTTGGGCAAAGACGAAGAGACTTGAAACTACATAAGTGAAGCTCTACAGAAGGATATTGAGAATACTACGGACCGGATATGTGAGCCACTTCAAAGTTTTAGAAAAAAACGGAACCAAAATGGAAACTTATACTTAACATTAGGAATAGTTGAAAATTCTAGGGCACATTATGTGGTAAGAACGTTTGGAAAATTTGATACTCACAGAACAGATTGAAGGCAAGACTAACAGAGGGAAATAATGCGTAACATCCTGAGCCTGGGTACATTGATGGCGGAACAAGGTTTAGTAGCAAAAAAAAACACAATTTATTAAGAGTTATGAAAGGCAAAATTGTTGCAGAGCCATGATTGCCTACGTCTTGAAAGGAACACGGCACATAGAAGAAGATATGTCATTGAATGCTGGACAATCTCTTGATAAATGAAGAAGCGGCTTTAAATAACAGAGATGTGGTTCTACCGACAAATGGTAAGTATTTCATATGCAGAACGTGTGAACCATGTGGAATTTCTAAGAAAAATCCCCCCCAAATACACTAACGTTGTGTGTGGCGTTGTTAGGACCAGAAATAAAGACACAAAGAGAGGAATAGAGTTAAACAAATATATTAACAGAAACAGTAATACAAACATATACAAACGAGAGTGTTACGGCAAGAATGTTCGGTCCGACTGTCAGAGCTGACTGCTGGAAACTTCACCCTTCAAAAGGCAATACCTGCTCCTATTTATAGCTGTGTGGGTAAATTACCATAACAACTAATAATAAAATAAAACTGTTCATATTTCTAGGAAATTTGTTTTCAATCATTTCATCCTGATAAAGAAGATAATACGAAAGGTGTCTATTGGGTTTGGAGTAGAATGAGAAGAGGAAAGAGCAGAAAGGACAACACAAGGGCAGAATTTAGGAAGAAAGAAGATGACGATTGCTATTGCGTTTAAATTTTTGAAGAGCATAGGTGTCAAGGAAGCAGAAAACCGGAAAAAATTCCCACAGGTTACACGTGTTGGAAAAGAAACTGTTGCAATAGAAGTTACGGTTAAATGCAGCTATTTTAACAATAAAACAATGAGACCTAATAGCCAATCTAGTATAAAGCTTAAATTCATTTGGTCGGGGTACCAAGGAGGGGAGAATATTAGAACAACTTCCATTGAAATACAGAGTGACCAAAATAACGGAAATTTTTGAAGTGCGTATTGCCAGACATGAGCAAGTGGCAACACTACGAGACAGTAACCTTGAGCAAGTAAACATTTCGCCATTTAGAATTCAAGATGAAATTCACAATATCCCAGCTGAGATGTTGCAGCAGTTAATGAGGAATCTCAACAGCAGATTTCAAGAATACATTCGTACAGGAGGTCGCCATGTACAGGATGTAATTTTAAAAATATGAAAATTCCATCATTGTTTCTTAAATGGCATGTTTTAAGGTTTCAATTACTATGAATAAAATATTTTTCTTCCATCACTCTTGGTTTTATTGGATTGTTAAAAAGATCCCGTTTTTTTTCGGTCACCCTATATTTATAGAAAAAACAGAGGGAAGACACATCTCAGCGATGGGATGTGACTGAAGTTGAGATGCCGTGACACATAATGAAGAAAGATGGCATAGAGAATATAACACTCGATAGACATAATGCTGACAAGGAAATTACCGGGTAACCTATGTAACATATGAATTGATACAAGAATAAGGAAAAAGGGTGATGGTTATGGGATAAAAATGATATAGAATAACAAAAAAAAAAAATCAGGGAATTGTGGGGAGTCTGCTAGTCTACATTCTGAAAGGAATAGCACTGAAGAGAATAATGGTCAAAGCACCATCCGAACGCGAATGTCTTTTGTCAGAAACAAAATGCTCAGCTGTTAAGGCTATCAATTCACAGCAATGTGGTTGATATGGCAATAAAAGATTCTGGTATAATGATATGGCAAAGTTGAAAAATTCGGTTAATAGAATTATCAACATCTCGTGACACACAATTGTAAACAGAATAGGCGTATGGGGGATTGGAGGTCAGAGGTATTTGTGTGGCTGGATTACTAGAGAAAGGATTGATTGATCGATGCATTGTGAGATAAATAAGAGTGGCGTAATTCAGGGAAAATAACTCGTACATAGATACGAAAAGAAAGTCAGAGATAGAAAACAAACAGTTAAGAACGAAAGTGACTCAGACATAATCGGATATATTTATATATATACGTATATACACTATGCACCAAAGGATTATGAGAGACCATCTTGATTTAATCATTAGTAAATAGCATATTTGTTTCGTTTAATTAACTCTTACAAAGCTAGGATGCTAAACTAATGAACCCAAGCAAGATATCTGTGCAGATAACAAATATTTACTCGTGTCTTAGCAGCAGGGCCAACGGATCCAAAAAAGTAAACATGGCTCTCGAAAAGGACCTACAATTATTAATTTACTGGGGCAAGAAAGGGCTTGCACATTATTTTGCGCCTTCTCCAGCTCACATTTCTCACTGACATGAAGTGGAACGACTATACTGAATCAATTGCTATGTCTACTGTTAGGAAGTTTCTTTCACTGAGTTATGACAGAAATACTTTCCTCGACTGACTCCATCTTGATCATTTATAAATAGCATTGACATATATGATTTTCCTCCTGTTGTATATTTCGATATTACTGACACAATTCAAAGAACAGTTAGTAATGGAATCGATCCTGATCGGCTATTTCCACATCAGTTACTTTCTCATCAACATGAAAAAATCCCTCTGTCTTTTCTACTTTTTATGGCAACTGTTCTGATAAGCGTTTCTCTTTAGTAACTCGACTGCATAAATTTAAGCATGATACTAGATTGGCAGATAGGTCTCACCATTTTCCTGCTAATAGTTTTTTTTCTAATAGTTTCTTTTGTTGCACTTATCTGTGGAACTACCGTCCGATTTCTTGCTTCCTTGCCATCTTAAAAATTTAAATGCAACTCCAAACGCCATCTACTGTCTTCCTGAACCCTTTTTTCTTTTTTGTTCTCACTAACATTTTCTCTTTCACTTCCCGTAACACAGTGAGTCCGAGGAACATTATCGCATTGCTTGGGGCGAAATGACTAACAAAAGGAGTGCGTGGTGTCATACATTGTAAAAAGTAATTATATAAAATGAAAAATATCCAAACCGAAGCTTACTAGTAACCAGCAAGGTAGTTCAGACGATCTAGTTGATTTAGTAGACGATTTAGTAGATTTGTTTTGAAAAAAGCAAGCAATCTTCAATTATTACTTGTTTCTTCTAAATTAATCCGGCTGCATCCAAGCCATTGATTTCTGTCTGTCTGAATGTCTGTCTGTCTGTTTCTCTCTGTGTCTCTGTCTATCACTCTCTCCCTCTCCATACATACGTATATATATATATATATATATATATATATATATATATATATTAAAATATGTATATATGTGTGTATGTGTTTACTAATTCCCCGTAATAGGACAGGGTGTATGTATGGAGAGGGAATATGCATGCTGACAAAAACGTAACTAGAAATAGATCTAAGAACACACAGGGGTCATTAAAAGAAAAGAATGCCGATAATTCCTTCACTATTCCTCGGACCAATTTTAATTGTTTTATAACCCTTCACGCAGAATTTGTCACTGCCAGTTCAAGAAAGACATTTGGGTCACTAACACACTAAAAAGTGAATGTCTCATATCGAGAATATTTAACATCGAAAAACATAACAAAAAAACTAATTACTTTTCATATGTGGAAATCACCACCCTTTAGCTGATGACGGTCGCGAGACCTTAAACTCGGTAGCAAAATTATAGAAAATAAAGCATATTTTTGTCAAAAAGCCACATTACAACAAAAAACTTTTGAGGTATCTTTCTTCTTTTTAATATACACACTTTTGCCTCGTTGCTCTACTCCTGTATTGAGCCCTATTTTAAATTAATGTTACGAACCTTTGAATTTATATTTTTTCGTTCTTTTACACACACACACACACAGACACAAACACACACACATACACACACACAATACACACACACACACACACATATATATATATATATATATATATATATATATATATATATTATTGAACACTAAAAAAATATTTAAAATTAACATCTCCACAACATACTGGGTTGTATATTAGTATTCTTTTGTTTTTATTATTATTTCATTTAGATTCCTCGACTAGTTTCGGCCAACATGGCCATCACGAGGAGAAAAAGAAGTTTTCTTCATTGTAGTAGCAGTGAACTGCAGAACTATATATATATATATATATATATATATATATATATATATATAAAATTATATTTAGAAAAAGATAACTTTAAGGTTTCATAGAATTAAAATTTATTTCCTTACAGCCGAGATTTTGGTCCTAATTCATCAGATCTGGGTGACTAAATTTTCCAGGCTTAAAAATTTACATATTATTTTTTTATTTATGCACACATCTTAAAAAGCACACAAATTAAAAATAATAATATGGAAAGTCTTAAGCCTGGAAAAATTAGCCGTCAATATTTCTTGTAAGAAAATGAAGATCTGACGAATTAGGACCAGAATCGCGGTCCTAAGGAAATAAATTATAATCCCATGAACCCTTAAAGTTGTCTGTTTCTTAATATAATTAATATTTGCTCTGTTTTTATATTGAGCTATTGGAATAATAAAGACATATTGTGTCTAATTATTTTATACTTATCCTTTCTAGTTGTCAAATCAGTTTCTTGATGTTAAATGTAATTGCATATAACAAACCTACATTGGAGTGCTTGTTTAGAAAAATATTCCCTAACTACAGCGGATAAATTAAAAGTTTTTAAACTATAACATATCGCGTTCGCGCTTGTTTTGAAAAATTGCCATCAAAACGGAATACCGATTTTATCGCAGTTAAATTAAATTTTTGTTTGTAATTTACCCCTGAAGATGATCTTGGAAAATATCGAGAGTACTTGGGTTTAAAAACCTACGGATTTCCTTGGTGAATTTCACTTTAACATCAAGGAAATGATTAGACAATTGAAAAGGATCAAATTTAAAATAAGTAGAGACAATATCTCTACATTATTCAATGAAACATGCTTTAATGAAGATACGATGCCTCAATATATATATATATATAACGTCATCCACAGACAGACTGTTTCGCAGCTCATCAGTGGCTAGACGTCCGGTTGCCTCTAGCTAGGACCGAAACCCGACTGAATTGGCGTCAGTCGGAGATTCTACCACTAAGCCGTCGGCACGGATGAGAGTGGATTTTAGTGTATTTATTTTTAGAAACACGCCCAGTGACCGACAGTGACTCAATTCGCTTTTCGCGAAGAGTCTCGCTATATTAGCTATAATAGTCACTGTTTACAAACCCACACCTCTTCCCCAGAGAGCTCAACTGAAATTAATTTTTCAGGAGCCAATATAACGTCATCCACAGACAGACTGTTTCGCTGTTTCACAGCTCATCAGTGTGGCTAGATATCCAGAGTCGGAGATTCTAACCATTAAATTTGTCGGCGCACGGTAAGGATGGAGGTGGGTTTTAGCGTATTTATATATATATATATATATATATATATATATATATATATATATATATATATATATATAGCTGGGTAAGAGTTTTCAGCTACTTAGTGTAGGTGAAAGCTTTCGGAAAATAGTGGGAGGTTTACTAATGCTCTCTTTACTCACAACTTACAGGATAATCACTAAAAACGTGAACGCACACACATATATGTATACGTATTAATGTATATAAACTTGCATATTTAGCGTACACATTTTTTAAAATATCTGTTCAGTACGTAATCTGTCATTTAACATTTTCTTATTAAGTGTGAATTGACTTCTTGCGCAGGTATTTTTCGTTGTTTTCTCTACAGTATGAAATTTAGAATAAACCTTCTCCTGCCCTGGTTGCCATTCGAGGCTGGTGATCCTATTCTATTATGCGGTTTAACCCTTATCTGGGAAACATATAAATAGGCTTGCTAATTTCAGTTTCCGTGTCAAGAAAAGTTACATTGCCTAAACTTCCTAGTGCATGTTTTCTTACATGCTTCAGCTTTGATTAAACTGTATTATATTCTATTAAAATATCAGGAACTCCTACAGTAGATTCCAAATGAACCTCACCGGGGGGAAAAAAACAAACAATAACTTAGTCTTTAGACATCTAGATTTCTCATTTTGCTCGATATAAAAATAAGTCATTTTTGGATAAGATGGCCGAAATCAATGGAAAAGGAGAAGCTTCAATATTATCTGTCTATATCTCTGAGATGAAGATTACTTACATTATTTACATTATTCGGACTTTTATCCTCATTTTTGTTGCTATATTCAAAAAGTTTCGGCCGTTGTACGCACCGGCCTTCTTCAGCTGATTAGAATTTCAAACCGAACCCTTTATTTCATTCACAGGTGGAGATTGTTCTAGTTCCACGTGCCATGCATTCAACATCTGTTTATATCTCTTAGATGAGGTATTATGATTACTTAATTATTTACATTATTCGGACGGTTATCCTCATCTTCATTTCCATATTCACAAAGTTTCGGCCGTTGTACGATCCGGCCTTCTTCAGGTGATTGGAATTTCGAACCGAACCCTTTATTTTGTCAACAGGGGGAAGATTTTTCTAGTTCCGCATGCCATGCCTACCAAGCATAGAAATGGATACAATATGGAAACCAGTAATAAGCAGTGCTAGAGAAAAGTAATGAATTACAACAAAAAATTGCAAGATAAGTTCTGGTTAAAAATATCCAGTAATAATACGAGAAAAATTGCAGTATGAGCACAGATACAAATGCTTGCTGAGAGATTAGGTTTATATGTCCCAGAAAATCATAAGCAGCTGCCCTCAAGAACACATAGCCCAGTGAATAAAAGCGTTGGTTAGAACCAGTGAATAGTTGTAGGTTCAATACCAGGATACAGTGGTGAACCAAAACTTGGCGTGCTGAGTTAAAAAGAACTGAGACATCCGGAAGAGGCATGGAGCGTGGAACTAGCACAATCTACCCCCGTGGGCGAACTAAAGTGTTCGCTTGGAAATTCCAATCGCTTGAAGAAGACCGGAGCGTACAACGGCTGAAACGTTGAGAATATCGCAATGAAGATGAGGATGACAGTTCAAATAATCTAAGCTTCGGCATTTCAATTGGAGAAATGCCTCCTGGTTTTATTTATTTTTGTGCGATTTAATAGGCAAATCTTCATTACGAAATTCTTTAAACCTAGACGAACTTTAACCACAGAAAACAACATTAAAATACAATTTTGTTTGAATTGCCCATTGAGATATCAAAGATACCTTTTCTTGGTAGATGATTTTACTGCGTGTATCCATATTTAATATTAGGCAAAGAGAACGTGACCAATGGCCATTTGAATATGGGTTAGATATTTATTAAGGCACGCAATACGATCCGTCTGAACAGAATTTGATATCATTCAGACAATTTAACAGGAGATTGAGGCGTTGTGACTATAATATATACAGGGACCTCCCTAACTAATAGAAAAATAAGCTTTGTAGTCATTCTCTTGTCAGAACATCGAAAGAGCTAGGGGCATCAGAAGGTTGATCTATAAATTACCTATGTAGCTACTAAGTACGGAATAGGACATAAAGGATATTGGGGGATGCGTCAGCATAAAACAGGAAGCCAACCTACCTCAGCTAAGGAAACGCACACACAAGGCAACTGGATGAGAGGCAGTTGTTTAAACACCCGGACCGTGTGGAAGTAGGCAGAATACGCGACAACTCCGTGAGAAAAATATCAAAAGTTTACAATCCCTTTGAATCACGACATTTTATTTGTTCAGAACTGAATAAATATTTTTACATCCAAAACTTATTATCTAACGTTACTTATCGTAAACCTTGTCAGCTTCATCTTGTAGAAACAAGTTAAAAAATTAATCAAACAATGAAAACCGAATTCATTCTGTTATTGTGAAATTTACAAATTAACTGAGAAGTGACACAAGATCAGCAAAAGCCAGGAAAATACATTGGCAAATGAATAACTGTTCCATACAAATAAAAGTGTTTAGTAATAAGTTCAGGAGAATGTCGTATTCTTCTCACATAATGCGATTTATTAGTAATAAAAAATATTGTTAATGAGTTTCTATTCGATATTGCAGACTCTAGATAGATAACAACTTGTCATAATTACATTTGTTTATGGATTTTAGATATGGGTTATGTACATTCGACCTGCAGGCACAGTTCCAAAAAATATTTTTTTTTATATTTACCCAAAGTGATTTCAACAATACAAATATTACAGAGAAAAAAAATGAAGGATGCGGGAAAAGAGATAAAAGAAATAGAATTAAAGAAGAAGAAGAAGAAGAAGAAGAAGAAGAAGAAAATAGTGAAAGTGAAAGTGAAAGGAGGCAAAATAATATAAAAGACGAAGAAAAGCGAGAAAGTATCAAAAGGCAAAATAATATAAAAGATAAAGAAGAAGAAAATTTTAGAAAAGACAGAAAAAAAAAAATTATATTTATAAAGAAAAAAAAAGATGGAATTCATTTACAAAATGTTTTTAAAAAAGATGAAGGAAAAGATAGAAGAGAAAAAAGGCAAAAATTTTTATTTAAGAAGACAAAAAAGGAAAAAAAGCACAAAAAATTCAAAAATATTTATAAAATAAGAAGAAGAAAGAGATTAAGAAAATTTAATAAAGAATATAAAAGAATGAAGGAGAAGGAAAGAGAGAAAGAGACAAAGAATAGATGACGTGACTAAATGCAAAAGAATATAAATGAAGAAGAAAATTAATTTCAAAAAAAAATTTGACAAGAAGAAGAAAAAAAATGAAAAGACAAAAAGTTTTTTAGAAAAAAGAAGAAAAAATAGAGGAAAAGATAAAAATTAAAAATTTTATAAAAAAAAAAAAAAAATCCATTTTACAAAAGGCAAAATAATAGAAAAAAAAGAAAATTTTTTAAATTGCAAAAAAATTTAAAAGAAAAAAGAAGAAGAAAAACAAAAAAATTATCTTAAGAAAAAGTGTATATTTATCAAAAAAAACAATGTATAGACTAAAAGAAAAAGAAAAAAGGTAAATTTAATAAAAAAAAAGAAAAAAAATGAGAGCTTGAAAAAGCAAAAGTATATAAAAGAAAAAAAGAGAAAAAAACATAAAATATTTTAATAGAAGAAGAAGAAGAAGACTAGATGAAAATGGTCTTGTAAAAACAGGTATGCGGTATTGTTAAAACAGAAGATGAACCAAGATGAAATAAAGAAGATGGCGACGGTGGAACGAAGTAAAAAAATAACTGACAATAATAGTGTCTTTAGGGAAAAAGAACTGAATGATTGTTTATTTTTTACGGCTTATCAACATTTTTCAGGTTATTTAAAGCCAGAAAATATTTTTAGATTTTATGAATTTCGTGGAGATAATAATCATTTATTGATATATGTCCTACTATTTAACCCATAGCTGGGGTTAGTAGAAGCGGATTCATACCATTCTCAATGTTATTTTCGCGTAAGTGAATATAACAAACCCAAGTTGAATTAGAACCCGGCACTCCGATTTTCAGTTCCGAGCTGCTATTTATTCTGACATCCGCCCATCCAAGCTCTACTGCGCCTGGTATTGCTAAAAGTACTGGAAGAAGAAAAGAAGCAGATAGAATGGTTTAAGAAGGAAAGAAAGAGAATGTTATAGCCCCAGTGGAAAGAAGCACATATAGAGAGATTGAAAGGAAAAAGAAAAAAATAAGAAAGAAAAAAACGGTATTATGAAGAATGTACAGAAAAATAGAAAAATCTTCAAAGATGAAGAAAATATTGAAGAAGTTCAAGGAGAAAACGAAGGAAGAAAACGAAGAAAAGAAATGAGGAGATGAAAAGAATGATTAAAAAAAAATGAAGAATTCCTTTTAAGAGAAGAATTGAAAGAAAAAATAGAAAGATGAAAACTTTCATATATAGGAATTATATATATTTGTCATTCATATCACCAGAGATATAAACATTGGAAAACACAAAGCATTTTGAATAAGTAGATTGAAGTTTTGATGGTAAAGGAAATATATATATGGGAATTAGCGTTCGTTTATAATTTATCACCTTTTCTATTTTTATCCTCTATTAATATATATGATCATTATTTTATATATCCTCTATGGATCGCCATTTTCTATACTATTCATATACTATTTCTCTATTTGATCATAATTCGGTGATTAAAATTCGAGCGAGTATTATCGAGCAAGTACTATTATATGTGATATTCGAAAGCATCTGACACCAGTATTGTTCAACGGCGTTACTATCTTTGTATCTGCGAAACAAAGTTCTACTACAACGATCATTTCGAAAGTGACAACGAGTATTCATTGACATTACAAAAAAATTTAAACAATTAATATATATAATGGATACCATGTTTACTGAAAATTGGATTGTGCTCAAGTATATTTATCAGGTCATCCGATAAGTTCTGTCCAATTTTAACTTTTTGTTAAAATGAACAAAATTTAAAGAGTATTTTATAATGTCTAATGGAGCTGAACATTATTTTTATGTTTAGATGGATTTAAACTGATCAAATTTTATTTCAGAGAACAATAAAATTAAATTTTGTTTGATTAAAAAACCCTGCTAACATGGAAGTACCCAAGAATCATTTGAGGCACATAATGCTTTATGAGTTCAAGAAAGGAAACTCAGCAGCCGAAGCGGCTAGAAACATTCACTCAGTTTATGGAGAGGAATGTGAATGAAAGAACTTGCAGAAGATGGTTTGCAAAATTCAGAGGTGGAGATTTCACCCTTGAAGATGAAGATCGAACCGGACGTCCAGTTGAGTTTGATGAAAAGCTTCTTGAAGCAGCCCTTGAAGAAAATCCTGCTTTATCAGTTGAGGAATTGGCAGTGGTTCTCAGTTCAAACCATACAACTGTTCATCGTCATCTTCAACAACTTGGAAAAGTTCCTAAACTTGGAAAATGGGTGCCTCATGAATTGTCTGAAAACAACCTCAAATCCTGAGTTGACATCTGCTCTTCTCTCCATTCTCGCCAACTTGTTTCACCTTTTTTGGATAGACTTGTGACTGGCGACGAAAAATGGATCTTTTATCGAAATGTTAAGCGTCGTAGACAGTGGCTTGGTAAAGGGAAGGACCCCAGCCACAGCCGAGAAGGGAACTTCATGGGCAAAAGGTTCTTCTTTCAATCTGGTGGGATCGCCAAGAATAATCCACTTTGAATTCTTACCACCTAATGCAACAATTAATGCTCAAATATACTGTCAGCAATTAGAGCGTTTGAACCAAGCTTTGAGGAAAAAAAAAGACCTGCTCTAGTGAATCGAAAAGAGGTGATGTTTCATCAGGACAATGCGCGACCCCACACAGCAAGAATCACGTCACAAAAGATCGAAGAACTTGGTTGGGAGAAAATTCCTCATCCACCTTATTCTCCCGATCTTGCTCCTTCAGACTACCATTTGTTTCGTACATTACAGAATCATTTGGAAGAAGCAGCTTTTGTAACAGAGGAAGAGGTTAAAACTGACATTTGTGAGTTCTTCGAATCAAAGCCAAAAGAATTTTACAGTAATGGAATTAGTAAGCTTGTTAATAGATGGAAGGAAGTCATAGATAATCAGGGAAAATACATTGTTGATTGAATCTGTAATTAAATGTAACATTTGGTCACTTGTTTTCTTTATTCAAAATTCGGACAGAACTTATGGGATGACCTGATATATGACGTATAATATACGTTAATATTTAAAATACTAAATAATTCTAATAAAGAAAAAAACTATATTTTTTAAAATCAAAGAATATTTAATTAAACTAAATTTAAATTTGGACAAGGGAATGACTTTTATCCAAAATATAGAAGGAGAAAGCCAAAAAGATGGAGGTTACATCGGCAAGATCAAAATAAGATTTTTATGGACGTCAAGTTGATCAAAATAATCACAAACCAAAACCTTGCCTTAAATATATTTTGTTGAGACAATTCAACTGTCATATCAATGTTGAAATCTGATCATCAATTCATTCAATCAAGTATTGCATCAAATACATATCAAATTTGAACAAAGTAATGACTCCCATCCAAAATATAGGAGAAAACCAGTAGATGGAGGTCATGTTCGATAAAATCATTTTCAAGTAATATTGAAATGCATCATTTTTAGAAATTTAACAATGATTTAAAATCAATCATCATTTTCTTACAAAATAATATAACACGCAGCCATAATATGGTAAAAAAAATCAATTATAACAATAAAATATGCAAATGAAAAAAAAATACTATTACAAAGACATTCAAAATGTTGCAAATATTCAAACGACCAAATAGGAAAGCGATTATCTCTCTTATGAATTTAAAAAAAAGCATAAAAACACTTATTAGAGAAATGTTTAAGATTAAGGATTATCAAAAAGTCCGTACATAACGTAATGAGGAAAGATATTTTTATACAAATACTTTTAGTCTAAACTCCTTTCTTCTCAATGCACTTAGTTAACCTATTAACTGCATAGATTTTACACCATAGTGTGAAATTTGCGTTTCTAGTCTAATCCTTCATCTGTCTCAGAAAACCATGGAGTATACTAGCTTGGCTAGTCATCCCTTCTTGAAAAACGTCTGCCCATGCACATTTGTGTTCAATTTCAAAAGTGCCAACTTATGGGTTTTACTGCAACTTTGCTGAGCGAACCGTGATTACAGTTTCTGGGAGATTACATATTTTCTTGGATTAACAAATAAAAAAAACAAATAAAAAATCTATGGAAATTCTAATGAAAAGGCTTTAGTCAACCTGTTAAATTTTTGATTTTCAAAAAAAATCCTAGCTGTTTGTATTACCAAACATTCTCCCCATGTCAATATTATCAAGAAATCTCCTCCTTGATAAATCGACCATATTGATATTCAAGCAAAGGTTTCATGTTCGATATCATACTATACACGCGGTCCTTATCAAAATGTTCAAGTCCGATGACTAACGGTCCGAAATGTTTCATTTTTTGATTAGAGTATTCAAAAAATCATTTGAATGAATTGTCAAAAGCCATAAAAAAATGGGGGTATGTCCTTATTGCATGAATTGTGTCCAAAAAGATAATTTATAAACTTTTGGATTAAAAAGGGGTTTTCATTACATTTTCATTATAGAGGATTTGTTGCTGTCGTGGATTTTATGTATCATCTTGGGTGGTTTCTTTCAGAGTTGCCAGGATTAACGTTTTATTTAATTTTATTTTTTTCCCAATCACATCTTGGGTTTGACCAACACTTTAAATCAAAATAGAATATTTATATTTGGATGAATTTATATGCAAAATTTTTGTGCAAATATAGATTGTTAGTGACCAAAAACACTAAACCAAAATGGTAGAATTAAACAAATTTCTTTTGTTTTTCCTTTTCAAAAGTCAATATTCGACTTTCTGTCAAAACTGGGCTAGAAAAGGTCCTATACATTATTTATAAATATATCTAAATACAGGGTTGATATATTAAAGAAACTTTGGTTTATTTTGAAGGAGTGGCTTATCAACCTCTATGGGTTATTTAATGAAATCTAAATATTTTGAACACAATTTTATGGCTTCAATTAAATATATTATGAACGCATTGTTTTATTCTGGAGGTTCAGATTATATCTTTTTCCTTTACATGTTTACCGAACCAGATCAACTTTGGACCTAAGAACAAAAGCAATTAAGAGGTTTGAAAAATAGTTTTGTGAAGATAACGTAAATTGAAACTCAGAGTTTTTAGAATTTTTCATTGGATTTAAAAAATGTATAAATGCAATAACATTTTTTTTCAAATATAAATTTAGCCAAAAAACCTTTTTTTTTTTTTTTATTTTCATTATTTAAATATTTATTCGAGACTATAAACAATTTTTCCATTTTTGGACACAAGCCGTTTTTTTTTTTTTTTAAAAATATAGCAATTCCATTGTTCAATGTTTAGATCATATCGTTTTTTTATTGTGCGTAACAGTTCAACCCATAAATCACAATTTTTTTTTTCCATCATGTCTGTTTTTTAATTTTAATTTAAAAATCGGTAGCGAATTTTGTATCTAAAATAATTCATATTTATCTATATCTCATATATTTAAACCGTTATTTAACTCCTCTTTTTAAAACTTCTCTCTTTAAATTTGTGTGTGTTTTTTCATTTTAGGTACATTCTGTTCTTCTTTTTTTTCTGTTACCCCCTCTATAATTTTTTAATTTCCTTCTCACAATTAACATCCTATACCCACACATGTACACTCTTAGTAAAATTTTTTTTTTTATGCCCCGGATGTTATTTTTTCTGATTTTTTTTTAATTTGTAGGTCTGATGAATTGATCGTGATTACGATTCCAATGTAATAAATTATAACCATGGAATATTAGTGTTTGAGCCTTTTATATTATATTCTTGCTCTGTCCTGACATTTATTATATATACCTAATTCTATCCTTATATTTTTTTTATATATATATATATATATATATATATATATATAGACCAATAATATTTTATAATATATATATATATATATATATATATATATATATATATATATATATATATGAGAATAGATGAATGTAGAATATCCAATATTGAAACTGCTGCTAATTTAAAATTATTACCCGATGTATAATCACAGAGCTATAATTGATATTAATAATAAATATACATTTTAACTCGCTGATTGTAGAACATTTCGTTTCATGCTGAACCAAATCGTCAGGAGAAAAAAAATTTTATTTTTATTTTTTAAGTTTTCAACCAAAAAATATTTCAAAATTATTAAATAGAGAGAGAACAAATAAAATAAAAGGAATTATTAAGTCAAATAACTATTGACATTTTTTATTTAAATTTTTGAAGATCAAAGTTGACTGGAAAGGAAGAATATAGAAGAGAGTTCCAAAAATGAGAAGTTTTAGAGAAGAAACTTTTTCAACATAGAACTTAACTCATTAAATTTATTATAATACGCTTAGAGTTAGGTACCAAAATCGAAAACACATCCCTAAACAATTACCATCTCCAAAATATTTACAGAACAGGCACCAAAAAATATATTAAAAATGACCATTCTGTATCATACTATTATTAATATATCCCAACAGGTGATGAAAAATGAGTTCCATAGGACAATATTCAAGGATAAATTTTTTTTCAATTTACCACAGAAACTATTTATGGAACAAACAATGCCCTTCTCCTCCATGACAACGCGAGGCCGCATATATTTAGAGCAATACAGAAAGATATTTAGGAACATTTCCGTCTTTCTAATTGAAACCTACATTCACCAATTTCACCAACCGATTCTTATTTGTTTTCGATCGCTGAGAAACGCTTCGATGGTGAAAATTTTCTCAAATGAAAACTATATTCAAGAATTTGTTCATAATTTTTCACTTGAAAACTTGCGAAATTTTATTCAAAAGCTTTTTTACTTTAAAAACCTTTCTTTATAATGGCGGATATAACAGTTCTAAAAATAAATATAATTGTTTTTTTCTGTTTTGAAGAATAAAATTGAAAAGCAGAAATGGAAATAACGTGTGATAATCTAACAGTTAAAACAAGTTCCTTTTTTGTCTTTTCTTTTTTTTTTTTTTTTTACTGTTTAATAGGTTATAGACCAAAATATCGTGATGGTAAAATGGCCGGCTCCCTGTACCGCTCGAATAAGTACTTGATTCCGCATGATATCCTCTGCCTTTACAAGGCCAAAAAACTAAATTACCATTTCATATCTTTGAATGAAATGAAATGCCAAGACCTCAATTTCCATGCTTTGATAGAGTTCAAAAAATGAATCTGAGCCCTTTTGGGTGACCATTTATTCTCCACCCTCCAAACCCCTGTCCCACAGGCGAAAATTGTTTTCAAGATTTCCTCCTAACTGATCTTATTCCTTTAGAGTTCTTAAAACCCAATGAAACACAATATGGACATTTATATGCTAGCATATGCAACGAGGCAATAATTTTTTTTTTTTTTTTTTTTAAAATTTCATTCAAATATGGCAAAGGAACACAAGGACGTTACAGCAAAAATAAGGCCAAGATCAGAAAAAAGTTTAAACTTGAAAAGGATGAGGAGTCCAAGCCTGGATATTTTACAGGCAACTGGAAAAATGTCGATTGATTATTACATTTTTCAATAGCTGGAAAATTAATTTGATTCGGGGAAAAATTCTCTAATGAAAGGAGTTCCAAGGCGAGAGGTGCGAAACCTTTTTTTGGATCAAAACCAGTGACATTTTTCCTTAAAAGATATCGAAGTGAAAAAAAAGTCATTGAAAATGATAAGGAATACTTATTATTTAATTATTTTTAAATAAAATATAATTTCACTTTGTGTTCTTTTTAGAATAACATTGATTAACACAAAGCCGAATTTCTTGTCTCAGTCTAACAATTCTGTCTATATTTCTGAGATGAGGTATTATGCCAATTATTATTGCATATCCGCCTCTGGAGCCTGTCAAGAACCCCGAGGCAAACAGAAGGAGCTCCAGACCATATATGGCAGCAATACTCCATGGAAGGGCGAATTGTTAATTTGTAGATCTGGAGGATCGATTCCGGGGAGAAAAATTTCCTGGCGCGGCACAGTGAGCCAACTTTGTGTGTGTGTGTGTGTGTGTGTGTGTGTGTGTGTGTGTGTGTGTGTGTGTGTGTGTGTGTGTGTGTGCGCGTGTGCGTGCGTGTGTGATGTATTCTCCCTTTATCATATTCTTTCTCTCTACTATTTCTTAGTCTTTCTTTTTCTTTCTTTCTTTCTTTTCTAAATTTATCTTTCTCAGGGTTTCTCTATCATTTTCATCTTTCTTTCTTATTACCATTCCCTCTCTTTATTTATGCCTCTTTATATTTTCTTTCTGTCTTTCTCATCTTGTTTCTTTATCTTTCTCAAATTCTTTTCCCTTTTTTTTTTAAATATTTTCTTTCTGTTCTTGTGTTTTTTCGTTTTATTTCTCTTTTTTTTTTCTCCCTTTTATATTTTCATGATCTCGTTTTAAACATCCTTCTACTTTTCTTTGTATTTTCTCTCTGTCATCTTCCATTTGTTTTCCTTCCTTCATTTTCTTCACACTCTCGATCTTTTTCTCCCTTTGGTTGTCTTTCCTCTTTACCGTCAGTGTTTTTCTCTCCCTTGACCCTTCATAAATAACTTTTCTCTCTTATCTTCTCTTTCCTTCCCTCTTCCTTTCTTTAAAAAAAAGGTGAAAGAAAGACAACTAAGAGAAAGAAAAGTCCTTCCTTTCTCTTCATTTTCTTTCTTCCTCGTTGGTTGTTATCAACTTCATATCTTTTCTTCTTTTTTTTCCATTCTTTTCCTTCTTCACTTTTCTTTCAAAGCGAACATCGCGCCATTTAATTACAGGGTAACATTTTGCCAAATGTCAAAACACCTTTTTGCGCCAGTCCAAAGCTAAAAATACTTACTTAACCTTTTGTTTTTCCTTTTCACCACTACCGTATTTTCTTCTATCTGTGTCAGTTACTCACCGCTTGACGACACCACGACTCCTGCCAAACCGCTGTGAAGTCTTGGCTGCCCGTTCAGCTAAGCCATTAGACTAAAGAAACTGTTACAGGGACACAGTTAACATTTACTTCGCATAAGCAGTTATAATTTCACGTAGAAAAAGAAACATCAATAACAACGTCATTTGATATTTGCAGTTGAACATAATGTTTGACCAACATTTATTTATATACAGTAATACACAAAGGAATTTTAGAACTCTATTTACATTATTCAGACTATTGTCTTCATCTTTGTCGCCATATTTATTACAACGTTTCGGCCGTTGTACACTCGGGCTTTCTTTGGGTGGTTGGAATGTCGAACTGAGCCCCTTCTTCCGCTCACTGGGGTAGACTGTTCTCAAAAACACATGGCACAATAGATAAAGGCGTTGGTTAGATCCAGTAACGGGACACAAAGAGTGTGAGTTCAATACCCGGTTAAGTCAGTGGAGAACTTGAAGAGGGGTATTAACAGGAGATAACTGATAACTGACATCCATTAAACCTGGCACTTGGAACTAGAACAGTCTACCCCAGTGAGCGAAATAAAGGGTTCAGTTCGACATTCCAACCACCTGAAGAAGGCCGGAGCGTACAACGGCCGAAACGTTGTAATAAATATGGCGAGAAAGATGAGGACACTAGTCCGAATAATGTAAATAGTATACATAATACCTCCTCTCAGAAATATAGACAGATACTGAAAGGCCGAAACGTTGTAATAAATATGGCAACAAAGATGAGGACAATAGATCTGGCATCTCGTCTACAGTCACTTTCTCACAGACGCGCCGTCGCCTCTCTCTGTCTGTTTTACAAATACTTTCATGGTAATTGCCCCGAGGAGCTGCATTCGCTGGCTCCCAGACTTCATGTGTTCAAGCGCCCTACGAGGCTGGCATCCCGCTCTCACCCCTTCACTGTCAAAACTCCTAAATGTAGCCGTCTCTTCTACTCCAATAGCTTCATCTCGCACCTCTCGCCTGTGGAACTGCCTTCCCTATCCCAGTTTCCCCTGAGAGCTATAATCTCCAGCTATTCAAATGTAATGTCAATCGACATCTCCAGTTGCCTTGATCTATCCACTACCCTTCTCCTCATCCTTTCTTCTATCACTCCTATCTGATATATTTGCTCCAAATTTTCTGTAACCCCTTGCGTCCTCGTTTTTCCCGCCTTGCTTTGAAAAGCATATATATATATATATATATATATATATATATATATAGAGAGAGAGAGAGAGAGAGAGAGAGAGAGAGAGAGTAACGAGATTAGGAAATTGAGAAAGAGAGAAAGACGTAATGAATGTGTAGGTAATGGGAAAATCTTAAGAAAGAGAGATTCAAATAGAGTAAGAAAAACAACAATGGCAGAGAAAGCGATAGGAAAAGCGAGAGAAAAAGATACATATCCGATAAAAGGACAGAAAGATTGAAGGGAAATAGAGAGAAAGATGTAAAAGAGAATATATATGAGAGAAAGAGCGTCAAATAAGAGAGCGTTAACAAAGAAAGAAACAAAAATGAAAGTAGATAAAAGCAAGAGAGAGAAAAACGAGAAGAAAAAGAAGAAAAAAAAAACAAAGTAAAGAATGAGAATTTTGCGTTAACAAGAAAAGTGAAAAAGAAAATGGCACGATTGTAAAACAAGAAGAATAGGATAAGAAATAGGACAGATGTCTTGAGTACACAGCAAAAATTGTCAGTTTATCTATCTATCTATCTATCTATCTATCGGAGATGAGGTATTATGATTATTTATATTATTCAGATTGTTATCCTAATCTTCACTGCCATATTCACAAAATTTCAGCCGTTGTACGCCTTGGCCTTCTTCAGGTGATTGGAATTTCGAATTGAACCCTTTATTTCACCCACCGAGGTAGATTGTCTAGTACCACGTAATATGCCTTCAATATCCCTCTATATCTCTGAGATATTATCATTATTTACACTATTCGGACTCATCTTTATTGCCTTTATTTAATTTCAACGACACATCGCCCAGTGGATAAAGACGTTGGTTAGATCCAGTGACTAGCTTCTAGTGATATAATGGCTGTCTATATCTCTGAGATGAGGTATTATCATCATTCACATTATTTACATTATTCGGACTGTCATCCAGATCTTCACTTCCATATTCGCAACGTTTCGGCCGTTGTACGTTACGGCATTCATCTGGTGATTGGAATTTCGAACCTAACCCTTCATTTCGTCCACTGGGGTAGATTGTTCTAGTTCCACGTGCCATGCCTCTTCTTTATGTCTGAGTTTTTTCCCTTTAACTCAAGTCTCCAAGTTTTCGAGTTCACCACTGCTGTGGTCTGATATTGAACTCACAATTATTTGGGTCTAGTCACTGGATCTAAACAAAGGACAAAACTACAAAGAACTAACATTATCTACCTGTGCCTCATCAGATGACTCTCATAAATAATTACATTGGTCTCGTTGCTTCATGCCTATCCATACGATTTACATTACACCTATCCAACTACAGCTCCATCTGAACTCGTTTAAACACACACACGAACTTACGAGAACTACATTAAGATTAAAATTAATGGACGCCATAATAATAAAAAAGAAAAAAAACAAGACTAAATAACATTAACTACGAACACGGCCACAATGTGCAGACCGTGTTTGGAAAATAAATTTTTTCCAAACTCCTATGCTCTCCTATGGTCCCAAAGATATTCTTGTAATGCATGTATATTTAGATAGATAGATAGATAGATAGATAGATAGATAGATAGATAGATAGATGGTACCAACCGTAATCGGATGTAACCATGAAAATTTGTGTCGTTGAATGTTATTATTAATCTCAAAATCGATGGTTGATTAACACAGAAATCAATTCGGAAAAAGATTTCAATATTTAAAGTTAAGTGAGAAATATCTAGGAATTTGAAATATTTCAAACCCATCGCTTTTTCAATATTCAAATAAAATATTCATTACCGATATTCAAATATTAAATTGACAACAGACATAAGCATTTAAAAAATCAACAGCCTCACTCTCTTATATTTAAAGTAAAGGTTTCTCATATATATATATAAATATATATATATGTATGTGTGTGTGTGTGTGAACCTTTACTGTAAATATTCATATCATGAATTTAAGCGTGCTACTAGGGTGGCATCTCGGACCCACCCTTTCACTGTCGAAACGACTAAATGTAGCCATCTCTTCTACTCCAACAACTTCTTATCCCGCACCTCCCGTCAGTGGAATTCCTTCCCTAGCAATTGCTTGCCTGATAGCTACATTCTTCAAATATTCAAATGAAATGTCAATCGATATCATCTTATGCCTCTCCTTCTCTTTATCCTTTTCCCAAACATTCCTCTTTTCCCTTACTCTCACTCTCTGTAACCCCTTGCGTGCTAGTAGCAACCAAACCTTGCTTAAAGACAGACACACACACACACACACACATCTATATATATATATATATATATATATATATATATATATATATATATATATATATATATATATAATTATTTTTATAAAAAAAAATTTCTAACATAAATAAGTTATAAAATCACTACAAAATTAGCCATAATAATTATATCTGCTCTACTTTGTATTGAGCACTTTTTAAGAATAGTAATTGTTGGTTATTGGAATTCATTCCGTATACAATCCATATTATATACTTGTGTATATATATATATTTATATATATATAGGACTCTCCCGTCAGTTTCGAAAATATGAGGATCTGATAGCTTATTGATATATATATATATATATATATATATATATATATATATATATATATATATATATATATATATATATATATATATATATATATGCACGTTTCATTAAATAATATAGACACGACGTTGTCTATTTATTTTATGTAAACTCTTTTCACAACATCTAATAAGTTTAATAACATTATAATTGAACGAAGAAAAAATTCAATATTAATCCATATTTTTTTAATACAACCTAAGCTTTCGCTTACATAAAATATATATATATATATATATATATATATATATATATATATATATATATATATATATATTATGGTTATGACTATTTTGTAACCCTATTTTCCTTGGACATCAATCGATTAACTTTTGTTCAAAGTAATTGTTTTAGTTCTTTGAATTTTTTTTTATATGGTAAAAAATCATTTGTTTGGAAACCATTATTCCACTTCAAAAAATGGTAAAATTGATTATTTCAGAGGGTTTATGTAACTACATAATACTTACGTATTTTTAACGCATTTAACAGTTTATAGCTGTAGGATAACATACAAAGTTACAAATAAACAAACATTGTAAACTTGTATATACAATTGGAAATTTACATGTACAAGTAAGAATAGCTCTAGAAAGGAAATGTGGAATATTTAGCATAATATAGAATTATTGCGTTTTGTTAGAAAAAATAAATGTAAGCTGAACGTTCTGGTTCTTTTTACAGACCTCATAAAGAAACTGAAGACACTCGATTGCCCGTTCTACACGCTGATTTGTTCTGGAAATTTCCAGTACCAATAGTTCTGAATTCCAAAATTTTTCACGGAGTTTTATGCTTTTTTTTGTGGGCCTGCAAGCTAATACATAGCTTCCGATAATAATCTATATTTTAGATTCGGTCAGTAAACAAATGGTCCAGCCATCTGTAAGAGCTAATATTGCTCAAGAATTTCCTATTGCATTACTTAATTTAGGCCTTCTTTTTTTAAAACCTTCTCTTTAGAAAATCTTCCAGTTTCTTCGAAAGAGAGGAACACTCGAGTTATATGAAATAGAAATTTCTTATTATCACGTCATCCTGCTCTCTCAGAAATGTCTTCTTTACCATTCTTGAAATCCTTCTTGAGCTGTTCATAATTAAAAGCTCACGGATAAACGGATATTCGATATTGGGCGATGTGTTTTTTCCTAAAGTTCGTCATACATTACTATGCAAAGCACTCAATCAAGAACATAAGTGCGTTTCTTCCAGGTTCTTTGTAACTAAATGGCAATCCCATTCTTGCTTCCAGGGTTCACATTCGTAGTCTTCGCAATAATTATCTTCATGCTCTTCCATGAATTGTATTAATCTAGAATAGCTGTTATTCTTTTGAAAAAGGTAACCGTTTCCCATCTGTTAGATCTGGTGTTTCTAACAAAACTTCTCTTCTGTCATTCAATAAAACAAGCACTTAATATTTGTTGACCATCAAACCATTAACAATCAAATTCCAAAGCCCAATTTTCTAAGTGTAGTGTTGACTTCATTTCTTTTTTTTAAGTTTACTCTAATAGTAGATCTGTAAATATCAGATTGAGAAGGTGATACTCCAAGCGTAGTTTAGATGTGGAACATGGCCGAAAGTATGGGGCACCCAGTGAGGATCGAACTCACTACTCAGTCGTAATTGTTCTAGCGAGTCAATCTTGCTAACCGTAACACCACCTCGAGGTGCCGAATGATTTTCTAAGCGTAGTTTAGATGTGGTACAAGGCCGAAATTATGGGGCACCCAGTGAGGATCGAGCTCACAACTCGGTCGGAATTGTTCTAGTGAGACAATCTTGTTAACCGTAACACCGCCTCGAGGTGCCGAATGATTTTCTAAGCGTAGTTTAGATGTGGTACAAGGCTGAAAGTATGTGGCATCCAGTGAGGATCGAACTCACAACTCGGTCGGAATTGTTCTAGTGAGACAATCTTGTTAACCGTAACACCTCGTCGAGGTGCCCAATCAGATTGAGGAGGTGTTTCAATCCCTTTTTGAGATAACTGCTGACAAACATTTAATTGTTTGATGGTTGATAAGTT
The DNA here is from genome assembly GCA_903632075.3 of Acanthosepion pharaonis. Taxonomy (NCBI): domain Eukaryota; kingdom Metazoa; phylum Mollusca; class Cephalopoda; order Sepiida; family Sepiidae; genus Acanthosepion; species Acanthosepion pharaonis. The sequence goes on along the minus strand of CAHIKZ030002525.1, from coordinate 31,146 downwards.
TGGTGACATTACTAATTCGCTTGCAGTTTTGGTTTTTGTGACTGTTCTTCAGAGTTTCCGGGCTCTTCATATTAACTCTCTGAATGGCTCTCTGATTCCGTCTCTGATTCAAAAGTTGAAGTTGCTGTTGTTACTGTTCACCCGAAGGTAACTTTTGTCTGTTGAATGAGGGAATAGCTTTGGAACTCTCATTCTTTCCAATTATATATTCAACATGTCCTTTGCTTTCGATCTTAACATGATATAACCGTCTTTTCTCACTAAACGGCCATTCAACATTTTCTTTTGTGATGTCATAAATTTCATTCAATAAATCATATTTTCGTCGTTTCACACATTCATTGTAAGTAGTCAGCACTTTATCCAGTTTTGTGTGTATGACTTGAGTTGACAAATTTCTTTTTGTTATAAAATTGTTGTTTCTTTAGACATTTTCTTCATACGTTCATCCTTCCTTTGATAGATGCTCCAAGGGATAGATACATAATTTGGATTCTGAGTGGCATCCTGCATTTGTTTTCCAGCGATTGTTCTTCGAGTGGAACAGTTCTTTCTTATGCGAACCTTTAAATCTAATGAGATTCCTTCTCCAAATATTCGTCTTTCTTTCAGTGGTAGAAGCACTTTTTCAAAAAAATATGAATACTTGGAGATCATTCAACAAATCAATCAACATTGCTGATTCCTGAAGCTGAAATGCTCTGAAATACAATATATATATATATATATATATATATATATATATGTGTGTGTGTGTGTGTGTGTGTGTGTGTGTGTGTGTGTGTGTGATCATAAATACAACACACTTTTCCTATTCGCCTTATCTGAATAACAACCAGGTTTTAAAGTGCTCACACTTATATACTCTCAGAAAATTTCCGTGAATTTCTAGAAGGATTCAGAAATTTCTAGAAGGCTCCAAAAAGTTATGAAAATTCCATAACGTTCTAGAAGGTTCCATAAAGTCCCATAGTGCCCTAGGGAAGTTCAATAAGGCTCCAATAAGTCATAGTACTACTATAATTAAATAGGATTTTAGAAATCGCGTCTTGGGGTGACATTTTTTAAAAAGAAAACTAAATTAAACGCTTTCTATTCATTTTATAACAAAACATCATCGAATTATGATACAGGAAATTAATTATTTTTGTTATCAATAACTCATAAAAGGAAATGAATATATATATATTTATATATATATATATATATATATATAAAAAGTCTGGAGAAAATTCCTTTCTTAGACCATGTCGGAAAATCCATCCGTCTAATGTCATTACCGATAAACTGCTTGACAAACGCCACGTGTTGAACAAAGAGTTGTCACATTATCCGTTCATGATAACGGCGATTTGAAAGAAAGAAAAAAAAAAGAGGAGAGATCATTAATTTTTTTAGTTAAGCAAGGTATTTTTTTTCCAAAACAAAAGCCACGGGTTGTTCACGCCCGACTAAGACGTCATTGGTCAAGTGGTGATCACATGACGCACGAAGGAAAGATACCCGACCAAGACATCATTGGCCGAGAGTGGTCACGTGACGCACGAAGAAAACTGTCGACGCTCCCATCCAAAGTGTAAGTATGAGAAGCCGCTACGAAGAAGTGGGGAGGGCAGTTCACGCCCCTCAGAAGCATGGTGAGAAAGTGAGAGTGAGAAAAAAGTTACCAAAAATGGAAAAGAGTGGAAAATCCCTAACCAGAAATAAAAGAGGTGGATTTGTATTTAGAATTATCGAGGAACCCCCGACGCCAACAGACCCACCCCGGTTGTGGTCGGCGTCAATAAAAACGAAGCCCCACCAGACAGAAATCAGTTCGCCCGGCCCTGGCGGGCAGAGTTAGTTCGTCGGACTCTGGCAGGCAGAGTTAGTTCATTCGTCCCTGGGGGGCAGAATTAGTTCGTTCGGCCCTGGCGGTAGAGATGAGTGCCCAGTAGTTCAGTCGGACCCAGGCGGGCAGAGAAGAGTTCGTTCGGCCCTAGCGGGCAGAATTAGTTCGTTCGGCCCTGGCGGTAGAGATGAGTGCCCAATAGTTCAGTCGGACCCAGGCGGGCAGAGAAGAGTTCGTTCGACCCTGGCGGGCAGAGGAGGCCAGTTCGTTTGGCCCTGAGTGCCGAGTTCGTTCGACCCTGGCGGGCAGAGTTAGTTCAGTCGGACCCAGGCGGTCAGAGAAGAGTTCGTTCGACCCTGGCGGGCAGAAGACAGTTAATTCAGTCCCGGACGGCAGAGATAGCTGACCAAGATTCACGCAAAATTTTGGACTCTTCTTCAACCAAGAACAATTAGTTTGAAGAGTGACTTAGAACCAGACCACAGAAATAAGTTTTTCGACTTTCGTCCAAAGACACACCGAAACACAAATTTCTTAGAGAGCAGACAACTTGAAGCGTTAAAACTTGCCTAGCGAAAGCGACGTGCCACAATCCACAGAACGGGTCGGGAGGTAGATGCAGTCCTATGTATCGAACAACTAGACATAAAAAAGTTTGTTACCTTTTTTTTGATACTTTGAACTTTTTGAGTTTTCATTTTATTTTTCTTTTATGCATATTTGTGTGTTATCACCCCCGTTGAACTCAATTTGCATTACGGCCCCAACCCCTGTTTGATCTCGTCTGTCTAAGATCAATTCACAACGTGGGTAGGCAGACTGGAGATCAGTGCAGTTACCTTGGAAACCAGGCGTTGGAAGCGAGTTGGGAACGACGAGGCTGATATCAAATCTAACCAGATTCCCACCCGAATCACCAAAAGGTTAGAACGTCACATTTGGGTGCCGCGACCGATACCAAGCCAGTTGGTCGTCACAGTACGAGACAACACGACTGACGCGTTTGGAGCAGCGACACCCGGACGGAGCAGCGAGGAGCGAACAGCTGGCGCCGCGGCGAAGACGTCACAATTGGTGCTGTTTAGGGACGTCACAACTGGTGTCGTGACCGGGATAGGACCCTGGAACGACCACGTCACAACTGGCGCCGTGGTAGATCAGGATAGAACGTCACAGTTGGCGCTGCGACCCGGGGACGACGTCACAATATTTTAAATGTTGTTTAAAAAAATTTTTAACTATATCTAAAAAAATTGCTTAACTATTGAAATATTTATAAAGATTTAAAACACCCAAGTCCCTATTCAACCTTAGTTTATGTGTATTTAATTTTAATATATATATATATATATATATATATATATATATATATATATGAAAGTGAACACTGACGATTGCGTCCACTTTTATATTTATATTTACATACGCTCTATCTCTGATATTGAGCACTTTATCCCATAAATATATCACACCTTAAAACTATCTATCTATCTATCTATCTATATATATATATATATATATATATATATATACATATATATATATTCGACTCTTCCGTCGTATTCGACATATGAGGGCCAAGCTGCTCAGTTCTTCCTAGAAACCGACAGCCAGACACCTGCACATGATTTGATTATAGTGATGAAGGCTTTGTGCAGAACCAACCACATTTTTGAAGGGCCGAATACAGAGATCTGGTGCACTACGTGCCACAAGGTCCCCAAACAACCCTTTGCAGGTTTTGAATTCAGATTTCTTCCTCTCCTAGATTAGTTGCCATCCAAGGCTATAGAACCCAGTCTGTCCTGCTATTTACCCATAGCTGGAGGGAGTAGAAGACGATCCATATCTTTCCCAAGGGTATTAGCCCGTAAGTGAATGTAATTGATTCGACTGGAATTCGAACTCCGCCTCACCGATTCCTCAATCCAAGCCGCTATCCCTTACTCTCTCTCTCTCTCTCTCTCTCTCCTCGCACACACACAAACACGCACACACACACACACACACACACACATATATATATATATATATATATATATATATATATATATATATATGTATGTATTTATTATTATTATTTTTATTATTAAAAGAAAAAAAAAAATCATGGCCCGGTCAGTCGGTTTAGGCCTACTACTATCCATCTCCTTCTTCCTCTTTCTTCCCTTTTTTTTCTATAACCTCCCTGTCTCTCATCTGTTTAAAAGTGCCTCTCCACCCGTCATTTTTCTCCTTCCTCTCCTTCTCTCATATCTTCTCTCTTGCTTTCCCTTCACCCTGTCAATCTAATATACCCGTCCGGTTTATTGTCTCCATCTACTAAGAGACTTTGGTCTGAATATTGAATAAATTCGATATTTACGAAATAGATTATAACCAAAATAAATATTTAAGGTTTTCTTCGTGATTTTTCTATATATTGTGTATTTAGTCCGAAATCCTACATTTATGCATGTTTCATTAAAACACGACAGACAAGATATTACGGTTAAGCTTTTTATTTAATTTTTCTTGTGTTCGCACAAGAACTTTCTTTTTTCGAACACAGAGAGTGTAGAAACCGTTCAAATGTTCTATTTACCACAGCCGAAAGTGCTCGAAATTATAGGACATTGGAACAGTTTCTACACTCTCTGTGTCCACAAAAAGAAAGCTCTTGTGCGAACACAAGAAAAATTAAATATAAATTTAACTGTAGTACCTTGTCTGTAGTTTTAATGAAACATGCATATATATATATATATATATATATATATATATATATATATATATATATATATATATATATGATTAATACAAATATAAAATTAGCTGATTTATGTTAGCTTCAGCATCTCGACTCTAGAGTTACGTTGACAGAACACCCATTAATCGCTCCGTTCACACGTAGATAGAAAAGAGAGAGAAAAAGGTAGAGAGATTGAGATAGCTTTTTTTTAATACGCAAGTACTTTCAACTGCACATTCAGTCATCCTCAGGCATGGAAATTATTTTGTTTTTAGTAAAATTCGGTAGCATCCGAGACGAAAAAATTAAATTAAATTTCCAAAAAGAAGATAAAGAAAAAAGATACTTATTTCGACTCGCATTTTTTCATCTCTGATGCTACCGGATTTTACTAAAAACAAAATAATATATATATATACATATATATATATACATATATATTGAAAAAAAATCATCTTGGGCTTTCGAACATTCTGGGCTTAAGAAGAATCACAAAGAACTGTACAAAATAGCCAAAAACCATCGAAGATTTCAGCAACAGCAAAAACTAAAATGTATGTCACATCTAACACGAAGAGCAAATATTGACAGAAGATGTTGACATTATACACTACTTCAAAAAAAAGATCATGAGGGAAGCCTCCATCAATACTAGAAAATGAGATAACAGCTACTGGTCTTGTTTTAAGAGAATGATTGTATAAATTTCATGAGAAAACAGTACAGGCTGCTCGATCGATGAACGCCAAATACTTCCTTGTAGGGACACTAGGAATGTTATCATTATTATGTGTTTGTATGTTTGTGGAAGTCAATTCGTGACCGTGCCTAGCCAATCCCTGTTGCAGACACTTGTCCAGGCACATCTGTGTTTGTTTAACACCCAAAGAGCCCATCTGCGACTTATACTGTGACCTAGCTGAGCGCATATTTGTTACAGTTAGAGGTAGCGCATTATCTGAGGTGATCTATAGTCTGAACAAGGCCAGAACACTCAAAAAGCTCGGTCACGATGACTTGTGACTTCGTTCTAGCCCAACCATCGACGGCTACCCAAAGAGTTCCTTCTACCGAATCTCACTCATTTGTATCAATTTGTATGATTTTCAGGCACTTGCCAAACGTGCCTGAAAACCAATGCTACAAACATGAATGATAACATCAAGATGTCACCTTCCTGACGGATCGATAAGAGGGAGATTCGAACCCGGGGTCTCATGGTCAGAACCGTTTAAGCCATGTAACAAAAAACACCTGCATGTCATTACACATGGAGTACGAGACCTGATTATCTGGATTAGTTTTATGTTCCTAGTATGTCCACTGTTTAATCTTCACACTCTGTTACAAATGCGCCATTGTCTTGCCGGGTATCCTATTAATGGATTGAGGATGATTCTATGTCCGCGAGTGTGGTTGAGGGGTATCTGCTTTGGATAAGCAGGTACATATATACAAAAACACATATATGCACACACATACTTATTTACATACATGCATATATGTACGTATAAACACGCATACACACACATATATAAACACGCACGCACACACACACACACACACACACACACACATATATATATATATATATATATATATATATATGTGTGTGTGTGTATATGTATGTATACAGTGTAACCCGGATATAAGAGAGTTGTCGGGACCGGAGAAGAAGTCTCTTATATCCGGGTTTCTCTTATATCCGGGTTTGGTCTATTTTATATACATTAACACAGGCTCTAATTTGTGACCAGAGAAAATTTCTCTTATATCCGGGTTTCTCTTATATCCGGGTCTCTGATATCCGGGTTACACTGTATATATATATATATATATATATATATATATATATATATATATATATATATGCTAGAAGAAATTTCACAATATCGATGATAAAGCGTTTGTAAGTATAAGCTGTGCGAACAAAGAAAGATATATATATAACTCGGTGTATGGATCAGTTATAAAAAGACTTAGTGAACGAATACTATGAAAGCTGAATAGGTCCCTCCAGGGTTAATTTTGTCCAATAGTAGTGCTTACCCTACCTCATGAGCGTGTACAAATAGTTGACAAAACAGGGATTAGGAGAGATAGAAAAGACACAAACTTTACTAAGAGCAGCAAACGATACAAAACCATGAGGGCCCGACGTCCTAAAGGATCAGGGGATATAGAAGAAAAAGATGTTAAGTTGATCTTAATTATAAATCAGGGGATTGGGAGCGTATAATTTGTCTATGAAGGCCCCCATAGTACGCCGAACATAGAAATAAGATAAGTTATTCCTCAACAGAGAGATGTGACAGCAAGGCCGCAAAACAGTAGCTGCAGCAAGAAAGCGAGATTGCAGTCAAGCGCAATTAGTAGAAAAAGAGTCATCAACAGGTAGGTTAAGTTTAAGGCTCCACTCAGAATTGCCCCACGAGACAATAGTTGGTTCGTGAATTTGATGACATTAATTACGAGTTCAATCCCTGGTAGATGAAATAAAAAGGTTCAGATCGAAAATCCCTGTAGTTTACTCAGATCGGCACTAACCTGATGAAGGCCGGAAGGAACAACGGTTGAAGCGTTATGATAACAATATCAAAAATGAGGACAATAGTACGCGAGTAAATAATAACTAGAGTTCTGAGGTAAATATGTTTTTAGCATATTGTAGTAGTTGACCTTTATTTGAGATCATTGTCTATATAGGACCCAGACAACTGTAAAATAAATACTCGAAGAGACGCACATTCACCCTAAATAAGTGAGGCTAAAACTTGTGTCAAACAAAGCTCACCAATTACTTATATATGAACAAATAAGTTATTTACTATAGAATAATTTTTAGCAGACTTGTCTCACACTTCATTATGGCAGGATAAGCAAAGTGTAACAATAGCGAAGATCCGACTTAAGTAGTTTATTCGAAGAAATGGGGAAGCTATTAAACAGGTTTATGCGAATCGAAGAAACAATGTGAGATGTGAAGCAGTTAAATTTGCTTCAAGCTACAAGGGACAAGAAATTGTCGGGAGCCATGTTGTTCTGGAGCGACACGGAGCATGAAAGAAGAAGAATTGCGGAATTAGATTCTCTTACTCTGCTGGCCTTGTGTCAGACTATGTTACGCTTAAAAAATAATTCTCGCGAAACATGCATGGGACTGCAGGTAGTGGGGGGGGAAACTTCATCATTTTTCCAGATGTGGAAAATCTTAGAAGAATCGATAGAAACAAAATAAGAAAAAATCCGAAAGAATAAATAGATATTTTTATTTTTCTAATTATTTTTCTTTTGGCATTGATTAAAGAAAATTCCTGAAGAATTCTTCATCCTCTTGTCCGCATACAATTGGAATTACAGAATAAAACTACTTAAATGGAATTTGATTGGACCATTTTGAAGTGGGTAAGTTGGGAAGAATTGTTGATATTTATAACAGCTGTTTGAAAACCAGTAAAGGAAAAAAAATGGTAGTTTCAGTTCTTTTTGTAAAGAACAACGTTTGGGAGGTGATTAGAAAACTAAATCTCTTTTCTTTGTGGCGGTTTTAGGCTTACAGGAAGGAACACGCGGGACGAGGAGTCGTATTAAAAACAAACAGCAAAAACAAATAACGATAGAAGAAACAGTTATGAATTTCAAATAAATATATAATTGCAAAAGGAAGGAAAATTATTGGAAGTCTTTAAAAAGAAGGAAGTAAGAACAGACGAGGGAATTTCAAAGAAGAAAACTCAAGAGAAAATATCGGAAAAATATTCAGGAATAAAATTAGAGCGTAAATAAAAGACAAAATACTTTTGTTTTCCTTATTTCATTATTGATGCTTTTTTATACACACTTTAACTAAATAACTCATTATTAGTATCATTTTAATAATAGTTTTATTCCATCTTTGGAATATTGCTTTTTATTTTAAATTTCTTAGACATTATATCCTTTATTATTACTACTCTTATAATTATTAGTTTTATTCTATATAATTATTGTTGCTTTTTATTCCAACATTGTTTCAATACATTCGTCATGATTACTATTAGATTTTTATTACTTTTATTTCATCTGAATACTATTACTTTTTATCCCAAAGCTATCAGTCAATGCATTCTTCATTGTTGGTCATCATCGACTTACGACCACTATTTTTTACGACATAAATCGATTTGGTCGTAAATCGGCTTGTAATTAATTTAGCAACCTTTTTATCTTTTCTTTATTCTATTTTTAATATAATTTTTACGGTTTCTTTCCGTTCGATACGATTTGTATCGTCTCTCTCCACATTCTTTTCTTTTCTTATTTTTACGTTCGTCAGGTTGAAGTCAAACACTGCATACTACAGTTCAGTTGGTTTAATAGTTGTTAAACATACAAAAAAAACTACAGGTGCGAAAATACAGAAAATATTTTATCTGCAAAACATAATAAAATACATATAGATACAAAACAACTTATTGGCTGCTGGTGCTTGGTTGTGGATCGTTGGCTAGACATACCACTTCGTAATAGTGGTTGTAAAGCCGAACAGTCAACGACGACCTATATTATGAGATCATTTTTATTTTATACTAGCAGCCATACCCAGCTTGTTAATCAGAAAAAGTATTTAATTAGAATAGAGCAAAGCAGGATCGTGTCTAGATGTAACAGAGTTTATCTTCTTCAGTTACTTTGAAGTACTTTCATTTAAAAAAAAAACATCTCGAATTAATTCATCTACTGACATAACAGAAGGAGTCTGTATTTATTCAATCGAAGATAGCCGAGGACATGAAGGGGTAAAACAGGCAACATGAAGACCCGCTTCAGACTACAATTATTTTGGAGATTTTTACATTCAATTTGTCATTGTGCCATCAGGGATGTGAAAGAGGATACATTTATAATGCAATTGTTAAGTTTGATGAAAATTGGTTGAACGATCAACGAAAAGTAATTAAGAAACTAGAAAATCGCCATTTTTTGCTATTTACGCGGGTTTTCACTATATGTGCGAACTCAATTATCAAGTTAAATGACTGTTAAGCAATCAACTTCTTGTTGGCTACAATTGAGTGAAGTTTGTATTAGATTGACTGAAAATTAATGAAGTTTTTAGTTGAAAATTTGCGTTGAAATGGATTTTTCGTTTTTCGCTGTTTTTCGCTAAAAACAGTGGCGTAGAAATAAAAATGAGGTATTGTTGAACTCGTCATGATGTAAGTAACCTACGAGTTTGAACGAAATCGGAGGAAAAGATTTGAATTTATCGATTTTTAATAGGCTTTATCGATTTTATTTTTTTTTTTTTAAATTATCGATTTTTTTACGCTAAGAACATATCTCTTACATCGTACAATATATGTACCAAGTTTTGTCAAAATTGGTTGGAAGGATCTTGAGTGAAAAGGTATCACACTGACAGACAGACAGATATACAGACAGACAAACAGACATCCCCTGTTTTATATAGAGACATATAATTATTACCGGTTTTTATCCGATTACGCTGAAAGAATGTATTCTCCATTTTTACTAATATTTTATCATTAGTTTTTATTATATTTGAGTATAAGTGTGATGATTCTTTTTTGTTTTTTTTTTTGTGAGTGGGGGGTTGTTATCCCGACACTCGGGGTCGGTACACAGTTCTTTCGTACTATTATTTTATTACTAGTCTTTCCCATTTAATATTATCACTTTTTATCCCAACATCATTAGTCAATGCGAGCCTACGGCCACATGGCATTGAAACACCGCTTCCCGTACGATCGGCAACTTCCAGTTAACGATGGATGTCCGCTTGGGAATACCAAGTGCTGTAAGCTTAGATGTGTGGATGGTGTAATAGATAAGGGCTAAGAAAAATTAACAGAGAGCAGAGTTCCTATTTCTGTTAGGTTCAATAGATGCCCTTGAGAACGCTATAAATATACCTCTTCTTCCCGCATCTATGGGTTAATTGCTAACACTTGTATTACTAAGTCTTTATTCTGTCTACATTTCTGAGATGAGGTATTGTGTACACTATTTACATTATTCGGACTATTGTCATCATCTTTGTCGCCATATTTATTACAACGTTTCGGCCTTTCAGTATATGTCTATATTTCTGAGATGAGGTATTATGTACACTATTTACATTATTTGAAATATTGTCCTCATATTTACTATCTATATTTATTACAATGTTTCGGCCGTTGTACTCTCCGGCCTTGTTCAGGTGGTTAGAATGTCGAACTGAACCCTTTATTTCGTTCATTGGAGTAGACTCTTCTAGTTCCACATGCCATGTTTAATGGATGTCAGTTGTCAGTTATCTCTCCAAGTTCTCCACCGCCTTAACCAGGTATTGAACTCACACTCTTTGGGTCCAGTCACTGGATCTAACTAACGCCTTTATCCACTGTGCCATGTGTCCTGGATAACAGAAAAGGGATTAGGAGAGAGATCAAACTTACTAAGAGACATAAAGCAGAGAACATTGTGGAGAGTAATGATCGCCAACTACCTGAAGGTACACGACATATAAAAGAGTTATACAGACAGGGACGAATTCAAGATAAATAAAAGAGGAACAGTTTTGCCAGATAACCAGCTCACCCCATTTCAAATAGTTTTTTTTTTGTTTTTATTATCGCAACAGATATGAAAGTGGAATCATTTCAATTCTTTCAAATATGTTATCCTCAGGGTCCATCCTTGGTCACGTCACCAAATGTAATCGTCCAACACCCTTCCCGGTCGTCAAATACATCCAACACCGCGTCTGGTCGCTGAAGTGACCACTTCAATCCAGAGCTAACCTTATCCCACGTTGTGATTTAAGGTTGATCATAAGGCAGTCAAGATAGAATCGTCACAGATATCTTCGTGTTGGGCTGGTCCAAGCAGAGCGATGGCGTACAGGGGGAAAAATAACACTTGAATAAATTGAACAAAGATAAATACTGCTTTTATATCAGCCCTCCGTACAATAATTGGTTTATATCAGAGTCCCCATGCAATAAATTATCAACCCAACCCGCGTCTGAATTGGGAGTGATATTATTTTTGGCCTGGTAATGTTTAGTTTCCATTTTTGGTAAAATCCGGCACAAGGTCGAAGTCAGAGGCTTCGTCGGCAGATAATCACGTAAGCCTCTCTCTTGTGTCTGGTCTTGTCTCCGTCTCTTCTGCTTCTCTTCTCTCTTCTGGCTCTTGTCTCTCTTCTGATTCTCGTCTCTTTCTGATAATTCTCTTGTTTTTCTCTTTAAGATCTCCCTTTACTATCTTTTTTTCTATGGCTCTCTCTTTCTTCTGTCTCTTTCCTTATTCTCTTCTCTCTTCTGTCCTTCTTCTCCTTCTCTTTTTCTTCTTCTGATTCTAAAATCTCTTCTTTAAAATCTTCTCTCTCCTTGCCTCTCTTCCCTTCTCTTCTTTCTTCTTTCTTCTCTTTTCTCTTCTGAATATGATTCATTCTTCTCTTCTCTCTTCTGTCTATTCTTCTTCTCTCCTCTTCTTCTTTATCCTTCTCTCTTCTGCCTCTCTTTCTCTTTCACTTTCTCTTCCCTTTCTTCTCTCTATTTCTCTTTTCTACGATTCTCCTCTCTTCAAGAATCTTTTCTTCTAAACATTCTAATTGAATCTTCTCCTTCTCTCCTCTCTTCTGATTCACTTCTCTCTTCTGCCTCTCTTCTCTCTCCTGCCTCTCTTCCCCTTCTCTTCTCTCTTCTGCTTCTCTTCTCTCTTCTGCCTCTCTTCATTCTTCTCTTCTCTCTTCTGTCTCTCTTCTCCTTCTCTCCTCTTTCTTTTCTTTTTCTTTTTAAATTCTCTTCTTTTTATGCCTTTTTTTTTCTTTTCTCTCTTTTAATAAAAATTCTTTTTTCTCTTTAAAACCGGTTCTCTTCTCTCTTTTCTTTTAACCTTCTCTCCTCTTCTTTTGATTCACTTCTCTCTTCCTTCTTTTCTCTATGCTTTTCTTCCCCTTCTCTTCTCTCTTCTGCTTTACTTCTGCCTCTCTTCTCCTTCTCTTCTCTCTTTTTTAAATCATCATTTTTTCTTCTTCTGCTTCTCTTTTCATTCTTCTTCTTCCTTCTTCTTCCCTCTTCTATTCTCTTCTCCTTCTTTCTCTCTTAATTTTCTCTTCTCTCTTCTTTCATTCCTCCTCTGCCTCTCTTCTGCTTCTCTTCTCTATTCTGCTTCTCTTCTCTATTCTGCTTCTCTTCTCTCTTCTTCTTCTTTTCTCTCTTCTGCCTATCTTCACTCTTCTGCCTCTTTTCTCTATTCTGCTTCTCTTCCATCTTCTGCTTCCCTTCCCTCTTCTGCTTCTCTTCCATCTTCTGCTTCCCTTCCCTCTTCTGCTACTCTTCTCTCTTTTTTCTTTTCAATCTTAATTTCTCTTCTCTACTTGTCTCTTCCATCTTCTGATTTCCCTTCTCTTTTTTCTCTCTTTTTTACTGCTTTTTTTTCATCTTTTTTTTCCCTCTTCTTTTTCTTTTCTCTCTTCTGCCCTCTTTTTTATTCTTTTCCCTTTTTTTTTTCTTCTCTTCTTTCTTTTCTTCCCTTTCCTTCTCTTTTCTTCTTTCTCTCACTTTCTTTCTCTCATTTTTTTTCTTTTTCTTCTTCTTCTTCTTGCTTCTCTCCTTTCTTTTGTTTCTTTTTTCTTTTTTTACTCTTCTCTTCCATTGTTTCCCTTTCTATAGAAATTTCTCTCTCTTATTCTTTCTTCCCTCTTCTTTCCCTTCCTTTTCTGACTTTCTCTTTCTTTTCTTTTTTCTATCTTTTCTCTTCTCCTATAAAGCTATATCTCTCTTCTCTCTTCTGATTCTCTTTTTCTTCTCTCTTCTGTCTCTCTTCTCTTCTCTGCTTCTCTTCTTTCTTCTGTTTTTTTCCCTCTTCTTTAGTCTTTTATTTTCTCTTTTGCCTCTCTTAAATTTTCTAATTCTTATTCCTTTTTCTTCTTTCTTTCTTTTTCTTCTCTTTTCTTCTTCTTTCTCTATCCTTTTTTTTTTCAAAATCTTCTTGTTCTTTTTTTTTAATCTTTCTTCTTTTGTTTTCTCTATTCAATTTCTTTTCCCATTTTCATTTGTAAATTCTTCAATTCTTCTTTTTAGTCTTTTCTCTTTTTTATCTTTCTTTCTTTTTTCTGATTTCTTTTTTCTTTTGTTTTACTAATTCCTCATTTATTTTTTTTCTTTTTTTCTAGTAAATCCTTCTTTTAACTACTTGAATTTATTGGGTTTTCCGCAATTTCATCAGGTATTTCAACTTTCGATCAGGTGAATCAACTCCTGAATTCGTTGTTTATTTTTTTGAAATTTTCGCATTTTTGCTTTTTTTTGCACCTGTGTGTCAATCAGTACTTCCCCCTAAATCTGGTTCATTTTTCCATTGTTCAAACTGTTTCGACATACAATTCACGTCGTTTATGTGTGAATTAAATCCTCTATTCTTCCCAGGGCTTTTTAGTATTAAGCCTTCTCCCTTCAATGTCCGACAGTACATAACACTTTCTTATAATTTAACAATATTTTCTTCCGTTTTACCGCGGCAACGACAAATCACATTCCGCACATACCTTTCCTGTCATTTACTAGTAACTGACATCTCAAACCATCATTGTACTAGTATACTATTTATTTGAATATCTATTCATTTGTGTACTAACAGAAACGGAATAATTTTCATGCACCGTTTCTATATATCATGCAATATTTCTATAAAAGTCTTTTTTTTCTTTTTTCTATTCATGTAAAGTTTATCAAAGTCTTTCTCCTTCTTTTTTATTTATATTTCTTTTTATCTTTTTTTTTTATTTTTCATACAAATTTTTCATATTTTCTCATTATGTTTAATGTATTGTTTTTATGGTTTGTTCTTATTTCCTATATTTCATCTTCTCTCCGCATATATATGTTTTAGTTCGTCTTCATATAAATATTGGTTCCATTTCAACAGGTGCCGTCTCCATTTCTAAACTTTGAAAAATTCGTTTTCATTTTTATTTCTTTGTCGATATTTGATTGTTTGGGTAAAGATCGAATTTTAGCCTTGTGTCGTTGAATGATCCCAAAACATCATTAACCGATTTCTTTCTATAATTTCTTTAGTTCCATATGTTTTAATAATTTTTCCAAAATGGTCAACATGGTGCCACATTTCCGACCAATTTAACACTATCCTCTTACTGTCTATCTAAACTATACTTCCTCTTCCCAAAACATTTAACTTGCCCTTCAATCGATCCATATCAATCCTTTTTATCGGTTTTAATAACTCTGGCATCTTTACTAGAGCAACTTTAGGGAATTCACTCATTACCGCGTCGCACAATTCTGCGCAATTACCTAGGCATTTTTCAACTATGTCTACAATTGTGTCCTTTTCTTTGTATTTCTCTTCAGTCTGGTAATATGGAGATAGGGAGAGGGATGGGATATCCTAAATGTTCAGCTACCCAGTGGTAGCTTCTCAAATATCAAGAGCTTTTTTTAAAAAAACGTTTTTATATAGGTCTTGTCACCGTCTTACAAATTAAATCTTCTTTTTTTTATTTTTTTCTTAAATCTTTAATTTCTTCTGCTTCTCTTCTCTCTTCTGTTCTATATACTATAGACAGATTAATCGGTTTTTTCTGCGGCCTCAACCCAAACTCCATTATCCGATAACTTGTGGCAACACAATGTTTGTCAGTATCTCGACCTGGCAATTTTTTAATCATTTATTATTTTCTTTTTAAACATATTAAATGATATATAGTCTGTTTTATTTGTCATATATATAGGACTTATCTTAAGTACATATTCCCAAAGCATCATTGTTATATTTCATTCTCCTTTTGTCATTAATCATAAATTTTGTCCTAGCTGAATTTAAAGGTTTATTTTATTGCCTCGATTCGATATCTTGCCACTAAGGAAACTTTTGATCCCCATCTTCAACCTTTCCTTTTTTAATCAGCCTTCAACAGTGCCATTGGTTCAGGTACGTGCGGTGCATTCGCCCCAAAGAATCGTATATCATTATCATATCTTTATTTTTGAACGGCAGCATCAACATTCAAATTTTATTCATCCATGATGCGTATTCATTATCCTCTCCGACCAACCCTACTGTTCGTTGCTGTGAAGGGTTTTCAACGAGCCCGACGTCGTTGCGCACCGAGCCCATCCATCTACTCATTCAGAACCGTATTTCGTATTGATATTCGGTGCTCCGCGCCCCTCTACTTAAATAACCTTTCTTCATCCATTGACCGTTGTTGGGTTTGGAAAATTCCTGCTCCTCTCAGTCTGTTCATAAGGGGTGACTCTGGCTCAACCTCTAACCTTTGTTCATGCCTTGACATTTCTCGGAGTTTGGAAAGAGGTATTTCATGTCCCTCTTCCCAGTCACTCAACCCTCCAACCTGTTCAGGAAGTCTCAAGTCTGAACCCCAGACTTCTTCATTAATTACTCTCTGTACTAGCTTATGTAAATTGACCATTTTCAACACAAATTGTATCTTATTTCATTTAGAATAATTGTCACCTGAAGACGGGCAGATGGTATTGGTCGAAGCTATAATAATGGCTATAACAATGAAGATGATATTGTTCGAATAATTCTAGTAAGTCATAATATATTGACAAAAAATCAATAAACAATTATCATAAAAGCGATACTTAACAAAGACACAAGATTCAGAGTCGTGATTTTCAAAGAAAGGATTTCCACCAAGTGAAAAAGATTGCCGTAACACAAGCTTAACTTTTCCCCTCTTTTGTCAATGAAGCGTGCAAGCGTATGTGTATGAAATTGGGGAGACATCGCACAATTATTGCATAGAAACCGATAGGAGAGCAATGATGAAAAACGAAAAATTAATAACAAAGTAAAGGCTGGAAATAAAGCTTTAGAATTGGACAGAAATGATGAGAAACATTTTTGTATTCTTAAATGGAATAAATAAGCGAACTTTGAACAATACCGACAGATTCATGGGTTATTCGAACACTTGAAGACAATCATTCTTTTCCTTCCAGTAAAGAATCTGAAGTGGCTTCTTGAAAAGGTTTCGCTCATGAAGGGAACAATAGCGTCGCCAGAGGTTTTTATTTAAAACAATTTTAATGAAAATATTGAACAAAAGCTGTGAACAGTCGTATTATCTTCGCACTACGCATACACGTATACAGGTTGAGTATAGGATCTCTACCTGATTTAAAATAAATAAAGGCCATTTTGTTAATGATGACAACCGCGCCACCTGTTCAGAAAAAATATTATTAATCGGTCTACGTAATGCAACAACATACATGTTTCTAACAAGCACAGTTTATTGAAAATACCATTATGAGAATTTCCATCTTTATATATATATATATATATATATATATATATATATATATATGTGAAGATATATATTTATATATATATATATATGAAGATATATATTTATATATATATACATACGTTATTCAAAAATATATTGTTTGTTAAATATAAGAGACAACGAATGTCTTGTTTTATTACAAGACAATCTAAGTTTCATACGGTGGTTTTAATTTCGGTAGAAAATAATGACAAAAACAGTCCAACATTTAAATATTTTTTGTTCTGTTCATTAATCTAACCTTTCGACTCACATGAGCCATCATCAGAGTTGTTATATAGATATTAAAACAGAGATGCCATACTGTTTAGTTTACATAGAAGTTTGCTATTCGGCCATAACGATCGCGGAATTACAGACGCAGGGTGTAAAATCTTAATGCGGTTCTATGACGTCATACATGATCACGTGAGAGAAAGAAATATTATCAACAGGACTATGTGTTTAAATGCATTGTAATATGTTGTGACTGGTTTGAAATGTAATTTAGTTGAATGTGTCTTACTTTGTTTTAATGCAGATGGTCTTCAATATATCAAGATTTATTTTTTAATATGTGTATGTGTGAGTATTGTTGCGTTATCAAATAATATCTGTCTAATATTATCTACATGGCTACGTTTTATTAAGAAATGTTGTTTAATGGAAATAAGTTCAGTAAGGTGATAGGTAAGTCTACGAGAGAGCGTGGTTGTAGTAAAACTAATATACACTGCGTGACAAATTATTATCGAGATAACTTTTTTCTAATATTTCAAATCAATTCACACAAAATTTTCACGCATTGTTGGCAACACGGACCTGCGCAATCACTGACGTTTTCGTACTGATCTGCGCAATGTAAACAAACTGGCGCCATATTTGTTATCAGGACGGTGATTTGAGCGTGCCAAACTATTAGAAACGTTTAGTAAAATTCCCAGAATTGAGCAAACAAAACGTTTATTAATGTTGCACGTGAATGTTTATGATCAAAAGAAGCTAATAAATAAGATAATCAAACAAATAATAACATACAAAGAAAGGAACCGTTTTAAACAAATTAATAGGGAATGTGCTTTCCCTATTTTGAAATTACTTGAAGAAGACGACGATCCATAGAATTTGTCAATTGTAGGATGTCATCTGCTGTAATTCCACGAGATATGTCAAAAATTGCTTCACACAACTCGTCATTGCTTCTGAAATGTCGTCCATTAGCGTACAGTCTTCGCTTCATGATGTTCCAAAGGTTTTCGATTGGGTTCCAATGCGGGAAAATTTGCTGGACACTTCATTTTTCGAGGTCCATCGAAGCCTAACTGTTTCAAATATTCAGTAGCCTTGTGAGCAGCATGTGAGGGAGCATTATCTTGCATAAAAACAATGGCCCTTCTGAAGGCAACTCTTTGCCTTTTCATCCACGGTTCAAGATGTTCCTTCATAAACACTATGTATGCATCAGCAGTCATTTTGACGCCATCTGGTACTCTCCATGGGCCCACTAATGTTTTTCCAATAATACCACCCCAGATCATTATGCCTCCACCGCCTTGTTGGTGTCTCAAACGCTGATGGCGATTCTGTCCGTTCATTACCCAGCCTTTGCACCATCTATCTGGCCCATCAAGTGTTGCTCGAGTTTCGTCTGTGAACAAAACTTTAGAGAAGTCAATCTTCATATTGTCCTCGGCCCATTTCAATCGATTTTGAATGTGATTTCTCGTCAACGGAGGCTTCGATACAGGTTTGACTGTTGTTACTATTTCCCTCAGATACGGACAACGAGTACTTTTAGACACAGTAGGATCCCCAATTCTGAAAAGCTGAAAAGCTCTTGACCGGTAAGTCCAGGGTTCTTCGTGGCCTCTTATTTAAGTCGTGGCATGAGACGACGTGAAATAACCCTTGGCTTGCCTTTATCTGCCCTTTTGCGTACTTGTGTAGGGTTGGCGGTGAACTTTTTCACTGTTTGATGACACCTCCCAATCATTTTAGAAATTTCTAGGGTAGATTTACCTTTTGAGAGTTCTGAGGTGATAGTTTTCTTTTCAGCATCACTTAAACTGCTTTTACGGCCCATCTTTTCAGTAAATTCTTATACTTTTTTAATAATTTGGCACGCTCAAATCACCGTGCCGATAACAAATATGGCGCCAGTTTGTTTACATTGCACACATCAGTATGAAAATTTCAGTGATTGCGTAGGTTAGTGTTGCCAATATTGTGTGAAAATCTTGTGTGAATTGATTGGATGGTTTTTAAAATATTAGAAAAAAACGTTATCTTGATAATAATTTGGCACGCAGTGTATATGTATAGTGGATTTATTATTAGTATCTGACATCCAATCTCTGAACGGACATGTAAATTAATACACTACATTGAAGAGGATTTAGTTATGTGGTTGTAGGATTATTAAAGATTATGCGATCAATTGTTTTAAATTGTTTATAATATATGATGAGCTTAAGTTTATTATTAATAATAGGTTTAACATTTCTACCTATTACGTTCTTGAGTGTTGTTTTATCATGCTTGTAATTATTATGCATTTGGTTACAAGTTAATAATATTATGTTTACTTTGACGTACCATATTAAGCTTACAATTATTATTAATATTATCAGATATGTTAGTGGTATTATTAAGTTTATTGAGATACATTTTAATTTGTTGTTCAATGACGGAATTAGGAAATCCATTATTAACGAGTATTTGATGTTATGTAATTATTTATAGAATATCGTTTTGGAAGAAGGTATCATTTGTGTGCGTTGGATTATTTTTTTTTAAGCAGTCAACTTTGGTGGCATCCATTATTATAATTAAAGAGACAAGGTTTTATGCTAGTGGGTTTCTTATATAGAGAAGTAGTAAATTTATGTGTACTAAAATAAATAAGTACATCAAGAAATGGAATTTTATTATTAATGTTGAGTTCTAGTATAAATTCGAGAACGGAGTGACTTTCAAATTTGTTTTTAAGTTGTATAATTTGATTAATATTTTTATCTAAAATGAAAATGTCATTTATGTATCTTACATATATAGGGGATTTATTAGTATCATTAAGTATTTTATTAACTAAATATGCCATATAATAATTTTAAAAAATGGTGCCTAAAGGAGATCCCATCGAGGTACCGGCTATTTTGAGTACAAATATTGCCTAGTCTGTCATGAAAGGTTACTTGAGTGGTACAAGTTAATAATATATAGATATTTATTTAAATAGTGGGTTTAATATTGATGGGTGGGAGAGAAATGTGATTGTATACATCACGGACAATGATGTCGATCGTTTCATGGAGCAGGCCATTAGTAAATTAATTTTGTAAATCTAAAGATTCGATTATTTTGGTTGTTTAGTTTTACAGTATGAAGAAATTTTAAAAATTACTTTGTGGAGTTAATACAATATTTTCTTGGGAGTAATTAATTTGTTATGGGTCTGGTGTAGGTGTTTGAGTAATGATAGGTCGGAGGGGATGATCTTTTTTATGGATTCTTACATTTCCATAAAGGTAGCCAGGTTAATTATTACCTTTTGAAGGTTATAGGATCCTGTTTCAAAATTGTTAGCACTAATAATTTTATTGATATGGTTTTTAAGTTGGGAGGTGGTGTTATTCGTTAACATTTTAAAATTTATTGTGATCCTCTAAAATGACCAGTAATTTTGAGTGGTACTCATGTTTGTTTAAAATAACAAACGTAATGGTTTCATCAGCCTCGTCGAATAATAATAGTTATTATGGCTGCTTTTATTAAAGGAATATTATGATTTCATAAGGCTTTTTATGATTTCGGTGTTTAGGCTTGAAGTGATTCTTTTAAACTTACCTGTGTAGAAATATGCTTATCTTGTTTCAATAGAAGCGATTGTTGGCATAAAGATTCAATTTAAGTTTGTTTAAACATTAAATTAGTCTTCTGTGTGACGTGTATTTTTGGTCCGAGATTAACAAATTCCATTTCATTTGGAATCAGTTGTCAATCTGATAGATTACTGAGGCTGTCGTTGGTGTTTGATAGAAGTATTTTCCCCTTATATATAACGAAGGAAAGATAGAGATAACTCACATTTTTATATATATATATATATATATATATATGTATGTATGTATATATATATATATATATATATATATATATATATATATGTATATATATATATAAGAGCGAGATTATGTACATATTATGTATAACTCAGAAATATAGACAGATACTGAAAGGCCGAACCGTTGTAATAAATATGGCGACAAAGATGAGGGCAATAGTCCGAATAATGTAAATAATGTACATAATACCTCATCTCAGAAATATAGACATATACTGGAAGGCCGAATTGTTGTAATAAATATGGCGACAAAGATGAGGGACAATAGTCCGAATAATGTAAATAATGTAATAATAATATATCTCAGAAATAGAGACAGATACTGAAAGGCCGAAACTTTTATAATAAATATGGCGACAAAGATGAGGACAATAGCCCGAATAATGTAAATAATGTACATAATACCTCATCTCAGAAATTTTGACAGATACTGTTTCCGAAACTTTGTAATAAATATGGCGACAAAGATGAGGACAATAGTCCGAATAATGTAAATAATCTACATAATACCTCATCTCAAAAATATAGACAGATAATGAAAGGCCGAAACGTTGTAATAAATATGGCGACAAAGATGAGGACAATAGTCCGAATAATGTAAATAATGTACATAATACCTCATCTCAAAATTATAGACAGATAATGAAAGGCCGAAACGTTGTAATAAATATGGCGAGAAAGATGAGGACAATAGTCCGAATAATGTAAATAATGTACATAATATTTCATCTCAATTTTATAGCCAGATACTGAAAATTTCGAAACGTTTATAATAAACATGGCGACAAAGATGAGGACAATAGTTCAATAATAATGTAAATAGTGTATATATATATATATATATATAGAGCGATATACAGATATAGAGAGAGAGAGAGAGAGAAAGAGAGAGAGAGAGAGAGATGAAGAGGTGGGGAATGAGGTTATACTTGTTCCAACGAGAGAAAAAGTGTATATTTTAAAAAGTAGATAAACCGATAAGATAAAATGTGGATATTTTATTTTTTAAATATATATTATACATAATATATATATACTTTATTATGGAAAATAGAGTTTAATATATATTTTAAAATAAAAAAAAATCACATTTCAACCAAAAAACGTTTTCATTATTTTTTTTTTTAAATATATATATATATATATATATATATATATATATATATATATATATATATATATATATATAAACACACACAAGTATAGGATTGTTGTATACGGAGTAAATTCCAATAACCAACAAATGCTATTCTTAAAATGTTCTCAATACAAAGTAGAGCAAAAAAATAATAATTCAACACGATCACTTGATAAAAAAAACGAGTGTTGAAACAAAATGGCTATTTTTTGTGATTTTATAACATATTTATGTTATAATTTTCAAACGAATAATTATATATATATATATATATATATATATATATATATATATATATATATATATATATAGTTACTGCTACTACTAATCCCAATATTATATTGTATATACCCATATTGCAGTAGATATTCTGCTTGTTTTCTTGTTTTTTTTTTTTTTGAGCATATGCATTTGGAAACCATTGATCTTTATTTAACATTAGCTATATATTTATTTAGAAGAAGGTTCGAGATCAGTGGGAGATATAAAAAATTCTCTCTCTCTCTCTCTCTCTCTCTCTCTATATATATATATATATATATATATATATATATATATATTTATGTTGTGTGTGTGTGTGTATGTTTGTGCGTTTCTGTGCGTGTATCTGTGTGAGCATATGTGTGCCTGTGTGTGTGTGGAGAGAGGGAGAGAGTATATTATATTAACGTTATATTTATACAGGAGGAATACCGACAATCGAGGAGAGATCGTTTGTAGATATACACAGTGTAGCTGTAAATCTCCATGTACACTCTACTAGAAATATAGAAACGGCATGCTGTACTGCTTGGCATTCGTGCTGGAAACTTCAATACGAATATTTCATCAGCATTTTCCTATAAAATATCGAAAATTTATGTTTCGAAACTCCAAATATATATATATATATATATATATATTTATATATATATATATATATATATATATATATATAAATATCAGGAATCTCGCGTGCAATATGGCTAGACATCTGATTTCACGCGAAATAGATAAAGCGAAACAGCCTGTCTGCGCATAATATATATATACATATATATATTAATGGGTTTACTTCTAACCCGATATTTTTATTACTTTAAATGTTATTTTTCGTGGATATTCATATTTGAAATCGATGACCTGCTTTGAACCCAGTCGTATTTTCATTATTTATATTTTTATGGTACGTAGATCCATATATATAAAATACTCTGTTTAGAATAAGCGCGTATCAATATAGAGCCTGCAAGCATGCATAAGTGTAAAACAAAAGGCGCCATCCAATGCTGATCCTCATTTGATGTTCACGATAGGAGAGTCCAATATATATATATATATATATATATATATAAACATATACACTACCAGTCAAAAGTAATTATAATGTTTCGACAATTTTTATTTCTCATCCTAAAAGTGTTATTTTCAATGAAACAAGTTAAACACCAAAATGGTTTTCATTTATTATACTAAATACAAGTCTTTCTGAGCCACTTTAAACACATGAAAATGTGCCCCTTTCCTGATGGGATCGCATGATGCTGCAGTATGTTTTGATAGCCGGTCTGATTCAATTTGCGCTTCATCTGGCGCAAATCCCTGGCTTGGCAATTGGTAAAAAACCCATACCATAACGGATCCACGGCCATGCTTTACCGTTGGTGTGATAGAGGCGATTGCAGCATTTTCATCAACAATTCACCGCACATAGACCCTCTTATTTGACTCAAATATTTCGAATTTTGATTCGTTAGTCCAAGGGAATTTATTCCACCGCTATTTTGTTCAGGCTTTGTGCGCCTTAGCCCACTGGAGACTTTTGATATTGTGGTTTCTTGACAGCAATTCCGCCGTAATGACCAGCGCCACAGAGTCTTCTCCTCACAGTGGATGTTGACACATTTTTTCACGACACTGATTCAGTTGTGCAGTGATGTTTGCAGCATTCAGCCTTCTGTCACGCAAGCTGGTGAATCTGATAAAATTGTCCTCTGCTCTTGTTGTTACTTTGGGTCTACCATGCCCATACGTTGGGTTTGATATGCTTTAATTTGGGTCTAAAATATATTTATTGGGTCTACCAATTTTATTTTGGGTCTACCAAATAAAAACCAATGTTATTCTATTAATAAAATTTTTTTTTAATTTTGGGTCTTTTGAGCATCTATATTGGGTCTAAATGAAATTTACATTTGGTTTACTTTTAAATAAATCCCAGAAAAAGATTTTTTTTTATCACAGAAAAGAATGGGTCTAAAGAGCCCTACTTTGGGTCTTTCAATTTTAAATAAAAAAAATTTTGGGTTTAATTGATAATTTTGTGGGTCTCAAAAATATTTGTTATAAATCTATTTTTATATATATATCTACCATGGAAAATATAAAACTACTAACCCTTATTTTGGTCTTTAATTATTTTTTGTTGAATTCCTCCATTCTTTTTTAACATAATCTTTAAAATTCTTGAAATTTGGTCTTTTTTAGAACATAGGGTCTGAAATAAAATTATATTAAAAGTTATATTATGTCACATAAATCCATTGAAAATATAGAGAATAAAAGAAATCAATTACCCTTTTGTATCAATTCTCCCAGTCCTAAAAAGGGTCTACCAGCCCTAAAAAATATCTACTAGCTCTGATTTTAGTCTATCAACCCAACTTTGGGTTACCAACCCTTTTTGGGTCTCCCAGTCCTACTTTGGGTCTACCAGCCCTACTTTGGGTCTACCAGCTCTACTTTGAGTCTATCAACCCAACTTTGGGTCTATTAAGTACCTATTGGGCCTAACCAGCCCTAAACCCTGGGTCTACCAGCCCTAGTTTGGGTCTTGTTTTTTCCTGGTTCCTGATGTCTCCTAACATTATAATCCACTGTAGTTCTGTGAATTTTTATTTTTTAATTTTTTTTTAATGTAATGATCTCTTGCCTTTGTTCGATGTAAGTTTACCTGTTTTCGGCTTTCTCCTCAGAAAAAAATTCTTTGATCCGGGAGAGAGTTGGCAAATTTATGTTTTAATTTAAACAAAATAAGAATAACAGATTTCACTACTGGGCAAGGTACATTGGTAGTATAGGTAAAACAGGTTGGTATTTAGCAATTAGTAATTCAACACAATAGAGTCTAATGTGAGTTCAAGTGATGGTATAATGTAACTTTTGGTAAACGTTTTATCCATGCTCATTACTAAGGAAGAAAATTCCTTGCAATCAATTTTCACAAGATGTCTGGTTATACTAAAGTCAAAGTTACTGAGGAAGACTTGTATTTAATATAACAAATAAAACCATTGTGATGGTTAAGTTGTTTCATTAAAAATAACACTTTTAGGATGAGAAATAAACATTTTTATATAAACCCCAAATAGATTTGACAGGTAGTGTATATATATATATATATATATATATATATATATATATATATATATATCGTATTATATCTCTCTCTCTCTCTCTCTCTCTCTCTCTCTCTCTTTATGTGTGTATGTGTGTGTCTGAGAATTTTTTTTTAATTTTCTCTCCTTGAATATCCTTCTTTTTTAAAGTAATGATCCCTTGACCTTGTTCACGTATTTTGGGCATTTTTTTAAGAAAATGTTTTGATCCTCAAGAAAGTTGCAAAATTGAGTTTTTGATTTAAACAAAATAAGAATAAGAGATTTCACTACAAGGCAAGGTACATTAGCAGCAGAGGTAAAAACAGGTTGGTATTTAGCAAGCTGTAATTCAACACAACAGAGTCTAATGGGAGTTCAAGTAGTGGTATAATGTAATTTTTGGAAAAAGTTTTATCCATGCTTAGTACTAAAAAAATGCCTTGCAATCAATTTTTCAAAAGATATCTGCTTATACTAAGGTCAAAATGACTTGTATTTAGTATACTAAATAAAACCATTTTGGTGCTTAACTTGTTTCATTAAAAAGTAACACTTTTCGGATGCGAAATAAAAAAATTTGAGTGTGACAGGTAGTGTACATATATATAAATGGTTTAAGTCATTTTTTATGTTTATACATTCTTTTTTATA
>CAHIKZ030002524.1:117500-272647 GCA_903632075.3 Acanthosepion pharaonis | reverse complement strand
GGTTTACAATACGTAGTGATTTACGTGCAAAAAACAAGCTGTTTGGACTAGTTTTTCAACGTTTTCAACGCTTACTTTAAAATTTAAATAACTTTGTGGAAACATTATAAAGTCAATGAAATTATAGATAAACGATATGTAATCGATCAAAACATATTGATTTTAACTAGTTTCTAAAGTTTTGACACAGTAACATTACAAATTTTATGTTTTACAAAGGTTTACAATACGTAGTGATTTACGTGCAAAAAACAAGCTGTTTGGACTAGTTTTTCAACGTTTTCAACGCTTACTTTAAAATTTAAATAACTTTGTGGAAACATTATAAAGTCAATGAAATTATAGATAAACGATATGTAATCGATCAAAACATATTGATTTTAACTAGTTTCTAAAGTTTTGACACAGTAACATTACAAATTTTATGTTTTACAAAGGTTTACAATACGTAGTGATTTACGTGCAAAAGCAAGCTGTTTGGACTAGTTTTTCAACGTTTTCAACGCTTACTTTAAAATTTAAATAACTTTGTGGAAACATTATAAAGTCAATGAAATTATAGATAAACGATATGTAATCGATCAAAACATATTGATTTTAACTAGTTTCTAAAGTTTTGACACAGTAACATTACAAATTTTATGTTTTACAAAGGTTTACAATACGTAGTGATTTACGTGCAAAAAGCAAGCTGTTTGGACTAGTTTTTCAACGTTTTCAACGCTTACTTTAAAATTTAAATAACTTTGTGGAAACATTATAAAGTCAATGAAATTATAGATAAACGATATGTAATCGATCAAAACATATTGATTTTAACTAGTTTCTAAAGTTTTGACACAGTAACATTACAAATTTTATGTTTTACAAAGGTTTACAATACGTAGTGATTTACGTGCAAAAGCAAGCTGTTTGGACTAGTTTTTCAACGTTTTCAACGCTTACTTTAAAATTTAAATAACTTTGTGGAAACATTATAAAGTCAATGAAATTATAGATAAACGATATGTAATCGATCAAAACATATTGATTTTAACTAGTTTCTAAAGTTTTGACACAGTAACATTACATATTTTATGTTTTACCAAGGTTTACAATACGTAGTGTTTTACGTTCAAATGCAAGCTGTTTGGGCTAGTTTTACAACGTTTTCAACGCTTACATTAAAATTTAAATAACTTTGTGGAAACATTATAAAGTCAATGAAATTATAGATAAACGATATGTAATCGATCAAAACATATTGATTTTAACTAGTTTCTAAAGTTTTGACACAGTAACATTAGGAATTTTATGTTTTACAAAGTTTTACAATACGTAGTAATTTACGTGCAAAATTAAGCTGTTTGGACTAGTTTTTCAACGTTTTTAACGCTTACTTTAAAATTTAAATAACTTTGTGGAAACATTATAAAGTCAATGAAATTATAGATAAACGATATGTAATCGATCAAAACATATTGATTTTAACTAGTTTCTAAAGTTTTGACACAGTAACATTACGAATTTTATGTTTTACAAAGGTTTACAATACGTAGTGATTTACGTGCAAAAGCAAGCTGTTTGGACTAGTTTTTCAACGTTTTCAACGCTTACTTTAAAATTTAAATAACTTTGTGGAAACATTATAAAGTCAATGAAATTATAGATAAACGATATGTAATCGATCAAAACATATTGATTTTAACTAGTTTCTAAAGTTTTGACACAGTAACATTACAAATTTTATGTTTTACAAAGGTTTACAATACGTAGTGATTTACGTGCAAAAAAGCAAGCTGTTTGGACTAGTTTTTCAACGTTTTCAACGCTTACTTTAAAATTTAAATAACTTTGTGGAAACATTATAAAGTCAATGAAATTATAGATAAACGATATGTAATCGATCAAAACATATTGATTTTAACTAGTTTCTAAAGTTTTGACACAGTAACATTACAAATTTTATGTTTTACAAAGGTTTACAATACGTAGTGATTTACGTGCAAAAAAGCAAGCTGTTTGGACTAGTTTTTCAACGTTTTCAACGCTTACTTTAAAATTTAAATAACTTTGTGGAAACATTATAAAGTCAATGAAATTATAGATAAACGATATGTAATCGATCAAAACATATTGATTTTAACTAGTTTCTAAAGTTTTGACACAGTAACATTACAAATTTTATGTTTTACAAAGGTTTACAATACGTAGTGATTTACGTGCAAAAAAAAGCAAGCTGTTTGGACTAGTTTTTCAACGTTTTCAACGCTTACTTTAAAATTTAAATAACTTTGTGGAAACATTATAAAGTCAATGAAATTATAGATAAACGATATGTAATCGATCAAAACATATTGATTTTAACTAGTTTCTAAAGTTTTGACACAGTAACATTACAAATTTTATGTTTTACAAAGGTTTACAATACGTAGTGATTTACGTGCAAAAAGCAAGCTGTTTGGACTAGTTTTTTTCAACGTTTTCAACGCTTACTTTAAAATTTAAATAACTTTGTGGAAACATTATAAAGTCAATGAAATTATAGATAAACTATATGTAATCGATCAAAACATATTGATTTTAACTAGTTTCTAAAGTTTTGACACAGTAACATTACAAATTTTATGTTTTACAAAGGTTTTACAATACGTAGTGATTTACGTGCAAAAAGCAAGCTGTTTGGACTAGTTTTTCAACGTTTTCAACGCTTACTTTAAAATTTAAATAACTTTGTGGAAACATTATAAAGTCAATGAAATTATAGATAAACGATATGTAATCGATCAAAACATATTGATTTTAACTAGTTTCTAAAGTTTTGACACAGTAACATTACAAATTTTATGTTTTACAAAGGTTTACAATACGTAGTGATTTACGTGCAAAAAGCAAGCTGTTTGGACTAGTTTTTCAACGTTTTCAACGCTTACTTTAAAAATTTAAATAACTTTGTGGAAACATTATAAAGTCAATGAAATTATAGATAAACGATATGTAATCGATCAAAAACATATTGATTTTAACTAGTTTCTAAAGTTTTGACACAGTAACATTACAAATTTTATGTTTTACAAAGGTTTACAATACGTAGTGATTTACGTGCAAAAAAGCAAGCTGTTTGGACTAGTTTTTCAACGTTTTCAACGCTTACTTTAAAATTTAAATAACTTTGTGGAAACATTATAAAGTCAATGAAATTATAGATAAACGATATGTAATCGATCAAAACATATTGATTTTAACTAGTTTCTAAAGTTTTCACACAGTAACATTACAAATTTTATGTTTTACAAAGGTTTACAATACGTAGTGATTTACGTGCAAAAGCAAGCTGTTTGGGCTAGTTTTTCAACGTTTTCAACGCTTACTTTAAAATTTAAATAACTTTGTGGAAACATTATAAAGTCAATGAAATTATAGATAAACGATATGTAATCGATCAAAAACATATTGATTTTAACTAGTTTCTAAAGTTTTGACACAGTAACATTACAAATTTTATGTTTTACAAAGGTTTACAATACGTAGTGATTTACGTGCAAAAGCAAGCTGTTTGGACTAGTTTTTTTTCAACGTTTTCAACGCTTACTTTAAAATTTAAATAACTTTGTGGAAACATTATAAAGTCAATGAAATTATAGATAAACGATATGTAATCGATCAAAACATATTGATTTTAACTAGTTTCTAAAGTTTTGACACAGTAACATTACAAATTTTATGTTTTACAAAAGGTTTACAATACGTAGTGATTTACGTGCAAAAAAGCAAGCTGTTTGGACTAGTTTTTCAACGTTTTCAACGCTTACTTTAAAATTTAAATAACTTTGTGGAAACATTATAAAGTCAATGAAATTATAGATAAACGATATGTAATCGATCAAAACATATTGATTTTAACTAGTTTCTAAAGTTTTGACACAGTAACATTACAAATTTTATGTTTTACAAAGGTTTACAATACGTAGTGATTTACGTGCAAAAGCAAGCTGTTTGGACTAGTTTTTCAACGTTTTCAACGCTTACTTTAAAATTTAAATAACTTTGTGGAAACATTATAAAGTCAATGAAATTATAGATAAACGATATGTAATCGATCAAAACATATTGATTTTAACTAGTTTCTAAAGTTTTGACACAGTAACATTACAAATTTTATGTTTTACAAAGGTTTACAATACGTAGTGATTTACGTGCAAAAGCAAGCTGTTTGGACTAGTTTTTCAACGTTTTCAACGCTTACTTTAAAATTTAAATAACTTTGTGGAAACATTATAAAGTCAATGAAATTATAGATAAACGATATGTAATCGATCAAAACATATTGATTTTAACTAGTTTCTAAAGTTTTGACACAGTAACATTACAAATTTTATGTTTTACAAAGGTTTACAATACGTAGTGATTTACGTGCAAAAGCAAGCAAGCTGTTTGGACTAGTTTTTCAACGTTTTCAACGCTTACTTTAAAATTTAAATAACTTTGTGGAAACATTATAAAGTCAATGAAATTATAGATAAACGATATGTAATCGATCAAAACATATTGATTTTAACTAGTTTCTAAAGATTTGACACAGTAACATTACAAATTTTATGTTTTACAATGGTTTACAATACGTAGTGATTTACGTGCAAAAGTAAGCTGTTTGGACTAGTTTTTCAACGTTTTCAACGCTTACTTTAAAATTTAAATAACTTTGTGGAAACATTATAAAGTCAATGAAATTATAGATAAACGATATGTAATCGATCAAAACATATTGATTTTAACTAGTTTCTAAAGTTTTGACACAGTAACATTACAAATTTTATGTTTTACAAAGGTTTACAATACGTAGTGATTTACGTGCAAAAAAGCAAGCTGTTTGGACTAGTTTTTCAACGTTTTCAACGCTTACTTTAAAATTTAAATAACTTTGTGGAAACATTATAAAGTCAATGAAATTATAGATAAACGATATGTAATCGATCAAAACATATTGATTTTAACTAGTTTCTAAAGTTTTGACACAGTAACATTACAAATTTTATGTTTTACAAAGGTTTACAATACGTAGTGATTTACGTGCAAAAAGCAAGCTGTTTGGACTAGTTTTTCAACGTTTTCAACGCTTACTTTAAAATTTAAATAACTTTGTGGAAACATTATAAAGTCAATGAAATTATAGATAAACGATATGTAATCGATCAAAACATATTGATTTTAACTAGTTTCTAAAGTTTTGACACAGTAACATTACAAATTTTATGTTTTACAAAGGTTTACAATACGTAGTGATTTACGTGCAAAAAAAGCAAGCTGTTTGGACTAGTTTTTCAACGTTTTCAACGCTTACTTTAAAATTTAAATAACTTTGTGGAAACATTATAAAGTCAATGAAATTATAGATAAACGATATGTAATCGATCAAAACATATTGATTTTAACTAGTTTCTAAAGTTTTGACACAGTAACATTACAAATTTTATGTTTTACAAAGGTTTACAATACGTAGTGATTTACGTGCAAAAAAGCAAGCTGTTTGGACTAGTTTTTCAACGTTTTCAACGCTTACTTTAAAATTTAAATAACTTTGTGGAAACATTATAAAGTCAATGAAATTATAGATAAACGATATGTAATCGATCAAAACATATTGATTTTAACTAGTTTCTAAAGTTTTGACACAGTAACATTACAAATTTTATGTTTTACAAAGGTTTACAATACGTAGTGATTTTACGTGCAAAAAAGCAAGCTGTTTGGACTAGTTTTTCAACGTTTTCAACGCTTACTTTAAAATTTAAATAACTTTGTGGAAACATTATAAAGTCAATGAAATTATAGATAAACGATATGTAATCGATCAAAACATATTGATTTTAACTAGTTTCTAAAGTTTTGACACAGTAACATTACAAATTTTATGTTTTACAAAGGTTTACAATACGTAGTGATTTACGTGCAAAAAAGCAAGCTGTTTGGACTAGTTTTTCAACGTTTTCAACGCTTACTTTAAAATTTAAATAACTTTGTGGAAACATTATAAAGTCAATGAAATTATAGATAAACGATATGTAATCGATCAAAACATATTGATTTTAACTAGTTTCTAAAGTTTTGACACAGTAACATTACAAATTTTATGTTTTACAAAGGTTTACAATACGTAGTGATTTACGTGCAAAAGCAAGCTGTTTGGACTAGTTTTTCAACGTTTTCAACGCTTACTTTAAAATTTAAATAACTTTGTGGAAACATTATAAAGTCAATGAAATTATAGATAAACGATATGTAATCGATCAAAACATATTGATTTTAACTAGTTTCTAAAGTTTTGACACAGTAACATTACAAATTTTATGTTTTACAAAGGTTTACAATACGTAGTGATTTACGTGCAAAAAAGCAAGCTGTTTGGACTAGTTTTTCAACGTTTTCAACGCTTACTTTAAAATTTAAATAACTTTGTGGAAACATTATAAAGTCAATGAAATTATAGATAAACGATATGTAATCGATCAAAACATATTGATTTTAACTAGTTTCTAAAGTTTTGACACAGTAACATTACAAATTTTATGTTTTACAAAGGTTTACAATACGTAGTGATTTACGTGCAAAAAGCAAGCTGTTTGGACTAGTTTTTCAACGTTTTCAACGCTTACTTTAAAATTTAAATAACTTTGTGGAAACATTATAAAGTCAATGAAATTATAGATAAACGATATGTAATCGATCAAAACATATTGATTTTAACTAGTTTCTAAAGTTTTGACACAGTAACATTACAAATTTTATGTTTTACAAAGGTTTACAATACGTAGTGATTTACGTGCAAAAAGCAAGCTGTTTGGACTAGTTTTTCAACGTTTTCAACGCTTACTTTAAAATTTAAATAACTTTGTGGAAACATTATAAAGTCAATGAAATTATAGATAAACGATATGTAATCGATCAAAACATATTGATTTTAACTAGTTTCTAAAGTTTTGACACAGTAACATTACAAATTTTATGTTTTACAAAGGTTTACAATACGTAGTGATTTACGTGCAAAAAATTGATTTTAACTAGTTTCAAGCTGTTTGGACTAGTTTTTTTACAACGTTTTCAACGCTTACTTTAAAATTTAAATAAATAACTTTGTGGAAACATTATAAAGTCAATGAAATTATAGATAAACGATATGTAATCGATCAAAACATATTGATTTTAACTAGTTTCTAAAGTTTTGACACAGTAACATTACAAATTTTATGTTTTACAAAGGTTTACAATACGTAGTGATTTACGTGCAAAAGCAAGCTGTTTGGACTAGTTTTTCAACGTTTTCAACGCTTACTTTAAAATTTAAATAACTTTGTGGAAACATTATAAAGTCAATGAAATTATAGATAAACGATATGTAATCGATCAAAACATATTGATTTTAACTAGTTTCTAAAGTTTTGACACAGTAACATTACAAATTTTATGTTTTACAAAGGTTTACAATACGTAGTGATTTACGTGCAAAAAGCAAGCTGTTTGGACTAGTTTTTCAACGTTTTCAACGCTTACTTTAAAATTTAAATAACTTTGTGGAAACATTATAAAGTCAATGAAATTATAGATAAACGATATGTAATCGATCAAAACATATTGATTTTAACTAGTTTCTAAAGTTTTGACACAGTAACATTACAAATTTTATGTTTTACAAAGGTTTACAATACGTAGTGATTTACGTGCAAAAAGCAAGCTGTTTGGACTAGTTTTTCAACGTTTTCAACGCTTACTTTAAAATTTAAATAACTTTGTGGAAACATTATAAAGTCAATGAAATTATAGATAAACGATATGTAATCGATCAAAACATATTGATTTTAACTAGTTTCTAAAGTTTTGACACAGTAACATTACAAATTTTATGTTTTACAAAGGTTTACAATACGTAGTGATTTACGTGCAAAAAAGCAAGCTGTTTGGACTAGTTTTTTTTCAACGTTTTCAACGCTTAAACATTTTAAAATTTAAATAACTTTGTTTTAACTAGGAAACATTATAAAAAGTCAATGAAATTATAGATAAACGATATGTAATCGATCAAAACATATTGATTTTAACTAGTTTCTAAAAACATATTGTTTTGACACAGTAACATTACAAATTTTATGTTTTACAAAGGTTTACAATACGTAGTGATTTACGTGCAAAAAAGCAAGCTGTTTGGACTAGTTTTTCAACGTTTTCAACGCTTACTTTAAAATTTAAATAACTTTGTGGAAACATTATAAAGTCAATGAAATTATAGATAAACGATATGTAATCGATCAAAACATATTGATTTTAACTAGTTTCTAAAGTTTTGACACAGTAACATTACAAATTTTATGTTTTACAAAGGTTTACAATACGTAGTGATTTACGTGCAAAAAGCAAGCTGTTTGGACTAGTTTTTCAACGTTTTCAACGCTTACTTTAAAATTTAAATAACTTTGTGGAAACATTATAAAGTCAATGAAATTATAGATAAACGATATGTAATCGATCAAAACATATTGATTTTAACTAGTTTCTAAAGTTTTGACACAGTAACATTACAAATTTTATGTTTTAAAAGGTTTACAATACGTAGTGATTTTTACGTGCAAAAAGCAAGCTGTTTGGACTAGTTTTTCAACGTTTTCAACGCTTACTTTAAAATTTAAATAACTTTGTGGAAACATTATAAAGTCAATGAAATTATAGATAAACGATATGTAATCGATCAAAACATATTGATTTTAACTAGTTTCTAAAGTTTTGACACAGTAACATTACAAATTTTATGTTTTACAATGGTTTACAATACGTAGTGATTTACGTGCAAAAAAAAGCAAGCTGTTTGGACTAGTTTTTTTCAACGTTTTCAACGCTTACTTTAAAATTTAAATAACTTTGTGGAAACATTATAAAGTCAATGAAATTATAGATAAACGATATGTAATCGATCAAAACATATTGATTTTAACTAGTTTCTAAAGTTTTGACACAGTAACATTACAAATTTTATGTTTTACAAAGGTTTACAATACGTAGTATTTACGTGCAAAAGCAAGCTGTTTGGACTAGTTTTTCAACGTTTTCAACGCTTACTTTAAAAATTTAAATAACTTTGTGAAAACATTATAAAGTCAATGAAATTATAGATAAACGATATGTAATCGATCAAAACATATTGATTTTAACTAGTTTCTAAAGTTTTGACACAGTAACATTACGAATTTTATGTTTTACAAAGGTTTACAATACGTAGTGATTTACGTGCAAAAATTTAAAAAAGCAAGCTGTTTTGGACTAGTTTTTCAACGTTTTCAACGCTTACTTTAAAATTTAAATAACTTTGTGGAAACATTATAAAGTCAATGAAATTATAGATAAACGATATGTAATCGATCAAAACATATTGATTTTAACTAGTTTCTAAAGTTTTGACACAGTAACATTACAAATTTTATGTTTTACAAAGGTTTACAATACATAGTGATTTACGTGCAAAAGCAAGCTGTTTGGACTAGTTTTTCAACCTTTTCAACGCTTACTTTAAAATTTAAAATAACTTTGTGGAAACATTATAAAGTCAATGAAATTATAGATAAACGATATGTAATCGATCAAAACATATTGATTTTAACTTGTTTCTAAAGTTTTGACACAGTAACATTACAAATTTTATGTTTTACAAAGGTTTACAATACGTAGTGATTTACGTGCAAAAAAAGCAAGCTGTTTGGACTAGTTTTTCAACGTTTTCAACGCTTACTTTAAAATTTAAATAACTTTGTGGAAACATTATAAAGTCAATGAAATTATAGATAAACGATATGTAATCGATCAAAACATATTGATTTTAACTAGTTTCTAAAGTTTTGACACAGTAACATTACAAATTTTATGTTTTACAAAGGTTTACAATACGTAGTAATTTACGTGCAAAAGCAAGCTGTTTGGACTAGTTTTTCAACGTTTTCAACGCTTACTTTAAAATTTAAATAACTTTGTGGAAACATTATAAAGTCAATGAAATTATAGATAAACGATATGTAATCGATCAAAATATACTGATTTTAACTAGTTTCTAAAGATTTGACACAGTAACATTACAAATTTTATGTTTTACAATGGTTTACAATACGTAGTGATTTACGTGCAAAAGCAAGCTGTTTGGACTAGTTTTTCAACGTTTTCAACGCTTACTTTAAAATTTAAATAACTTTGTGGAAACATTATAAAGTCAATGAAATTATAGATAAACGATATGTAATCGATCAAAACATATTGATTTTAACTAGTTTCTAAAGTTTTGACACAGTAACATTACAAATTTTATGTTTTTTACAAAGGTTTACAATACGTAGTGATTTACGTGCAAAAAAAGCAAGCTGTTTGGACTAGTTTTTCAACGTTTTCAACGCTTACTTTAAAATTTAAATAACTTTGTGGAAACATTATAAAGTCAATGAAATTATAGATAAACGATATGTAATCGATCAAAACATATTGATTTTAACTAGTTTCTAAAGTTTTGACACAGTAACATTACAAATTTTATGTTTTACAAAGGTTTACAATACGTAGTGATTTACGTGCAAAAAAAGCAAGCTGTTTGGACTAGTTTTTCAACGTTTTCAACGCTTACTTTAAAATTTAAATAACTTTGTGGAAACATTATAAAGTCAATGAAATTATAGATAAACGATATGTAATCGATCAAAACATATTGATTTTAACTAGTTTCTAAAGTTTTGACACAGTAACATTACATATTTTATGTTTTACAAAGGTTTACAATACGTAGTGATTTACGTGCAAAAGCAAGCTGTTTGGACTAGTTTTTCAACGTTTTCAACGCTTACTTTAAAATTTAAATAACTTTGTGGAAACATTATAAAGTCAATGAAATTATAGATAAACGATATGTAATCGATCAAAACATATTGATTTTAACTAGTTTCTAAAGTTTTGACACAGTAACATTACAAATTTTATGTTTTACAAAGGTTTACAATACGTAGTGATTTACGTGCAAAAAGCAAGCTGTTTGGACTAGTTTTTCAACGTTTTCAACGCTTACTTTAAAATTTAAATAACTTTGTGGAAACATTATAAAGTCAATGAAATTATAGATAAACGATATGTAATCGATCAAAACATATTGATTTTAACTAGTTTCTAAAGTTTTGACACAGTAACATTACAAATTTTATGTTTTACAAAGGTTTACAATACGTAGTGATTTACGTGCAAAAAAAGCAGCTGTTTGGACTAGTTTTTCAACGTTTTCAACGCTTACTTAATTTAAATAACTTTGTGGAAACATTATAAAGTCAATGAAATTATAGATAAACGATATGTAATCGATCAAAACATATTGATTTGAACTAGTTTCTAAAGTTTTGACACAGTAACATTACAAATTTTATGTTTTACAAAGGTTTACAATACGTAGTGATTTACGTGCAAAAAGCAAGCTGTTTGGACTAGTTTTTCAACGTTTTCAACGCTTACTTTAAAATTTAAATAACTTTGTGGAAACATTATAAAGTCAATGAAATTATAGATAAACGATATGTAATCGATCAAAACATATTGATTTTAACTAGTTTCTAAAGTTTTGACACAGTAACATTACAAATTTTATGTTTTACAATGGTTTACAATACGTAGTGATTTACGTGCAAAAGCAAGCTGTTTGGACTAGTTTTTCAACGTTTTCAACGCTTACTTTAAAATTTAAATAACTTTGTGGAAACATTATAAAGTCAATGAAATTATAGATAAACGATATGTAATCGATCAAAACATATTGATTTTAACTAGTTTCTAAAGTTTTGACACAGTAACATTACAAATTTTATGTTTTACAAAGGTTTACAATACGTAGTGATTTACGTGCAAAAAAGCAAGCTGTTTGGACTAGTTTTTCAACGTTTTCAACGCTTACTTTAAAATTTAAATAACTTTGTGGAAACATTATAAAGTCAATGAAATTATAGATAAACGATATGTAATCGATCAAAACATATTGATTTTAACTAGTTTCTAAAGTTTTGACACAGTAACATTACAAATTTTATGTTTTACAAAGGTTTACAATACGTAGTGATTTACGTGCAAAAAAGCAAGCTGTTTGGACTAGTTTTTCAACGTTTTCAACGCTTACTTTAAAAATTTAAATAACTTTGTGGAAACATTATAAAGTCAATGAAATTATAGATAAACGATATGTAATCGATCAAAACATATTGATTTTAACTAGTTTCTAAAGTTTTGACACAGTAACATTACAAATTTTATGTTTTACAAAGGTTTACAATACGTAGTGATTTACGTGCAAAAAAGCAAGCTGTTTGGACTAGTTTTTCAACGTTTTCAACGCTTACTTTAAAATTTAAATAACTTTGTGGAAACATTATAAAGTCAATGAAATTATAGATAAACGATATGTAATCGATCAAAACATATTGATTTTAACTAGTTTCTAAAGTTTTGACACAGTAACATTACAAATTTTATGTTTTACAAAGGTTTACAATACGTAGTGATTTACGTGCAAAAAGCAAGCTGTTTGGACTAGTTTTTCAACGTTTTCAACGCTTACTTTAAAATTTAAATAACTTTGTGGAAACATTATAAAGTCAATGAAATTATAGATAAACGATATGTAATCGATCAAAACATATTGATTTTAACTAGTTTCTAAGGTTTTGACACAGTAACATTACAAATTTTATGTTTTACAAAGGTTTACAATACGTAGTGATTTACGTGCAAAAGCAAGCTGTTTGGACTAGTTTTTCAACGTTTTCAACGCTTACTTTAAAATTTAAATAACTTTGTGGAAACATTATAAAGTCAATGAAATTATAGATAAACGATATGTAATCGATCAAAACATATTGATTTTAACTAGTTTCTAAAGTTTTGACACAGTAACATTACAAATTTTATGTTTTACAAAGGTTTACAATACGTAGTGATTTTACGTGCAAAAGCAAGCTGTTTGGACTAGTTTTTCAACGTTTTCAACGCTTACTTTAAAATTTAAATAACTTTGTGGAAACATTATAAAGTCAATGAAATTATAGATAAACGATATGTAATCGATCAAAACATATTGATTTTAACTAGTTTCTAAGGTTTAGACACAGTAACATTACATATTTTATGTTTTACAAAGGTTTACAATAAGAAGTTTTTTTACGTGCAAAAGTAAGCTGTTTGGACTAGTTTTTCAACGTTTTCAACGCTTGCTTCAAAATTTAAATAACTTTGTGGAAACATTATAAAGTCAATGAAATTATAGATAAACGATATGTAATCGATCAAAATATATTTTAACTAGTTTCTAAAGATTTGACACAGTAACATTACAAATTTTATGTTTTACAATGGTTTACAATACGTAGTGATTTACGTGCAAAAGCAAGCTGTTTGGACTAGTTTTTCAACGTTTTCAACGCTTGCTTCAAAATTTAAATAACTTTGTGGAAACATTATAAAGTCAATGAAATTATAGATAAACGATATGTAATCGATCAAAACATATTGATTTTAACTAGTTTCTAATGTTTTGACACAGTAACATTACATATTTTATGTTTTACAAAGGTTTACAATACGTAGTAATTTACGTGCAAAAGCAAGCTGTTTGGACTAGTTTTTCAACGTTTTCAACGCTTACTTTAAAATTTAAATAACTTTGTGGAAACATTATAAAGTCAATGAAATTATAGATAAACGATATGTAATCGATCAAAACATATTGATTTTAACTAGTTTCTAAAGTTTTGACACAGTAACATTACAAATTTTATGTTTTACAAAGGTTTACAATACGTAGTGATTTACGTGCAAAAAAAAGCAAGCTGTTTGGACTAGTTTTTCAACGTTTTCAACGCTTACTTTAAAATTTAAATAACTTTGTGGAAACATTATAAAGTCAATGAAATTATAGATAAACGATATGTAATCGATCAAAACATATTGATTTTAACTAGTTTCTAAAGTTTTGACACAGTAACATTACAAATTTTATGTTTTACAAAGGTTTACAATACGTAGTGATTTACGTGCAAAAAGCAAGCTGTTTGGACTAGTTTTTCAACGTTTTCAACGCTTACTTTAAAATTTAAATAACTTTGTGGAAACATTATAAAGTCAATGAAATTATAGATAAACGATATGTAATCGATCAAAACATATTGATTTTAACTAGTTTCTAAAGTTTTGACACAGTAACATTACAAATTTTATGTTTTACAAAGGTTTACAATACGTAGTGATTTACGTGCAAAAAAGCAAGCTGTTTGGACTAGTTTTTCAACGTTTTCA
The DNA here is from genome assembly GCA_903632075.3 of Acanthosepion pharaonis. Lineage (NCBI taxonomy): Eukaryota > Metazoa > Mollusca > Cephalopoda > Sepiida > Sepiidae > Acanthosepion > Acanthosepion pharaonis. The sequence continues at coordinate 258,325 of CAHIKZ030002524.1, read as the reverse complement.
ACGCTTACTTTAAAATTTAAATAACTTTGTGGAAACATTATAAAGTCAATGAAATTATAGATAAACGATATGTAATCGATCAAAACATATTGATTTTAACTAGTTTCTAAAGTTTTGACACAGTAACATTACAAATTTTATGTTTTACAAAGGTTTACAATACGTAGTGATTTACGTGCAAAAGCAAGCTGTTTGGACTAGTTTTTCAACGTTTTCAACGCTTACTTTAAAATTTAAATAACTTTGTGGAAACATTATAAAGTCAATGAAATTATAGATAAACGATATGTAATCGATCAAAACATATTGATTTTAACTAGTTTCTAAAGTTTTGACACAGTAACATTACAAATTTTATGTTTTACAAAGGTTTACAATACGTAGTGATTTACGTGCAAAAAGCAAGCTGTTTGGACTAGTTTTTCAACGTTTTCAACGCTTACTTTAAAAATTTAAATAACTTTGTGGAAACATTATAAAGTCAATGAAATTATAGATAAACGATATGTAATCGATCAAAACATATTGATTTTAACTAGTTTCTAAAGTTTTGACAAGTAACATTACAAATTTTATGTTTTACAAAGGTTTACAATACGTAGTGATTTACGTGCAAAAAGCAAGCTGTTTGGACTAGTTTTTCAACGTTTTCAACGCTTACTTTAAAATTTAAATAACTTTGTGGAAACATTATAAAGTCAATGAAATTATAGATAAACGATATGTAATCGTTCAAAACATATTGATTTTAACTAGTTTCTAAAGTTTTGACACAGTAACATTACAAATTTTATGTTTTACAAAATACGTTTACAATACGTAGTGATTTACGTTTTTCAAAAGCAAGCTGTTTGGACTAGTTTTTAAACGTTTTCAAAAACGCTTACTTTAAAATTTAAATAACTTTGTGGAAACATTATAAAGTCAATGAAATTATAGATAAACGATATGTAATCGATCAAAACATATTGATTTTAACTAGTTTCTAAAGTTTTTGACACAGTAACATTACAAATTTTATGTTTTTTAAAAAGTTTACAATACGTAGTGATTTTACGTGCAAAAGCAAGCTGTTTGGACTAGTTTTTCAACGTTTTCAACGCTTACTTTAAAATTTAAATAACTTTGTGGAAACATTATAAAGTCAATGAAATTATAGATAAACGATATGTAATCGATCAAAACATATTGATTTTAACTAGTTTCTAAAGTTTTGACACAGTAACATTACAATTTTATGTTTTTTAAAAAGGTTTACAATACGTAGTGATTTACGTGCAAAAAAGCAAGCTGTTTGGACTAGTTTTTCAACGTTTTCAACGCTTACTTTAAAATTTAAATAACTTTGTGGAAACATTATAAAGTCAATGAAATTATAGATAAACGATATGTAATCGATCAAAACATATTGATTTTAACTAGTTTCTAAAGTTTTGACACAGTAACATTACAAATTTTATGTTTTACAAAGGTTTACAATACGTAGTGATTTACGTGCAAAAAAAGCAAGCTGTTTGGACTAGTTTTTCAACGTTTTCAACGCTTACTTTAAAATTTAAATAACTTTGTGGAAACATTATAAAGTCAATGAAATTATAGATAAACGATATGTAATCGATCAAAACATATTGATTTTAACTAGTTTCTAAAGTTTTGACACAGTAACATTACAAATTTTATGTTTTACAAAGGTTTACAATACGTAGTGATTTACGTGCAAAAGCAAGCTGTTTGGACTAGTTTTTTCAACGTTTTCAACGCTTACTTTAAAATTTAAATAACTTTGTGGAAACATTATAAAGTCAATGAAATTATAGATAAACGATATGTAATCGATCAAAACATATTGATTTTAACTAGTTTCTAAAGTTTTGACACAGTAACATTACAAATTTTATGTTTTACAAAGGTTTACAATACGTAGTGATTTACGTGCAAAAAAAAGCAAGCTGTTTGGACTAGTTTTTCAACGTTTTCAACGCTTACTTTAAAATTTAAATAACTTTGTGGAAACATTATAAAGTCAATGAAATTATAGATAAACGATATGTAATCGATCAAAACATATTGATTTTAACTAGTTTCTAAAGTTTTGACACAGTAACATTACAAATTTTATGTTTTACAAAGGTTTACAATACGTAGTGATTTACGTGCAAAAAAAAGCAGCTGTTTGGACTAGTTTTTCAACGTTTTCAACGCTTACTTTAAAATTTAAATAACTTTGTGGAAACATTATAAAGTCAATGAAATTATAGATAAACGATATGTAATCGATCAAAACATATTGATTTTAACTAGTTTCTAAAGTTTTGACACAGTAACATTACAAATTTTATGTTTTACAAAGGTTTACAATACGTAGTGATTTACGTGCAAAAAAAGCAAGCTGTTTGGACTAGTTTTTCAACGTTTTCAACGCTTACTTTAAAATTTAAATAACTTTGTGGAAACATTATAAAGTCAATGAAATTATAGATAAACGATATGTAATCGATCAAAACATATTGATTTTAACTAGTTTCTAAAGTTTTGACACAGTAACATTACAAATTTTTATGTTTTACAAAGGTTTACAATACGTAGTGATTTACGTGCAAAAAAGCAAGCTGTTTGGACTAGTTTTTCAACGTTTTCAACGCTTACTTTAAAATTTAAATAACTTTGTGGAAACATTATAAAGTCAATGAAATTATAGATAAACGATATGTAATCGATCAAAACATATTGATTTTAACTAGTTTCTAAGTTTTTGACACAGTAACATTACAAATTTTATGTTTTACAAAGGTTTACAATACGTAGTGATTTACGTGCAAAAGCAAGCTGTTTGGACTAGTTTTTCAACGTTTTCAACGCTTACTTTAAAATTTAAATAACTTTGTGGAAACATTATAAAGTCAATGAAATTATAGATAAACGATATGTAATCGATCAAAACATATTGATTTTAACTAGTTTCTAAAGTTTTGACACAGTAACATTACAAATTTTATGTTTTACAAAGGTTTACAATACGTAGTGATTTACGTGCAAAAGCAAGCTGTTTGGACTAGTTTTTCAACGTTTTCAACGCTTACTTTAAAATTTAAATAACTTTGTGGAAACATTATAAAGTCAATGAAATTATAGATAAACGATATGTAATCGATGAAAACATATTGGTTTTAACTAGTTTCTAAAGTTTTGACACAGTAACATTACGAATTTTATGTTTTACAAAGGTTTACAATACATAGTGATTTACGTGCAAAACCAAGCTGTTTGGGCTAGTTTTTCAACGTTTTCAACGCTTACTTTAAAATTTAAATAACTTTGTGGAAACATTATAATGTCAATGAAATTATAGATAAACGATATGTAATCGATCAAAACATATTGATTTTAACTAGTTTCTAAGGTTTTGACACAGTAACATTACAAATTTTATGTTTTACAAAGGTTTACAATACGTAGTGATTTACGTGCAAAAGCAAGTTGTTTGGACTAGTTTTTCAACGTTTTCAACGCTTACTTTAAAATTTAAATAACTTTGTGGAAACATTATAAAGTCAATGAAATTATAGATAAACGATATGTAATCGATCAAAACATATTGATTTTAACTAATTTCTAAAGTTTTGACACAGTAACATTACAAATTTTATGTTTTACAAAGGTTTACAATACGTAGTGATTTACGTGCAAAAGCAAGCTGTTTGGACTAGTTTTTCAACGTTTTCAACGCTTACTTTAAAATTTAAATAACTTTGTGGAAACATTATAAAGTCAATGAAATTATAGATAAACGATATGTAATCGATCAAAACATATTGATTTTAACTAATTTCTAAAGTTTTTACACAGTAACATTACAAATTTTATGTTTTACAAAGGTTTACAATACGTAGTGATTTACGTGCAAAAAAATGCAAGCTGTTTGGGCTAGTTTTTCAACGTTTTCAACGCTTACTTTAAAATTTAAATAACTTTGTGGAAACATTATAAAGTCAATGAAATTATAGATAAACGATATGTAATCGATCAAAACATATTGATTTTAACTAGTTTCCAAAGTTTTGACACAGTAACATTACAAATTTTATGTTTTACAAAGGTTTACAATACATAGTGATTTACGTGCAAAAGCAAGCTGTTCGGGCTAGTTTTTCAACGTTTTCAACGCTTACTTTAAAATTTAAATAACTTTGTGGAAACATTATAAAGTCAATGAAATTATAGATAAACGATATGTAATCGATCAAAACATATTGATTTTAACTAATTTCTAAAGTTTTGACACAGTAACATTACAAATTTTATGTTTTACAAAGGTTTACAATACGTAGTGATTTACGTGCAAAAAAATAAAGCTGTTTGGACTAGTTTTTCAACGTTTTCAACGCTTACTTTAAAATTTAAATAACTTTGTGGAAACATTATAAAGTCAATGAAATTATAGATAAACGATATGTAATCGATCAAAACATATTGATTTTAACTAATTTCTAAAGTTTTGACACAGTAACATTACAAATTTTATGTTTTACAAAGGTTTACAATACGTAGTGATTTACGTGCAAAAGCAAGCTGTTTGGACTAGTTTTTCAACGTTTTCAACGCTTACTTTAAAATTTAAATAACTTTGTGGAAACATTATAAAGTCAATGAAATTATAGATAAACGATATGTAATCGATCAAAACATATTGATTTTAACTAGTTTCTAAAGTTTTGACACAGTAACATTACAAATTTTATGTTTTACAAAGGTTTACAATACGTAGTGATTTACGTGAAAAAGCAAGCTGTTTGGACTAGTTTTTCAACGTTTTCAACGCTTACTTTAAAATTTAAATAACTTTGTGGAAACATTATAAAGTCAATGAAATTATAGATAAACGATATGTAATCGATCAAAACATATTGATTTTAACTAGTTTCTAAAGATTTGACACAGTAACATTACAAATTTTATGTTTTACAAAGGTTTACAATACGTAGTGATTTACGTGCAAAAGCAAGCTGTTTGGACTAGTTTTTCAACGTTTTCAACGCTTACTTTAAATTTAAATAACTTTGTGGAAACATTATAAAGTCAATGAAATTATAGATAAACGATATGTAATCGATCAAAACATATTGATTTTTTCTACTAGTTTCTAAATTACAAATTTGTTTTACAACAGTAACATTACAAATTTTATGTTTTACAAAACGTTTACAATACGTAGTGATTTAATCGTGCAAAAATAAGCTGTTTGGACTAGTTTTTCAACGTTTTTTAACGCTTTACTTTAAAATTTAAATAACTTTGTGGAAACATTATAAAGTCAATGAAATTATAGATAAACGATATGTAATCGATCAAAACATATTGATTTTAACTAGTTTCTAAAGTTTTGACACAGTAACATTACAAATTTTATGTTTTACAAAGGTTTACAATACGTAGTGATTTACGTGCAAAAAAAGCAAGCTGTTTGGACTAGTTTTTCAACGTTTTCAACGCTTACTTTAAAATTTAAATAACTTTGTGGAAACATTATAAAGTCAATGAAATTATAGATAAACGATATGTAATCGATCAAAACATATTGATTTTAACTAGTTTCTAAAGTTTTGACACAGTAACATTACAAATTTTATGTTTTACAAAGGTTTACAATACGTAGTGATTTACGTGCAAAAAGCAAGCTGTTTGGACTAGTTTTTCAACGTTTTCAACGCTTACTTTAAAATTTAAATAACTTTGTGGAAACATTATAAAGTCAATGAAATTATAGATAAACGATATGTAATCGATCAAAACATATTGATTTTAACTAGTTTCTAAAGTTTTGACACAGTAACATTACAAATTTTATGTTTTACAAAGGTTTACAATACGTAGTGATTTACGTGCAAAAAAGCAAGCTGTTTGGACTAGTTTTTCAACGTTTTCAACGCTTACTTTAAAATTTAAATAACTTTGTGGAAACATTATAAAGTCAATGAAATTATAGATAAACGATATGTAATCGATCAAAAAACATATTGATTTTAACTAGTTTCTAAAGTTTTGACAAGTAACATTACAAATTTTATGTTTTACAAAGGTTTACAATACGTAGTGATTTACGTGCAAAAAGCAAGCTGTTTGGACTAGTTTTTCAACGTTTTCAACGCTTACTTTAAAATTTAAATAACTTTGTGGAAACATTATAAAGTCAATGAAATTATAGATAAACGATATGTAATCGATCAAAACATATTGATTTTAACTAGTTTCTAAAGTTTTGACACAGTAACAACATTACAAATTTTATGTTTTACAAAGGTTTACAATACGTAGTGATTTACGTGCAAAAAGCAAGCTGTTTGGACTAGTTTTTCAACGTTTTCAACGCTTACTTTAAAATTTAAATAACTTTGTGGAAACATTATAAAGTCAATGAAATTATAGATAAACGATATGTAATCGATCAAAACATATTGATTTTAACTAGTTTCTAAAGATTTGACACAGTAACATTACAAATTTTATGTTTTACAATGGTTTACAATACGTAGTGATTTACGTGCAAAAGCAAGCTGTTTGGACTAGTTTTTCAACGTTTTCAACGCTTACTTTAAAATTTAAATAACTTTGTGGAAACATTATAAAGTCAATGAAATTATAGATAAACGATATGTAATCGATCAAAACATATTGATTTTAACTAGTTTCTAAAGTTTTGGCACAGTAACATTACGAATTTTATGTTTTTACAAAGGTTTACAATACGTAGTGATTTACGTGCAAAAAAGCAAGCTGTTTGGACTAGTTTTTCAACGTTTTCAACGCTTACTTTAAAATTTAAATAACTTTGTGGAAACATTATAAAGTCAATGAAATTATAGATAAACGATATGTAATCGATCAAAACATATTGATTTTAACTAGTTTCTAAGGTTTTGACACAGTAACATTACAAATTTTATGTTTTACAAAGGTTTACAATACGTAGTGATTTACGTGCAAAAGCAAGCTGTTTGGACTAGTTTTTCAACGTTTTCAACGCTTACTTTAAAATTTAAATAACTTTGTGGAAACATTATAAAGTCAATGAAATTATAGATAAACGATATGTAATCGATCAAAACATATTGATTTTAACTAGTTTCTAAAGTTTTGACACAGTAACATTACAAATTTTATGTTTTACAAAGGTTTACAATACGTAGTGATTTACGTGCAAAAGCAAGCTGTTTGGACTAGTTTTTCAACGTTTTCAACGCTTACTTTAAAATTTAAATAACTTTGTGGAAACATTATAAAATCAATGAAATTATAGATAAACGATATGTAATCGATCAAAATATATTGATTTTAACTAGTTTCTAATGTTTTGACACAGTAACATTACATATTTTATGTTTTACAAAGGTTTACAATACGTAGTGATTTACGTGCAAAAGCAAGCTGTTTGGACTAGTTTTTCAACGTTTTCAACGCTTACTTTAAAATTTAAATAACTTTGTGGAAACATTATAAAGTCAATGAAATTATAGATAAACGATATGTAATCGATGAAAACATATTGATTTTAACTAGTTTCTAAAGTTTTGACACAGTAACATTACGAATTTTATGTTTTACAAAGGTTTACAATACATAGTGATTTACGTGCAAAACCAAGCTGTTTGGGCTAGTTTTTCAACGTTTTCAACGCTTACTTTAAAATTTAAATAACTTTGTGGAAACATTATAAAGTCAATGAAATTATAGATAAACGATATGTAATCGATCAAAACATATTGATTTTAACTAGTTTCTAAAGTTTTGACACAGTAACATTACATATTTTATTTTTTAAAAGGTTTACAATACGTAGTGATTTACGTGCAAAAGCAAGCTGTTTGGGCTAGTTTTTCAAAGTTTTCAACGCTTGCTTCAAAATTTAAATAACTTTGTGGAAACATTATAAAGTCAATGAAATTATAGATAAACGATATGTAATCGATCAAAACATATTGATTTTAACTAGTTTCTAAAGTTTTGACACAGTAACATTACAAATTTTATGTTTTACAAAGGTTTACAATACGTAGTGATTTACGTGCAAAAGCAAGCTGTTTGGACTAGTTTTTCAACGTTTTCAACGCTTACTTTAAAATTTAAATAACTTTGTGGAAACATTATAAAGTCAATGAAATTATAGATAAACGATATGTAATCGATCAAAACATATTGATTTGAACTAGTTTCTAAAGTTTTTTTGACAGTAACATTACAAATTTTTTGTTTTTTACAAAGGTTTACAATACGTAGTGATTTACGTGCAAAAAGCAAGCTGTTTGGACTAGTTTTTCAACGTTTTCAACGCTTACTTTAAAATTTAAATAACTTTGTGGAAACATTATAAAGTCAATGAAATTATAGATAAACGATATGTAATCGATCAAAACATATTGATTTTAACTAGTTTCTAAAGATTTGACACAGTAACATTACAAATTTTATGTTTTACAAAGGTTTACAATACGTAGTGATTTACGTGCAAAAGCAAGCTGTTTGGACTAGTTTTTCAACGTTTTCAACGCTTACTTTAAAATTTAAATAACTTTGTGGAAACATTATAAAGTCAATGAAATTATAGATAAACGATATGTAATCGATCAAAACATATTGATTTTAACTAGTTTCTAAAGTTTTGACACAGTAACATTACAAATTTTATGTTTTACAAAGGTTTACAATACGTAGTGATTTACGTGCAAAAAAGCAAGCTGTTTGGACTAGTTTTTCAACGTTTTCAACGCTTACTTTAAAATTTAAATAACTTTGTGGAAACATTATAAAGTCAATGAAATTATAGATAAACGATATGTAATCGATCAAAACATATTGATTTTAACTAGTTTCTAAAGTTTTGACACAGTAACATTACAAATTTTATGTTTTACAAAGGTTTACAATACGTAGTGATTTACGTGCAAAAGCAAGCTGTTTGGACTAGTTTTTTCACGTTTTCAACGCTTACTTTAAAATTTAAATAACTTTGTGGAAACATTATAAAGTCAATGAAATTATAGATAAACGATATGTAATCGATCAAAACATATTGATTTTAACTAGTTTCTAAAGTTTTGACACAGTAACATTACAAATTTTATGTTTTACAAAGGTTTACAATACGTAGTGATTTACGTGCAAAAAAGCAAGCTGTTTGGACTAGTTTTTCAACGTTTTCAACGCTTACTTTAAAATTTAAATAACTTTGTGGAAACATTATAAAGTCAATGAAATTATAGATAAACGATATGTAATCGATCAAAACATATTGATTTTAACTAGTTTCTAAAGTTTTGACACAGTAACATTACAAATTTTATGTTTTACAAAAGGTTTACAATACGTAGTGATTTACGTGCAAAAAAAGCAAGCTGTTTGGACTAGTTTTTCAACGTTTTCAACGCTTACTTTAAAAATTTAAATAACTTTGTGGAAACATTATAAAGTCAATGAAATTATAGATAAACGATATGTAATCGATCAAAACATATTGATTTTAACTAGTTTCTAAAGTTTTGACACAGTAACATAACTACAAATTTTATGTTTTACAAAGGTTTACAATACGTAGTGATTTACGTGCAAAAAAGCAAGCTGTTTGGACTAGTTTTTCAACGTTTTCAACGCTTACTTTAAAATTTAAATAACTTTGTGGAAACATTATAAAGTCAATGAAATTATAGATAAACGATATGTAATCGATCAAAACATATTGATTTTAACTAGTTTCTAAAGATTTGACAAAGTAACATTACAAATTTTATGTTTTACAAAGGTTTACAATACGTAGTGATTTACGTGCAAAAAGCAAGCTGTTTGGACTAGTTTTTCAACGTTTTCAACGCTTACTTTAAAATTTAAATAACTTTGTGGAAACATTATAAAGTCAATGAAATTATAGATAAACGATATGTAATCGATCAAAACATATTGATTTTAACTAGTTTCTAAAGTTTTGACACAGTAACATTACAAATTTTATGTTTTACAAAGGTTTACAATACGTAGTGATTTACGTGCAAAAAAAGCAAGCTGTTTGGACTAGTTTTTCAACGTTTTCAACGCTTACTTTAAAAATTTAAATAACTTTGTGGAAACATTATAAAGTCAATGAAATTATAGATAAACGATATGTAATCGATCAAAACATATTGATTTTAACTAGTTTCTAAAGTTTTGACACAGTAACATTACAAATTTTATGTTTTACAAAGGTTTACAATACGTAGTGATTTACGTGCAAAAAAGCAAGCTGTTTGGACTAGTTTTTCAACGTTTTCAACGCTTACTTTAAAAATTTAAATAACTTTGTGGAAACATTATAAAGTCAATGAAATTATAGATAAACGATATGTAATCGATCAAAACATATTGATTTTAACTAGTTTCTAAAGTTTTGACACAGTAACATTACAAATTTTATGTTTTACAAAGGTTTACAATACGTAGTGATTTACGTGCAAAAAGCAAGCTGTTTGGACTAGTTTTTCAACGTTTTCAACGCTTACTTTAAAATTTAAATAACTTTGTGGAAACATTATAAAGTCAATGAAATTATAGATAAACGATATGTAATCGATCAAAACATATTGATTTTAACTAGTTTCTAAAGTTTTGACACAGTAACATTACAAATTTTATGTTTTACAAAGGTTTACAATACGTAGTGATTTACGTGCAAAAAAGCAAGCTGTTTGGACTAGTTTTTCAACGTTTTCAACGCTTACTTTAAAATTTAAATAACTTTGTGGAAACATTATAAAGTCAATGAAATTATAGATAAACGATATGTAATCGATCAAAACATATTGATTTTAACTAGTTTCTAAAGTTTTGACACAGTAACATTACAAATTTTATGTTTTACAAAGGTTTACAATACGTAGTGATTTACGTGCAAAAAAGCAAGCTGTTTGGACTAGTTTTTCAACGTTTTCAACGCTTACTTTAAAATTTAAATAACTTTGTGGAAACATTATAAAGTCAATGAAATTATAGATAAACGATATGTAATCGATCAAAACATATTGATTTTAACTAGTTTCTAAAGTTTTGACACAGTAACATTACATATTTTATGTTTTACAAAGGTTTACAATACGTAGTAATTTACGTGCAAAAAAAGCAAGCTGTTTGGACTAGTTTTTCAACGTTTTCAACGCTTACTTTAAAATTTAAATAACTTTGTGGAAACATTATAAAGTCAATGAAATTATAGATAAACGATATGTAATCGATCAAAACATATTGATTTTAACTAGTTTCTAAAGTTTTGACACAGTAACATTACAAATTTTATGTTTTACAAAGGTTTACAATACGTAGTGATTTACGTGCAAAAAGCAAGCTGTTTGGACTAGTTTTTCAACGTTTTCAACGCTTACTTTAAAATTTAAATAACTTTGTGGAAACATTATAAAGTCAATGAAATTATAGATAAACGATATGTAATCGATCAAAACATATTGATTTTAACTAGTTTCTAAAGTTTTGACACAGTAACATTACAAATTTTATGTTTTACAAAGGTTTTAATACGTAGTGATTTACGTGCAAAAAAGCAAGCTGTTTGGACTAGTTTTTCAACGTTTTCAACGCTTACTTTAAAATTTAAATAACTTTGTGGAAACATTATAAAGTCAATGAAATTATAGATAAACGATATGTAATCGATCAAAACATATTGATTTTAACTAGTTTCTAAAGTTTTGACACAGTAACATTACAAATTTTATGTTTTACAAAGGTTTACAATACGTAGTGATTTACGTGCAAAAAGCAAGCTGTTTGGACTAGTTTTTCAACGTTTTCAACGCTTACTTTAAAATTTAAATAACTTTGTGGAAACATTATAAAGTCAATGAAATTATAGATAAACGATATGTAATCGATCAAAACATATTGATTTTAACTAGTTTCTAAAGTTTTGACACAGTAACATTACAAATTTTATGTTTTACAAAGGTTTACAATACGTAGTGATTTACGTGCAAAAAAGCAAGCTGTTTGGACTAGTTTTTCAACGTTTTCAAAACGCTTACTTTAAAATTTAAATAACTTTGTGGAAACATTATAAAGTCAATGAAATTATAGATAAACGATATGTAATCGATCAAAACATATTGATTTTAACTAGTTTCTAAAGTTTTGACACAGTAACATTACAAATTTTATGTTTTACAAAGGTTTACAATACGTAGTGATTTACGTGCAAAAAAAGCAAGCTGTTTGGACTAGTTTTTCAACGTTTTCAACGCTTACTTCAAAATTTAAATAACTTTGTGAAAACATTATAAAGTCAATGAAATTATAGATAAACGATATGTAATCGATCAAAACATATTGATTTTAACTAGTTTCTAAAGTTTTGACACAGTAACATTACAAATTTTATGTTTTACAAAGGTTTACAATACGTAGTGATTTACGTGCAAAAGCAAGCTGTTTGGACTAGATTTTCAACGTTTTCAACGCTTACTTCAAAATTTAAATAACTTTGTGAAAACATTATAAAGTCAATGAAATTATAGATTAACGATATGTAATCGATCAATACATATTGATTTTAACTAGTTTCTAAAGTTTTGACACAGTTTCATTACAAATATTATGTTTTACAAAGGTTTACAATACATAGTGATTTACGTGCAAAAGCAAGCTGTTTGGACTAGTTTTTCAACGTTTTCAACGCTTACTTTAAAATTTAAATAACTTTGTGGAAACATTATAAAGTCAATGAAATTATAGATAAACTATATGTAATCGATCAAAACATATTGATTTTAACTAGTTTCTAAAGTTTTGACACAGTAACATTACAAATTTTATGTTTTTTACAAAGGTTTACAATACGTAGTGATTTACGTGCAAAAAAATTTAAATAACTTTGTGGAAGCTGTTTGGACTAGTTTTTCAACGTTTTCAACGCTTACTTTAAAATTTAAATAACTTTGTGGAAACATTATAAAAAGTCAATGAAATTATAGATAAACGATATGTAATCGATCAAAACATATTGATTTTAACTAGTTTCTAAAGTTTTGACACAGTAACATTACAAATTTTATGTTTTACAAAGTTTTACAATACGTAGTGATTTACGTGCAAAAGCAAGCTGTTTGGACTAGTTTTTCAACGTTTTCAACGCTTACTTTAAAATTTAAATAACTTTGTGGAAACATTATAAAGTCAATGAAATTATAGATAAACGATATGTAATCGATCAAAACATATTGATTTTAACTAGTTTCTAAAGTTTTGACACAGTAACATTACAAATTTTATGTTTTACAAAGGTTTACAATACGTAGTGATTTACGTGCAAAAAAGCAAGCTGTTTGGACTAGTTTTTTCAACGTTTTCAACGCTTACTTTAAAATTTAAATAACTTTGTGGAAACATTATAAAGTCAATGAAATTATAGATAAACGATATGTAATCGATCAAAACATATTGATTTTAACTAGTTTCTAAAGTTTTGACACAGTAACATTACAAATTTTATGTTTTACAAAGGTTTACAATACGTAGTGATTTACGTGCAAAAAGCAAGCTGTTTGGACTAGTTTTTCAACGTTTTCAACGCTTACTTTAAAATTTAAATAACTTTGTGGAAACATTATAAAGTCAATGAAATTATAGATAAACGATATGTAATCGATCAAAACATATTGATTTTAACTAGTTTCTAAAGTTTTGACACAGTAACATTACAAATTTTATGTTTTACAAAGGTTTACAATACGTAGTGATTTACGTGCAAAAAGCAAGCTGTTTGGACTAGTTTTTCAACGTTTTCAACGCTTACTTTAAAATTTAAATAACTTTGTGGAAACATTATAAAGTCAATGAAATTATAGATAAACGATATGTAATCGATCAAAACATATTGATTTTAACTAGTTTCTAAGGTTTTGACACAGTAACATTACAAATTTTATGTTTTACAAAGGTTTACAATACGTAGTGATTTACGTGCAAAAGTAAGCTGTTTGGGCTAGTTTTACAACGTTTTCAAAGCTTACTTTAAAATTTAAATAACTTTGTGGAAACATTATAAAGTCAATGAAATTATAGATAAACGATATGTAATCGATCAAAACATATTGATTTTAACTATGTTCTAAGGTTTTGACGCAGTAACATTACAAATTTTATGTTTTACAAAGGTTTACAATACGTAGTGATTTACGTGCAAAAGCAAGCTGTTTGGACTAGTTTTTCAACGTTTTCAACGCTTACTTTAAAATTTAAATAACTTTGTGGAAACATTATAAAGTCAATGAAATTATAGATAAACGATATGTAATCGATCAAAACATATTGATTTGAACTAGTTTCTAAAGTTTTGACACAGTAACATTACATATTTTATGTTTTACAAAGGTTTACAATACGTAGTAATTTACGTGCAAAAGCAAGCTGTTTGGACTAGTTTTTCAACGTTTTCAACGCTTACTTTAAAATTTAAATAACTTTGTGGAAACATTATAAAGTCAATGAAATTATAGATAAACGATATGTAATCGATCAAAACATATTGATTTGAACTAGTTTCTAAAGTTTTGACACAGTAACATTACATATTTTATGTTTTACAAAGGTTTACAATACGTAGTAATTTACGTGCAAAAGCAAGCTGTTTGGACTAGTTTTTCAACGTTTTCAACGCTTACTTTAAAATTTAAATAACTTTGTGGAAACATTATAAAGTCAATGAAATTATAGATAAACGATATGTAATCGATCAAAACATATTGATTTTAACTAGTTTCTAAAGTTTTGACACAGTAACATTACAAATTTTATGTTTTACAAAGGTTTACAATACGTAGTGATTTACGTGCAAAAAAGCAAGCTGTTTGGACTAGTTTTTCAACGTTTTCAACGCTTACTTTAAAATTTAAATAACTTTGTGGAAACATTATAAAGTCAATGAAATTATAGATAAACGATATGTAATCGATCAAAACATATTGATTTTAACTAGTTTCTAAAGTTTTGACACAGTAACATTACAAATTTTATGTTTTTTACAAAGGTTTACAATACGTAGTGATTTACGTGCAAAAAGCAAGCTGTTTGGACTAGTTTTTCAACGTTTTCAAACGCTTACTTTAAAATTTAAATAACTTTGTGGAAACATTATAAAGTCAATGAAATTATAGATAAACGATATGTAATCGATCAAAACATATTGATTTTAACTAGTTTCTAAAGTTTTGACACAGTAACATTACAAATTTTATGTTTTACAAAGGTTTACAATACGTAGTGATTTACGTGCAAAAGCAAGCTGTTTGGACTAGTTTTTCAACGTTTTCAACGCTTACTTTAAAATTTAAATAACTTTGTGGAAACATTATAAAATCAATGAAATTATAGATAAACGATATGTAATCGATCAAAATATATTGATTTTAACTAGTTTCTAAAGTTTTGACACAGTAACATTACATATTTTGTGTTTTACAAAGGTTTACAAAGGTTTACAATACGTAGTGATTTACGTGCAAAAGCAAGCTGTTTGGACTAGTTTTTCAACGTTTTCAACGCTTACTTTAAAATTTAAATAACTTTGTGGAAACATTATAAAGTCAATGAAATTATAGATAAACGATATGTAATCGATCAAAACATATTGATTTTAACTAGTTTCTAAAGTTTTGACACAGTAACATTACAAATTTTATGTTTTACAAAGGTTTACAATACGTAGTGATTTACGTGCAAAAAGCAAGCTGTTTGGACTAGTTTTTCAACGTTTTCAACGCTTACTTTAAAATTTAAATAACTTTGTGGAAACATTATAAAGTCAATGAAATTATAGATAAACGATATGTAATCGATCAAAACATATTGATTTTAACTAGTTTCTAAAGTTTTGACACAGTAACATTACAAATTTTATGTTTTACAAAGGTTTACAATACGTAGTGATTTACGTGCAAAAAGCAAGCTGTTTGGACTAGTTTTTTTTTTTGACAACGTTTTCAACGCTTACTTTAAAATTTAAATAAATAACTTTGTGGAAACATTAAATAAAGTCAATGAAATTATAGATAAACGATATGTAATCGATCAAAACATATTGATTTTAACTAGTTTCTAAAGTTTTGGCACAGTAACATTACGAATTTTATGTTTTTACAAAGGTTTACAATACGTAGTGATTTACGTGCAAAAGTAAGCTGTTTGGACTAGTTTTTCAACGTTTTCAACGCTTACTTTAAAATTTAAATAACTTTGTGGAAACATTATAAAGTCAATGAAATTATAGATAAACGATATGTAATCGATCAAAACATATTGATTTTAACTAGTTTCTAAAGTTTTGACACAGTAACATTACAAATTTTATGTTTTACAAAGGTTTACAATACGTAGTGATTTACGTGCAAAAGCAAGCTGTTTGGACTAGTTTTTCAACGTTTTCAACGCTTACTTTAAAATTTAAATAACTTTGTGGAAACATTATAAAGTCAATGAAATTATAGATAAACGATATGTAATCGATCAAAACATATTGATTTTAACTAGTTTCTAAAGTTTTGACACAGTAACATTACAAATTTTATGTTTTACAAAGGTTTACAATACGTAGTGATTTACGTGCAAAAAAGCAAGCTGTTGTTGGACTAGTTTTTCAACGTTTTCAACGCTTACTTTAAAATTTAAATAACTTTGTGGAAACATTATAAAAGTCAATGAAATTATAGATAAACGATATGTAATCGATCAAAACATATTGATTTTAACTAGTTTCTAAAGTTTTGACACAGTAACATTACAAATTTTATGTTTTACAAAGGTTTACAATACGTAGTGATTTACGTGCAAAAAGCAAGCTGTTTGGACTAGTTTTTCAACGTTTTCAACGCTTACTTTAAAAATTTAAATAACTTTGTGGAAACATTATAAAGTCAATGAAATTATAGATAAACGATATGTAATCGATCAAAACATATTGATTTTAACTAGTTTCTAAAGTTTTGACACAGTAACATTACAAATTTTATGTTTTACAAAGGTTTACAATACGTAGTGATTTACGTGCAAAAGCAAGCTGTTTGGACTAGTTTTTCAACGTTTTCAACGCTTACTTTAAAAAATTTAAATAACTTTGTGGAAACATAAAGTCAATGAAATTATAGATAAACGATATGTAATCGATCAAAACATATTGATTTTAACTAGTTTCTAAAGTTTTCACACAGTAACATTACAAATTTTATGTTTTACAAAGGTTTACAATACGTAGTGATTTACGTGCAAAAAGCAAGCTGTTTGGACTAGTTTTTCAACGTTTTCAACGCTTACTTTAAAATTTAAATAACTTTGTGGAAACATTATAAAGTCAATGAAATTATAGATAAACGATATGTAATCGATCAAAACATATTGATTTTAACTAGTTTCTAAAGTTTTGACACAGTAACATTACAAATTTTATGTTTTACAAAGGTTTACAATACGTAGTGATTTACGTGCAAAAAGCAAGCTGTTTGGACTAGTTTTTCAACGTTTTCAACGCTTACTTTAAAATTTAAATAACTTTGTGGAAACATTATAAAGTCAATGAAATTATAGATAAACGATATGTAATCGATCAAAACATATTGATTTTAACTAGTTTCTAAGGTTTTGACACAGTAACATTACAAATTTTATGTTTTACAAAGGTTTACAATACGTAGTGATTTACGTGCAAAAGCAAGCTGTTTGGACTAGTTTTTCAACGTTTTCAACGCTTACTTTAAAATTTAAATAACTTTGTGGAAACATTATAAAGTCAATGAAATTATAGATAAACGATATGTAATCGATCAAAACATATTGATTTTAACTAGTTTCTAAAGTTTTGGCACAGTAACATTACGAATTTTATGTTTTTACAAAGGTTTACAATACGTAGTGATTTACGTGCAAAAGTAAGCTGTTTGGACTAGTTTTTCAACGTTTTCAACGCTTACTTTAAAATTTAAATAACTTTGTGGAAACATTATAAAGTCAATGAAATTATAGATAAACGATATGTAATCGATCAAAAAACATATTGATTTTAACTAGTTTCTAAAGTTTTTGACACAGTAACATTACAAATTTTATGTTTTTTACAAAGGTTTTTAATACGTAGTGATTTACGTGCAAAAAGCAAGCTGTTTGGACTAGTTTTTCAACGTTTTCAACGCTTACTTTAAAATTTAAATAACTTTGTGGAAACATTATAAAGTCAATGAAATTATAGATAAAAACGATATGTAATCGATCAAAACATATTGATTTTAACTAGTTTCTAAAGTTTTGACACAGTAACATTACAAATTTTATGTTTTACAAAGGTTTACAATACGTAGTGATTTACGTGCAAAAAAGCAAGCTGTTTGGACTAGTTTTTCAACGTTTTCAACGCTTACTTTAAAATTTAAATAACTTTGTGGAAACATTATAAAGTCAATGAAATTATAGATAAACGATATGTAATCGATCAAAACATATTGATTTTAACTAGTTTCTAAAGTTTTGACACAGTAACATTACAAATTTTATGTTTTACAAAGGTTTACAATACGTAGTGATTTACGTGCAAAAAGCAAGCTGTTTGGACTAGTTTTTCAACGTTTTCAACGCTTACTTTAAAAATTTAAATAACTTTGTGGAAACATTATAAAGTCAATGAAATTATAGATAAACGATATGTAATCGATCAAAACATATTGATTTTAACTAGTTTCTAAAGTTTTGACACAGTAACATTACAAATTTTATGTTTTTTACAAAGGTTTACAATACGTAGTGATTTACGTGCAAAAAGCAAGCTGTTTGGACTAGTTTTTCAACGTTTTCAACGCTTACTTTAAAATTTAAATAACTTTGTGGAAACATTATAAAGTCAATGAAATTATAGATAAACGATATGTAATCGATCAAAACATATTGATTTTAACTAGTTTCTAAAGTTTTGACACAGTAACATTACAAATTTTATGTTTTACAAAGGTTTACAATACGTAGTGATTTACGTGCAAAAAAGCAAGCTGTTTGGACTAGTTTTTCAACGTTTTCAACGCTTACTTTAAAATTTAAATAACTTTGTGGAAACATTATAAAGTCAATGAAATTATAGATAAACGATATGTAATCGATCAAAACATATTGATTTTAACTAGTTTCTAAAGTTTTGACACAGTAACATTACAAATTTTATGTTTTACAAAGGTTTACAATACGTAGTGATTTACGTGCAAAAAGCAAGCTGTTTGGACTAGTTTTTCAACGTTTTCAACGCTTACTTTAAAATTTAAATAACTTTGTGGAAACATTATAAAGTCAATGAAATTATAGATAAACGATATGTAATCGATCAAAACATATTGATTTTAACTAGTTTCTAAAGTTTTGACACAGTAACATTACAAATTTTATGTTTTACAAAGGTTTACAATACGTAGTGATTTACGTGCAAAAAGCAAGCTGTTTGGACTAGTTTTTCAACGTTTTCAACGCTTACTTTAAAATTTAAATAACTTTGTGGAAACATTATAAAGTCAATGAAATTATAGATAAACGATATGTAATCGATCAAAACATATTGATTTTAACTAGTTTCTAAAGTTTTGACACAGTAACATTACAAATTTTATGTTTTACAAAAGGTTTACAATACGTAGTGATTTACGTGCAAAAAAGCAAGCTGTTTGGACTAGTTTTTCAACGTTTTCAACGCTTACTTTAAAATTTAAATAACTTTGTGGAAACATTATAAAGTCAATGAAATTATAGATAAACGATATGTAATCGATCAAAACATATTGATTTTAACTAGTTTCTAAAGTTTTGACACAGTAACATTACAAATTTTATGTTTTACAAAGGTTTACAATACGTAGTGATTTACGTGCAAAAAAAAAGCTGTTTGGACTAGTTTTTTTTGGACAACGTTTTCAACGCTTACTTTAAAATTTAAATAACTTTGTGGAAACATTATAAAGTCAATGAAATTATAGATAAACGATATGTAATCGATCAAAACATATTGATTTTAACTAGTTTCTAAAGTTTTGACACAGTAACATTACAAATTTTATGTTTTACAAAGGTTTACAATACGTAGTGATTTACGTGCAAAAAAGCAAGCTGTTTGGACTAGTTTTTCAACGTTTTCAACGCTTACTTTAAAATTTAAATAACTTTGTGGAAACATTATAAAGTCAATGAAATTATAGATAAACGATATGTAATCGATCAAAACATATTGATTTTAACTAGTTTCTAAAGTTTTGACACAGTAACATTACAAATTTTATTTTTTAAAAGGTTTACAATACGTAGTGATTTACGTGCAAAAAACAAGCTGTTTGGACTAGTTTTTCAACGTTTTCAACGCTTACTTTAAAAATTTAAATAACTTTGTGGAAACATTATAAAGTCAATGAAATTATAGATAAACGATATGTAATCGATCAAAACATATTGATTTTAACTAGTTTCTAAAGTTTTGACACAGTAACATTACAAATTTTATGTTTTACAAAGGTTTACAATACGTAGTGATTTACGTGCAAAAAAAAGCTGTTTGGACTAGTTTTTCAACGTTTTCAACGCTTACTTTAAAATTTAAATAAACTTTGTGGAAACATTATAAAGTCAATGAAATTATAGATAAACGATATGTAATCGATCAAAACATATTGATTTTAACTAGTTTCTAAAGTTTTGACACAGTAACATTACAAATTTTATGTTTTACAAAGGTTTACAATACGTAGTGATTTACGTGCAAAAAGCAAGCTGTTTGGACTAGTTTTTCAACGTTTTCAACGCTTACTTTAAAATTTAAATAACTTTGTGGAAACATTATAAAGTCAATGAAATTATAGATAAACGATATGTAATCGATCAAAACATATTGATTTTAACTAGTTTCTAAAGTTTTGACACAGTAACATTACAAATTTTATGTTTTACAAAGGTTTACAATACGTAGTGATTTACGTGCAAAAAAAAAGCTGTTTGGACTAGTTTTTCAACGTTTTCAACGCTTACTTTAAAATTTAAATAACTTTGTGGAAACATTATAAAGTCAATGAAATTATAGATAAACGATATGTAATCGATCAAAACATATTGATTTTAACTAGTTTCTAAAGTTTTGACACAGTAACATTACAAATTTTATGTTTTACAAAGGTTTACAATACGTAGTGATTTACGTGCAAAAAAAAGCAAGCTGTTTGGACTAGTTTTTCAACGTTTTCAACGCTTACTTTAAAATTTAAATAACTTTGTGGAAACATTATAAAGTCAATGAAATTATAGATAAACGATATGTAATCGATCAAAACATATTGATTTTAACTAGTTTCTAAAGTTTTGACACAGTAACATTACAAATTTTATGTTTTACAAAGGTTTACAATACGTAGTGATTTACGTGCAAAAAGCAAGCTGTTTGGACTAGTTTTTCAACGTTTTCAACGCTTACTTTAAAATTTAAATAACTTTGTGGAAACATTATAAAGTCAATGAAATTATAGATAAACGATATGTAATCGATCAAAACATATTGATTTTAACTAGTTTCTAAAGTTTTGACACAGTAACATTACAAATTTTATGTTTTACAAAGGTTTACAATACGTAGTGATTTACGTGCAAAAGCAAGCTGTTTGGACTAGTTTTTCAACGTTTTCAACGCTTACTTTAAAATTTAAATAACTTTGTGGAAACATTATAAAGTCAATGAAATTATAGATAAACGATATGTAATCGATCAAAACATATTGATTTTTTAACTAGTTTCTAAAGTTTTTGACACAGTAACATTACAAATTTTATGTTTTACAAAGGTTTACAATACGTAGTGATTTACGTGCAAAAAGCAAGCTGTTTGGACTAGTTTTTCAACGTTTTCAACGCTTACTTTAAAATTTAAATAACTTTGTGGAAACATTATAAAGTCAATGAAATTATAGATAAACGATATGTAATCGATCAAAACATATTGATTTTAACTAGTTTCTAAAGTTTTGACACAGTAACATTACAAATTTTATGTTTTACAAAGGTTTACAATACGTAGTGATTTACGTGCAAAAAGCAAGCTGTTTGGACTAGTTTTTTTCAACGTTTTCAACGCTTACTTTAAAATTTAAATAACTTTGTGGAAACATTATAAAGTCAATGAAATTATAGATAAACGATATGTAATCGATCAAAACATATTGATTTTAACTAGTTTCTAAAGTTTTGACACAGTAACATTACAAATTTTATGTTTTACAAAGGTTTACAATACGTAGTGATTTACGTGCAAAAGCAAGCTGTTTGGACTAGTTTTTCAACGTTTTCAACGCTTACTTTAAAATTTAAATAACTTTGTGGAAACATTATAAAGTCAATGAAATTATAGATAAACGATATGTAATCGATGAAAACATATTGATTTTAACTAGTTTCTAAAGTTTTGACACAGTAACATTACAAATTTTATGTTTTACAAAGGTTTACAATACGTAGTGATTTACGTGCAAAAAGCAAGCTGTTTGGACTAGTTTTTTCAACGTTTTCAACGCTTACTTTAAAATTTAAATAACTTTGTGGAAACATTATAAAGTCAATCAATGAAATTATAGATAAACGATATGTAATCGATCAAAACATATTGATTTTAACTAGTTTCTAAAGTTTTGACACAGTAACATTACAAATTTTATGTTTTACAAAGGTTTACAATACGTAGTGATTTACGTGCAAAAGCAAGCTGTTTGGACTAGTTTTTCAACGTTTTCAACGCTTACATCAAAATTAAAATAACTTTGTGGAAACATTATAAAGTCAATGAAATTATAGATAAACGATATGTAATCGATCAAAACATATTGATTTTAACTAGTTTCTAAAGTTTTGACACAGTAACATTACAAATTTTATGTTTTACAAAGGTTTACAATACGTAGTGATTTACGTGCAAAAGTAAGCTGTTTGGGCTAGTTTTACAACGTTTTCAACGCTTACTTTAAAATTTAAATAACTTTGTGGAAACATTATAAAGTCAATGAAATTATAAATAAACGATATGTAATCGATCAAAACATATTGTTTTTAACTAGTTTCTAAAGTTTTGACACAGTAACATTACGAATTTTATGTTTTACAAAGGTTTACAATACGTAGTGATTTACGTGCAAAAGCAAGCTGTTTGGACTAGTTTTTCAACGTTTTCAACGCTTACTTTAAAATTTAAATAACTTTGTGGAAACATTATAAAGTCAATGAAATTATAGATAAACGATATGTAATCGATCAAAACATATTGATTTTAACTAGTTTCTAAAGTTTTGACACAGTAACATTACATATTTTATGTTTTACAAAAAGTTTACAATACGTAGTGATTTACGTGCAAAAAAGCAAGCTGTTTGGACTAGTTTTTCAACGTTTTCAACGCTTACTTTAAAATTTAAATAACTTTGTGGAAACATTATAAAGTCAATGAAATTATAGATAAACGATATGTAATCGATCAAAACATATTGATTTTAACTAGTTTCTAAAGTTTTGACACAGTAACATTACAAATTTTATGTTTTACAAAGGTTTACAATACGTAGTGATTTACGTGCAAAAGCAAGCTGTTTGGACTAGTTTTTCAACGTTTTCAACGCTTACTTTAAAATTTAAATAACTTTGTGGAAACATTATAAAATCAATGAAATTATAGATAAACGATATGTAATCGATCAAAACATATTGATTTTAACTAGTTTCTAAAGTTTTGACACAGTAACATTACAAATTTTATGTTTTACAAAGGTTTACAATACGTAGTGATTTACGTGCAAAAAAGCAAGCTGTTTGGACTAGTTTTTCAACGTTTTCAACGCTTACTTTAAAATTTAAATAACTTTGTGGAAACATTATAAAGTCAATGAAATTATAGATAAACGATATGTAATCGATCAAAACATATTGATTTTAACTAGTTTCTAAAGTTTTGACACAGTAACATTACGAATTTTATGTTTTACAAAGGTTTACAATACGTAGTGATTTACGTGCAAAAAGCAAGCTGTTTGGACTAGTTTTTCAACGTTTTCAACGCTTACTTTAAAATTTAAATAACTTTGTGGAAACATTATAAAGTCAATGAAATTATAGATAAACGATATGTAATCGATCAAAACATATTGATTTTAACTAGTTTCTAAAGTTTTGACACAGTAACATTACAAATTTTATGTTTTACAAAGGTTTACAATACGTAGTGATTTACGTGCAAAAGCAAGCTGTTTGGACTAGTTTTTCAACGTTTTCAACGCTTACTTTAAAATTTAAATAACTTTGTGGAAACATTATAAAGTCAATGAAATTATAGATAAACGATATGTAATCGATCAAAACATATTGATTTTAACTAGTTTCTAAAGTTTTGACACAGTAACATTACAAATTTTATGTTTTTTACAAAGGTTTACAATACGTAGTGATTTACGTGCAAAAAGCAAGCTGTTTGGACTAGTTTTTCAACGTTTTCAACGCTTACTTTAAAATTTAAATAACTTTGTGGAAACATTATAAAGTCAATGAAATTATAGATAAACGATATGTAATCGATCGATCAAAACATATTGATTTTAACTAGTTTCTAAAGTTTTGACACAGTAACATTACAAATTTTATGTTTTTTAAAAGTTTACAATACGTAGTGATTTACGTGCAAAAAGCAAGCTGTTTGGACTAGTTTTTCAACGTTTTCAACGCTTACTTTAAAATTTAAATAACTTTGTGGAAACATTATAAAGTCAATGAAATTATAGATAAACGATATGTAATCGATCAAAACATATTGATTTTAACTAGTTTCTAAAGTTTTGACACAGTAACATTACATATTTTATGTTTTACAAAGGTTTACAATACGTAGTGATTTACGTGCAAAAGCAAGCTGTTTGGACTAGTTTTTCAACGTTTTCAACGCTTACTTTAAAATTTAAATAACTTTGTGGAAACATTATAAAGTCAATGAAATTATAGATAAACGATATGTAATCGATCAAAACATATTGATTTTAACTAGTTTCTAAAGTTTTGACACAGTAACATTACGAATTTTATGTTTTACAAAGGTTTACAATACGTAGTGATTTACGTGCAAAAGTAAGCTGTTTGGACTAGTTTTTCAACGTTTTCAACGCTTACTTTAAAATTTAAATAACTTTGTGGAAACATTATAAAGTCAATGAAATTATAGATAAACGATATGTAATCGATCAAAACATATTGATTTTAACTAGTTTCTAAAGTTTTGGCACAGTAACATTACGAATTTTATGTTTTTACAAAGGTTTACAATACGTAGTGATTTACGTGCAAAAGTAAGCTGTTTGGGCTAGTTTTTCAACGTTTTCAACGCTTACTTTAAAATTTAAATAACTTTGTGGAAACATTATAAAGTCAATGAAATTATAGATAAACGATATGTAATCGATCAAAACATATTGATTTTAACTAGTTTCTAAGGTTTTGACACAGTAACATTACAAATTTTATGTTTTACAAAGGTTTACAATACGTAGTGATTTACGTGCAAAAAAACATATTGATAAGCTGTTTGGACTAGTTTTTCAACGTTTTCAACGCTTACTTTAAAATTTAAATAACTTTGTGGAAACATTATAAAGTCAATGAAATTATAGATAAACGATATGTAATCGATCAAAACATATTGATTTTAACTAGTTTCTAAAGTTTTGACACAGTAACATTACAAATTTTATGTTTTTTTACAAAGGTTTACAATACGTAGTGATTTACGTGCAAAAAGCAAGCTGTTTGGACTAGTTTTTCAACGTTTTCAACGCTTACTTTAAAATTTAAATAACTTTGTGGAAACATTATAAAGTCAATGAAATTATAGATAAACGATATGTAATCGATCAAAACATATTGATTTTAACTAGTTTCTAAAGTTTTGACACAGTAACATTACAAATTTTATGTTTTACAAAGGTTTACAATACGTAGTGATTTACGTGCAAAAAGCAAGCTGTTTGGACTAGTTTTTCAACGTTTTCAACGCTTACTTTAAAATTTAAATAACTTTGTGGAAACATTATAAAGTCAATGAAATTATAGATAAACGATATGTAATCGATCAAAACATATTGATTTTAACTAGTTTCTAAAGTTTTGACACAGTAACATTACAAATTTTATGTTTTACAAAGGTTTACAATACGTAGTGATTTACGTGCAAAAAAGCAAGCTGTTTGGACTAGTTTTTCAACGTTTTCAACGCTTACTTTAAAATTTAAATAACTTTGTGGAAACATTATAAAGTCAATGAAATTATAGATAAACGATATGTAATCGATCAAAACATATTGATTTTAACTAGTTTCTAAAGTTTTGACACAGTAACATTACAAATTTTATGTTTTACAAAGGTTTACAATACGTAGTGATTTACGTGCAAAAAGCAAGCTGTTTGGACTAGTTTTTCAACGTTTTCAACGCTTACTTTAAAATTTAAATAACTTTGTGGAAACATTATAAAGTCAATGAAATTATAGATAAACGATATGTAATCGATCAAAACATATTGATTTTAACTAGTTTCTAAAGTTTTGACACAGTAACATTACAAATTTTATGTTTTACAAAGGTTTACAATACGTAGTGATTTACGTGCAAAAAGCAAGCTGTTTGGACTAGTTTTTTTCAACGTTTTCAACGCTTACTTTAAAATTTAAATAACTTTGTGGAAACATTATAAAGTCAATGAAATTATAGATAAACGATATGTAATCGATCAAAACATATTGATTTTAACTAGTTTCTAAAGTTTTGACACAGTAACATTACAAATTTTATGTTTTACAAAGGTTTACAATACGTAGTGATTTACGTGCAAAAGCAAGCTGTTTGGACTAGTTTTTTTTCAACGTTTTCAACGCTTACTTTAAAATTTAAATAACTTTGTGGAAACATTATAAAGTCAATGAAATTATAGATAAACGATATGTAATCGATCAAAACATATTGATTTTAACTAGTTTCTAAAGTTTTGACACAGTAACATTACAAATTTTATGTTTTACAAAGGTTTACAATACGTAGTGATTTACGTGCAAAAAAGCAAGCTGTTTGGACTAGTTTTTCAACGTTTTCAACGCTTACTTTAAAATTTAAATAACTTTGTGGAAACATTATAAAGTCAATGAAATTATAGATAAACGATATGTAATCGATCAAAACATATTGATTTTAACTAGTTTCTAAAGTTTTGACACAGTAACATTACAAATTTTATGTTTTACAAAGGTTTACAATACGTAGTGATTTACGTGCAAAAAAATAAGCTGTTTGGACTAGTTTTTCAACGTTTTCAACGCTTACTTTAAAATTTAAATAACTTTGTGGAAACATTATAAAGTCAATGAAATTATAGATAAACGATATGTAATCGATCAAAACATATTGATTTTAACTAGTTTCTAAAGTTTTGACACAGTAACATTACAAATTTTATGTTTTACAAAGGTTTACAATACGTAGTGATTTACGTGCAAAAAGCAAGCTGTTTGGACTAGTTTTTCAACGTTTTCAACGCTTACTTTAAAATTTAAATAACTTTGTGGAAACATTATAAAGTCAATGAAATTATAGATAAACGATATGTAATCGATCAAAACATATTGATTTTAACTAGTTTCTAAAGTTTTGACACAGTAACATTACAAATTTTATGTTTTACAAAGGTTTACAATACGTAGTGATTTACGTGCAAAAGCAAGCTGTTTGGACTAGTTTTTCAACGTTTTCAACGCTTACTTTAAAATTTAAATAACTTTTGTGGAAACATTATAAAGTCAATGAAATTATAGATAAACGATATGTAATCGATCAAAACATATTGATTTTAACTAGTTTCTAAAGTTTTGACACAGTAACATTACAAATTTTATGTTTTACAAAGGTTTACAATACGTAGTGATTTACGTGCAAAAAGCAAGCTGTTTGGACTAGTTTTTCAACGTTTTCAACGCTTACTTTAAAATTTAAATAACTTTGTGGAAACATTATAAAGTCAATGAAATTATAGATAAACGATATGTAATCGATCAAAACATATTGATTTTAACTAGTTTCTAAAGTTTTGACACAGTAACATTACAAATTTTATGTTTTACAAAGGTTTACAATACGTAGTGATTTACGTGCAAAAAAAGCAAGCTGTTTGGACTAGTTTTTCAACGTTTTCAACGCTTACTTTAAAATTTAAATAACTTTGTGGAAACATTATAAAGTCAATGAAATTATAGATAAACGATATGTAATCGATCAAAACATATTGATTTTAACTAGTTTCTAAAGTTTTGACACAGTAACATTACAAATTTTATGTTTTACAAAGGTTTACAATACGTAGTGATTTACGTGCAAAAAAGCAAGCTGTTTGGACTAGTTTTTCAACGTTTTCAACGCTTACTTTAAAATTTAAATAACTTTGTGGAAACATTATAAAGTCAATGAAATTATAGATAAACGATATGTAATCGATCAAAACATATTGATTTTAACTAGTTTCTAAAGTTTTGACACAGTAACATTACAAATTTTATGTTTTTTACAAAGGTTTACAATACGTAGTGATTTACGTGCAAAAAGCAAGCTGTTTGGACTAGTTTTTCAACGTTTTCAACGCTTACTTTAAAATTTAAATAACTTTGTGGAAACATTATAAAGTCAATGAAATTATAGATAAACGATATGTAATCGATCAAAACATATTGATTTTAACTAGTTTCTAAAGTTTTGACACAGTAACATTACAAATTTTATGTTTTACAAAGGTTTACAATACGTAGTGATTTACGTGCAAAAAAGCAAGCGGTTTGGACTAGTTTTTCAACGTTTTCCACGCTTGCTTCAAATTTAAATAACTTTGTGGAAACATTATAAAGTCAATGAAATTATAGATAAGCGATATGTAATCGATCAAAACATATTGATTTTAACTAGTTTCTAAAGTTTTGACACAGTAACATTACAAATTTTATGTTTTACAAAGGTTTACAATACGTAGTGATTTACGTGCAAAAAAAGCAAGCTGTTTGGACTAGTTTTTCAACGTTTTCAACGCTTACTTTAAAATTTAAATAACTTTGTGGAAACATTATAAAGTCAATGAAATTATAGATAAACGATATGTAATCGATCAAAACATATTGATTTTAACTAGTTTCTAAAGTTTTGACACAGTAACATTACAAATTTTATGTTTTACAAAGGTTTACAATACGTAGTGATTTACGTGCAAAAGCAAGCTGTTTGGACTAGTTTTTCAACGTTTTCAACGCTTACTTTAAAATTTAAATAACTTTGTGGAAACATTATAAAGTCAATGAAATTATAGATAAACGATATGTAATCGATCAAAACATATTGATTTTAACTAGTTTCTAAAGTTTTGACACAGTAACATTACAAATTTTATGTTTTTTACAAAGGTTTACAATACGTAGTGATTTACGTGCAAAAAGCAAGCTGTTTGGACTAGTTTTTCAACGTTTTCAACGCTTACTTTAAAATTTAAATAACTTTGTGGAAACATTATAAAGTCAATGAAATTATAGATAAACGATATGTAATCGATCAAAACATATTGATTTTAACTAGTTTCTAAAGTTTTGACACAGTAACATTACAAATTTTATGTTTTACAAAGGTTTACAATACGTAGTGATTTACGTTACGTGCAAGCTGTTTGGACTGACTAGTTTTTCAACGTTTTCAACGCTTACTTTAAAAAATTAAATAACTTTGTCGATCAAAAACATTATAAAGTCAATGAAATTATAGATAAACGATATGTAATCGATCAAAACATATTGATTTTAACTAGTTTCTAAAAATAACTTTGTTTTGACACAGTAACATTACAAATTTTTATGTTTTAAACAAAGGTTTACAATACATAAGTGATTTACGTGCAAAAAAATTTTAGCTGTTTTACAATACTAGTTTTCAAAAGTTTTTTGGACTTGTTTTTTTTCGTTTTCAACGCTTACTTTAAAATTTAAATAACTTTGGAAAACATTATAAAAGTCAATGAAATTATTATAGATAAACGATATGTAATCGATCAAAACATATTGATTTTAACTAGTTTCTAAAGTTTTGACACAGTAACATTAAAAATTTTATTTTTAAAAGTTTTAATACATAGTGATTTATGCAAAAAGCAAGCTGTTTGGACTAGTTTTTCAACGTTTTCAACGCTTACTTTAAAATTTAAATAACTTTGTGGAAACATTATAAAGTCAATGAAATTATAGATAAACGATATGTAATCGATCAAAACATATTGATTTTAACTAGTTTCTAAAGTTTTGACACAGTAACATTACAAATTTTATGTTTTTAAAGGTTTACAACACATAGTGATTTACGTGCAAAAGTAAGCTGTTTGGACTAGTTTTTCAACGTTTTCAACGCTTACTTTAAAATTTAAATAACTTTGTGGAAACATTATAAAATCAATGAAATTATAGATAAACGATATGTAATCGATCAAAACATATTGATTTTAACTAGTTTCAAATTTTTGAAAAAACAAATTTGATTTTTTAACTAGTTTTACTAAAGTTTTGACACAGTAACATCTAAATTTTATTAGATGAAATTATAGATAAACGATATGTAATCCCCGCCTAAAACAAGATCCAATTTTGGAGACAGTAACATCTGGTGACATCAGATGCTAAAGAATATTGAGTAAAGAATTGTGTCAGTCTTTGTGGTGGACAAGCGTTCGCTCAGAATTTGTTGCTCCACTAAAGACACTGTTATAAAAACCTTGAATTCACTGGCCATCAAACCTCAGCGAGTCATAAAAGGGAAAGCATATTTGATGTGGGACGTACTGTTACCCACGCCTGCCGAATGTGAGGATGCTTCAACAAAGGACCTCATAACGAAAGACCTTATTTTGCGAACGGAATACGAACACAGGCGTTTTCAGGACCAAAATTTATCAGCATTTGAAACATTCCTCCTCAATGATTATCGGGGAGCATTTGGCCGCGTTTTTGTCACAGTTTGGACAGATTCTCAATGCTTCCTCAGACGATCTGACCGGGGGTTGGAGCTTTGAGTTGATGATCAATCAAAAAGCCTTCCGCTCCATCCCAACTGTCTGCATTTTTCAGAGGGCCAGAAGCTTTAAATAATTATAGTAACAGGGCGTAAACCGGCATGCTGGAAGTGTGGAAAGATTTGGTCACCTTTCCTCTTCCTGCACAGAGATGAAGGCCTCTGATGTTCTGGCCCCCGCCCAACCAAATCCCCCCTTTAATCGAGTCTGTTAAATCCGTCTCGCCTGTGGTGGGCATACCTGCGACCAGGACCGGTGTTGAAAATCCCCCGGTTGGGTCTAAATCTTTGCCCCCATTCCCCGAAAAGCCTTTGTCCGCCGCTAGTGCGGTTAGGGGGAAGGAAGAGGGGGAATGGCAGGTCGTAGGTAAGGCTAAAAGGAAGACCCAGACAGCGGGACCTCGTCCTACAACAGCAAAGGACACATACAGCCCCACTCCCTCTACCAGCGCAAAGGGCGACTCTCCGGTCTCATCTTTCAAAAAAACTACGACAAGGACATGCTCAAATATGAGCCATCTTTCGAAAAAAAAAAAAAAATTAAACAACTCAAAGAAGAACTAAAATTTAAGAAACAAGGACCAGGAAAAAAAAACCTGGAGTTTCTGTTTCGGCACCGTCTTCCCCTGTGCCAAAAAAACAACCTATGGCCCCTCCTTCAAATCCCAAAGTACAAACAAATAAGACCAAGAAAACATCCAAATCTTCATCTCCCATCCTTCCCCAAAGAAAACACCAATTAATTCCCCTCTTAAAACAGAAAACCCCAAAAGGCAACGTAGTCCATCAACGGATTCTCCGGGAGAAACAGTGGAAAAAAAAATTAAATCAAAACCACTTTTCAGCACAGGGGAAGACGTGTGCCGAATATCGAAGGATGTTGAAGATCAGGCAAAAAATTAAAAATTTAAAAACATCTTCTTAATTTTAAAAAAATAATAACTTAGACATAGAGAACCCTAAAAATTTCCCGAAAGCAAAGAGGGTTCTCACTGTTGTCCATTCTAAAGCTGTGGGTAAACCATTATGGGCCATGATGGCGGAAGCAAACGAAACTTTTGATGTTTTCCGGCGATGGCGTGCTTTGATGACGATGTGGTTAAAGATCTACGACAATACTGTCCAGGGAGGTTCCCAGTTTTTGTTCACCCCCTCCCTGTATAGAGCGTTAAAACTAACCTTCCCCCTGGACATTGGCGGCCTGTCTCCTGATGGTACCATCAAGAGTGAGATGGGTACTGGCTCATTGGGAGAGGCCGTTGGTGTCCTGTCCCCGGCCATGTTCAATGCAGGAGAGCAACCCTAATCGGTTTTCATCATGGCTCTCTGGTTAGCAAGTCTGAATGCCCGAGGCCTGAGGTTGGAGTCTCGCAGGGCGAGGCTCTCTCGTGACCTTCAGCGTCTTGGGGTGAATATTTGTTGTGTACAAGAGACCCGGTTTTTACTCACGACGATGAGAACATACTGTCTAGGGGTTCTCCCTCTATTCAGCCTGTTTTGATGGACGTTCGAGAGGTGTCTCTTGGCTGGTAAGCAAGTCTTTGAAGGCTGCGTGTGTCCTTGTCTTCGCGGATCCGGCGGGCAGACTTTGCGTGCTGGACGTTACCATAAAGGATAAGGCTCTTCGTCTCATTGGGGTTTATGCGCCCAATGCCCATGCTGAGCGGCCTGCTTTGTTTCGGCAGATCGAGCCGTTTTTGACGACATCACGGCGGGTAGTTTTAGTGGGTGATTGGAATGCCGTCCTTGATCCCGATATAGATCGCATAGGGCCATCTTCGGGTACTAACAACCGGGGCGTTAAACAGTTTCGGGACTTTATCGACGGGTTTGATCTTGTCGATAAGTACCGGAACGAACACCCTCGGGGGGTAGTGTGGACTTGGACTAATAGTGGCGGCTCGGCTAGTTATCTAGACCGAGTCTTAGTTAAGAGAGTCGATGTAGGGCTCTTAGGGTGTCCAAGTTTCCATGAGATAGTTTATACGGATCATAGGCTTGTCCGGGTCCGTGTAAACTTAGATAAACCTAAGGTTAGGATGGCTGGTTACTGGAAATTAAACTCATCATTATTTGGTGAGCAAGATTTCCGGGACCAGCTGCTACTAATGATACAGAGGAACTGACGGGAGCGGTTGTGGGAAATGCCTGGTGGGATAAATTAAAATCCAAAATTAGAACGTTTGCTGCTGATTATAGTCGTCGGCTCAATCTAGATAGATTAGCGGCGCAAACGGCTTTAGAGCAGAAGGTTGATCGGGCAGTCAAATCCCGTGATAGTGGGGACATAGCTTTAGCTAAGGCAGAGTTGGCCTCCTTGCTTATCAAGAAGGATCAAGCTCTGGTAGTTAGAGCTAGGTTAAAAAGAATGTCCCCTGAGGCAACGAATATGGCCGCTGAATTGCGCGCAGAGGAAGCTCGGAATGCATCACGTCGACATATTGCGTGCGTCACATTGCCGGATAATCGGACTGTGACTACAAACGAGGGCATATGTGAGGCTTTTCGTGACTACTTTCAGGATCTTTTTACCAGGGAGCCCGGTCTGAGCCCTGCTCAGTTCGACGCCTATTTAGCTGACTTTCCCTGCCTCGAGGCAGCTGAAGCAGCTAGGTGCGAGGGTCCCATTTCAGAGTCGGAAATCTGGGAAGCGTTGAAACAGGTTGGCCTGGACAAATCTCCGGGGCTAGATGGTCTTCCGTATGAAGTGTACTTGAGGCAGTCGCCCGTCTTTGTTCCGCTGCTGGCACTGATTTTTGGCAACTGGATGAAGCAGGGGTCTATACCCCAACGCTTCACCAGGGGCGTGATCAAGTTGTTACGCAAGGACAAAAACGGTGGGGATGGGTTAGGTAACTTTCGCCCTTTAACTATGTTAAACACAGAGTTAAAGATTTTGGCTAAGGTCTTGGCTAACCGTTTGCAGGTTGTCCTGTCTCGTCTGATTGGCTCGGAACAGACTTGTGCTGTGAAGGGTAGGACGATTCAGGACAATCTTCATATGGTACGCCTGATCATTGAGCAAGTCGACAGCGAAGCCGCGCTGATCAATTTAGATCAGTCCAAGGCCTTCGATAGGGTTGACCATCGGTTTCTGGAGGCTGTTCTTTCGGCGGCCGGTTTCGGGCCGTACTTTCGCACCTGGATCCGACTTCTGTATGCGACTCCCGGTGCGCTGGTGGAAGTGAATGGGGTACGATCGGAGCCTTTCGTAGTCTCTCCATTCGTCAAGGTTGTCCGTTGTCGCCGTTGCTTTACGTTCTTGCGTTGGAACCTTTCCTTCGCAAGTTAAAGGCGAATCCGGTCCTACGCGGAATTACTCTGCCCGGTGGTAGCACATCGGCCAGGTATTCTGCCTATGCTGACGACGTTTCGGCTCTTGTGTCGAGCAGAGCCGAGATTGACGAAGTCAGCAAAGAAATCAGTTGTTATGAGATGGTGACAGGGGCCAAGATCAACCGCGATAAGTCTGTTGGCTTGCGGTTGGGTGCGTGGAAGGGAGTTTCTCTTCCCGGACCTTTCCACTGGACGGATGGGCCGGTCAAGATTCTCGGCGTCTGGTTCGGTCCTGATCTCCAGTTGGGAATGAATTGGTCGGAGGTCCGAGGGAAGGCCGAGATCGCAATTAATTTGTGGTCTCGGAGGAATCTTTCCTTAAAGGGAAGGCGGAAGTTTGTGTTTCACACATCTATCCAATTCTCCTTTACCGACTCTCGGTGCTTCCACTTCCGTGTGGCACTTTGCTGGCGTTAGTGAGGCTCTTGTTCTCCTTCTTGTGGGGAGGCAAGGCCGCCAGAGTCACTCAGGGGATCTGTTGCCTTCATCCTTCTGAAGGCGGTCTGGGCATGCCAAGCATTGAGATTCGTCAACATATGCTTCGCATTAGATTTCTAGATCGAATGTGTCGCGAACCGGATGAGGAGGGCGCCTTCTGGAAGGAAGACGCCCGTAAGAACTTCCCATCCCTGAGAAGTGTGCACTCGTGCGAGGAAGAGGCCCGCCGTTTACCCCGAGCCGAATGCTCCTTCTATCGCGAATGTCGTCTTGCTCTGAAGCGCCTCTTAAGGGCGTCGGATGGCCTCTCAACGTCCAGGCGTTGTCTCTTCGGGCATTATATCAAGTGTTAGTCAGGGGGTCCGTTCATGATAATCTGATTGACAGTCTCGGTCTTACGAGGCAGCAGGCTCGCTCAATATGGCCTTGGGCGCCCGGGTTGAAATGTCTCACTAACGATGAGGCATCACTCACCTGGCTGATGATTCGTGGGGCCCTCTGGGTCGCCAAAAGACTTTGTTCAGCTGGCTTGGAAAATTCTCCAAACTGCCGTCGCTGTAGTGGAGAGGTCGAGACCCTGTGTCACGCCTTTTTTCAGTGCAGGGCGGTAGTGCCGTTGTGCAAGTTCGTTGAAGGCCTCATGGTTCGCATGCTGCGTGGAAAGCCGTTTGTCCTTCAATCCTCTTCCGTTTGTAGCAATGTGGCACCGCCGATGACGAAGGCTGAACAATATGTGTTCCACTGCTTGCTAGGAGTTATGAGAGTCGTGATTTGGACGACGCGACAGAAGGGATTCTATGGAGGTGAGAAGTTTACCTCTTCCCAACTGATCTTGTACTTTAAGCATCAGCTTAAAGTCAAGATTAGGACGGAAAGGCGGCGGCTCCCTTCATCAGAATTCAGCAAAAGGTGGGTGCATCTTGCGCGTTTGTGTCGTGAAAAGGGGCTGACCTTGAGTGGCATTTTGATGCCGGTTAGGCATTAGGATATTGCTTTTCCTGGGTTGAACTAGGGCAACCCATCCAGAAACTAGGTTAGATTAGGTTCGTTTGTTGACTTTTTAGTTTCTTTTTTTCTTTTATTTAATTAACTTAGCTAGGGTATGTATGCTCATTGGTCCCTTTTCTTTTGTCCCTATTTTCTTTAAGTTTAATTCCCCATCCCCTCCCTCTTTAGGTGGTCAAGGATGTCAGTTCTCCGGTGGATGCGGGACGCCTTTCGTTTCGTGCGAGTGTCTTTCGTATTTGTTGTTGTGTTTGAATGAGTGCGTGTTAGTGTGAATACGTGAGATGAATGAATGATTATGCTATTAGAGTCCCGCATTGATTTCGGCCAGAGAAGTGGGATTATTGCCACATTAGGTGATTGTGGGGGGTTTTATTACTAATAATATTTTCCTTAGTTTCATGTAAATAGATTATGCTCATATTGTAAATAAACATTGGGGTTAATTTTTAGAATTATTGTTATATTTCCCTCCCCTCACAGACTTTGTATTGTATATATGGGGTTTAGTTAGTTTTTTCATAGAGAAGACGAGGTATTATGGTGTTTGTAGTTTGAAAGGTACGTATAAATGCGATGTTTTGGTGTAAGGAATATTATCCGTACGATTGGGTCAGTGTTTGCGGCTAGCTAAGTTAAAACTAAGACAGAAGAAGACCGTCCTCTCCCCATTCCCCTATTTCGGCCTTGTGCCACATTTCTGTTTCATTTGCAGAATAAATATTTACGTGCAAAAGCAAGCTGTTTGGGCTAGTTTTTCAACGTTTTCAACGCTTACTTTAAAATTTAAATAACTTTGTGGAAACATTATAAAGTCAATGAAATTATAGATAAACGATATGTAATCGATCAAAACATATTGATTTTAACTAGTTTCTAAAGTTTTGACACAGTAACATTACAAATTTACGTAGTGATTTACGTGCAAAAGCAAGCTGTTTGGACTAGTTTTTCAACGTTTTCAACGCTTACTTTAAAATTTAAATAACTTTTGTGGAAACATTATAAAGTCAATGAAATTATAGATAAACGATATGTAATCGATCAAAACATATTGATTTTAACTAGTTTCTAAAGTTTTGACACAGTAACACAATAAAATGCAGAACAACTCTAACAACAGGTTTATTAAATATAAAAGAAAAACTCTCTTAGCTATTGCAAATCAAGTACTATACTTCAGGTTGGTGATTTGGGTATTCTAGTCGGGAACGCTAAAGTAATGTCAAGTCAGTCGATCCTTCCTTAATTGTTCAAAGCTTTAACCAATCTATCAACACTTCCTCAATTTTCCTTTCATACGTGTGTTCGTGTTTAGTGACAATTGTCTTTCGAAAAATCCCGGTCCATTCCGGGTCACGATATCCGACTGTCACGACACCTTGTCGGCTGAATTCCCCTCTGTCTGTCTTTCCCCACTGTCTCTTTTTATATAGACAACTTCTCCTCCAAAATTTGGCATTGATATATATATAATTTACCCAACCAACTTAATCTTAGGAAAACCTGTTAAAAAAAATGGTATTTCTTTTGTTTACTTATAATCTTCCTAGGTATGTTTCTGTAAAAACAATTGTTCCTGGGACGTCAGCATAAACAAATTTTACATAAACCAGATGTTTTGTCCTTAATTAATTGGTAAGAACACACACACATTCTGAATAGAGAGTGTAATGTTAACAAACTAACGAATTTCAATTTCTTAGGACCTAAGAAATTCGGAAAACATATTAATAATATCTTATTTTTAGTAGCGGAAAGTGGATAGGGTTGAAACCTTGGTTTTGCTCAGTTTTGCTGAATCAATTTCAGTTATGAATTTTATTATTTTGAAGCATAATTTTTAATACATCTCGTTTTTAATTTACTTCTCAACAATACAACCTACTCTCCTGAGAATTTTAATAAATATTATCCAAGTAATAAACCCGCCATGTTATCATCCCGTAATTTCATGCAATTAAACTTTAAACAGGGTGAGTGCTCTGTTACAAATGTATT
Source organism: Acanthosepion pharaonis (assembly GCA_903632075.3). Lineage (NCBI taxonomy): Eukaryota > Metazoa > Mollusca > Cephalopoda > Sepiida > Sepiidae > Acanthosepion > Acanthosepion pharaonis. Next base: position 220,372 of record CAHIKZ030002524.1, on the reverse strand, counting down.
TTATATAGGACATTTTGTCATACAAAACCAACGTCAATGTATTTTTTACGGGTTTATTTTGATAACAGTGAGCAAAATAAATATCTTCCTTTACATTTCTATCTACGTTTGGATCAATGAGGGAATATCTATGACCATATATTCACTTTTAATAACAGAAGTAATAATCACGACAACGTTTATTATTTGTAGCAATATACCCTTACTGGTGGAAATCGTTTTGTTCTTAGTTTCTCGTCTTCGTCTGAGATTGCAGGGACTCAGTAATTCGTCTGAGAGCCAGGAACTCTCTTTTCTTGGAAAACTATGAAAACTTCGAGACACTTTGAAATGTCCTTGCACAACAAAGATTTGTGCATAGATTCCTTTGGCAGCTGCGAACCACTATATATTGAAGCACTCGCGCCTAATTTACATCAGTATGATTAACGAGTAAGTAACTCTCATCAGTATGATTAACGAATTTCGATAATTAAACATTCATCAAAGTAGTTTACATCTTATTTTCCCCACATCAATTTTCTGACAATCCTGAAACCCGATGGTTTCTCATTTTATCGGTCAGCATTTTTAATACTGGGCGCAATATTTTGATAAGAAATAAGGCATAAGATGAATAGCTGATTTTGTCGCATTCCATTTTCTCCAAACCATAAATGTTCAAACTTCATCTCCGAATTAATTCTCACTAACACAATTTCCGATGTTAACAAACGATTTCAATTTTTCTGAATTGTAAACTTCACACCACATTTTATAGTTTTAAAACTTTAAATCATTTTAATTCGAACTTTTTATCATTTTCTTTCATCCATTATTTCTCGGTTTCATTAATTTTCTCATTAACAGGTTTCCCTCACGCCTCCACTGTAAAGGTACATAACTCTGTTATACTTCTTCATGCTAAATAGCTCCAAGTATTCTTATTTTCTTAGCATATAAAATATGCCTAGACAAACGCAAACGTTATTACAAAGACAGTTTGCATTTTAATGAACTGAATTATTATGCAATATCATAAACCGTTTAAATAACAGAGTTCTGAAATTACTTTTTCTATGACTAATTTGTGATGCACGGTTTAAATATGTCGCGATGACTCAAACGAGAGGAAAATTGCCTGATGCGTCCATTGTTAGCTGATCTTGCAGAAAGCAATTCTCCAAGTCAAAAGTTAATCCGGGACAAAATGTATTAAAAAATACATATTTACTGTGTCCTTTTCGAGGGTGTAGTGCTTTCATAATCTGGAACGTAAACAAATGAGTTTTTCTTTCTTTGTTAGAAACAACAAAATACTAAATTTGCCCAAAGAAACAACTTTTACATTACAAGTTCTTTTTGTCCGAATAACCTTATTTCAGATATTCCCACTGTTGTTTTTAAATCTGAACTTTGATAAATATTGAAGATCGTTCATTATAGTGATTATCACGTTTCACAACCGAAAAAACAAAGGTTTATTCAATGAATCGAACCTTAGTAAAATTTTCAAATAGGATTTTAATCTACATCGTCTCAAATAACTGAAATGATAAAAGTATTTGAAATAATGAAAAGTTACTGAAGTACTGCGGTTAGTTTCAAGAATTATACTAAAATATACAACAGTAGAATGAAATTAATGACAATTCATTCGGGCATTTTAATCTGAAATTCTTTTTAGTATTATCATAATCTATCTATCTATCTATCTATCTATCTATCTATCTATCTATTTAATAACTAAAATGGGTAAAGATTAATCACGGATGTTTTTTAACAAAAATTATAAAAGGCATTTCAATAATCTAAATATCTTATTTGAAGTTAGAATTTTAGTTTTAATTGCATAATTTTAGTTGTAAAAAAATTAAAACTAATTTTGGACACCTAAAACGATTTTTGGACAGGTTTTAATGTAAAATGAAAATTAATTTTTATTGCACTGTGGTTGAAAAATATAAACTTAACTGAAAATCTTCCAAAAGTAAAGTAGGCGTTACAGAAATATGCGTTTCAACAATAGTAACTGGCTTGAATAATTGATATAAAATGTTGTCAAGTATGACTTTCAGGCTTCACTGCTCTACAAATATGTATAAATGTATGACCCTATTATTGGGTCACCCACATAGGAGAATGCGAGATTTTCGATCTCAAGTATTTCGTGTTTTATAGCAAATGTAATCTTTGAATTTGGGTTCAAAGCGACATCCACTTGACAAAAGAATAAATAAATAAATAAAGATAACTTAAAATAGGAAAACTTTTGACGTCAAGCGAGAAAAAACAAATATTGATGAGTTCCGTTGACTAGTCACAATTGAATGTCGTCAGTTCTGGTTCACTCTTGGCGAAGGACAATTCGTGCTGCTAGCCACTCGACGTGATGTTGAGATGAGCAAAAGGTTGATGGCGGAAAAAGTCAAAAAGAAAGAGTTGATCTATTAATCCGGCATTGTAGAAGTTGTCAGAAGTGATACACTTACATATTCACCGAGACCGAGCACGCGAAGCTCTTAAAAAATACAATATATTGGAAACAATGTACGATTTTTCGTTGCGGTGTTTATTTTAATCCTTTGTCTCCTTGTGTAACCTCCCCATTTTTTTTTCGTGCATACCGACGTGAAGAAGAATAGAGATGCAATGCGTGGTAGTCATTTTTTTGGTCGGTGGAAAGCCGGGTGAGGACTTGGTTGTATTTCCACAAATATCCATTTACTTTTCGAAAATGACAACATGCGCCTTGCAAACAATAACAATTTCACTTGGCTTCAGCAATTCGTGATACAGTACGAATTTCGTATTCCACAAAATACAGAACAGTGACTCGAAAAAACGGCATTGCTGTTGATGATTCATGCTGCCTTGGATCCACACATGATTTCCAATGCCTTAAATGACAATAGTGAATCCCCTTTTCATCTTAAAGGACAATCTTCCAAACTAGTATCCTTTACTTGGATGTTATGCTCACAACGTTCTACTGCCCGACCTTTTTCTGGTGTCTGATAACCTTGGAATTTTGAACCGAACTCATTTCACAGGAAAGGATTGTTCTCATCCCTCTTTCCATGCTTATTGTTTGTCTCATATCAGCTAATTCTCTATTTGTACTACTTGCCAGTTTCTTCCACTGCGTTGTTTTTCAGTCGTACCTGACCCATGGATTGAACTTCCACCACTTTAATCTTAGACTCTTGGATATTCGAGTAGTGTAATTTCAATTAGCTTTAAACCTAATGCTTCCACTCGGGTGGTAGAATTTTTGAGTGAATTTTTTCCTTTTTTAATCAGAGACTCTCAGATGTGAACTGAATTTTTAAGTCGTCTTATCATTCAGTTTTGTTGTTCAGTTTTTTATATATATATTATCTCGATTTCATTCTACAGGAAATGATAACAACCTATTTCCTTATATAATCAGCCATGGCCTAATTTCAAGGCCTTTTCATATTCTTCCAGCTTTAAATTTAGAGCGAAGCTGGTTTTATTTTAGTATTCCTTGCCACAACTGCAATGGAATACAATTTTTGTCAAAATCTTTTCCGAGTGGGAAGAATTTGGGTTAGGAGATATATCTCCAAAATATTGAACTACTTTTGTATACCGTACAGACGTTGTGTAGACCGCATATTCTCTGAATCTTTTCTTACGTATGGTAGACACATTGTATCAGATACTTTATTTTTGTTCTCAATCCTTCTGTCACTGATCAGGGAAACTGATGTTTTGTTTGTAGGGTAATTGTTACCTTGAAGAGAGTTTCTAATGCAAATCCCTTCATGTTGTGCGTGTGGGTCGTCACTTATTTGGTCTGGTATTGGAAGCAGTGGATGATTTCGTTCTTAACCTTTTATAAATGGTGGAAAGTCAAATTCTGGCTTTGTCCAGTAGATGTTGGCTTACGATCCAAGGACGTCTTCAGCCCATACTCCAGGAAGGCTATTTGATCTGTAAGTTTCCTTTTTCCATTGTGAACTATATAGAATGTCTTATTGAATTAACCTAGTCCTAGACATCTCCTTGGTGGGACCAAAAGTATGAAGATAATAGGCATGTACTTCTGTATGCTACATATTTGGTTTAAGTGAGAGCAATTCCCTTGACGTATTTAATGTATATATTTGCCATTATTAGAAATAATGGCGATCCCTTGGCTAAGCATTCTTACTGTCGGTAGATGTTAAAACTCAACTTACTCACAGAATGTCAACCAGTATCTATCGCAATACTAATATTCACTCCTTGAAAGATGTCCGATTTTAATTTGTCTCTAACCGTCCGATGAATTCTCTAATTAAGAAAAAAAAAAAGACACCAGGGTAGGAAAGAAAGAATAGAAAAAGAAACAAATAAATTCAGATAATTTGCTAATTTTATTTTCAAATGTTAAAATATATTTTGTTGTGTTTCTACGAAAAAAAAAAAATTGAACAATTTGCATCAAATTCTTAAAACTACAATGTTAAAGTGAAAAGAAAAAAATTAGGTCTGCGATAGTAAGATGGTTTGTTACTGCTCGATAAAAATATAAGATTCATCTTGACCAACCTATGGATGCTATAAAGAGGGCATTGTTTACATTGTACGAATTAAATCAGATTAATACTTTTCTGCAATAATATATATATATATATATATATATATATATATATATATGTTAACTCTGTTAGCTACCTCTATCGCTCTTTACTACATGGCTGTGACATAATAAAATTGGCTCTGTCTCCATACATGTCTGAACATTTTTATGTTTAGTGATTTTAATTTTCATCATACTAATTGGCTTAATCCCTCTAATGTTACTGAAGTTGCTGGAATTCAGACTTTCAATCTTTCCATTACTCAGTTTTTTAGTCATAGTGTATTTCTCTACTCGATTCCTTCATAATTTTTATTAGCAATCAATTAGTTGATTTTTTTCTCACGTCATCTCCTAGCTCTTGTCGAGCATCATAACTCTGTCTTCTTGTTGTAGTATCTGTTGATATTTCTTTTGAACCATCTATTAGATAGGAACCTTTTCACAAGACTGGTTTTTCTGTTATCGGCGTACTCATTGGGATTCATTTCGTGACTTCGAGACGCCCCTTGGATTGATATTTTTACCCTTCCATGGAGATTTCTTCTTGGAATCACTTTTTAGACTGTACAAGCATGATAGTTCAGATAATAACGGATTCCATTTTGTGTTTGCTCGTAATAATTGTAAACTTGTGCTGACAGAATGAGGCAGCCTCTGATAACTTTGGTTCTCGTGGCTACTTGTGGCTCTGTAATACTGTGTTAAATACGTATTCTATCTCTACTCTCTTCACTCAATTTGAGATATTAATAAGATAAAGCAGAACGTTTTGCGCGTAAATATTATATTGCATTAAATCAAATGATTCAAATGATTGTATTGATTAAAATGAATATGATATTGTATTGAATCAAATGATTCAAATGATTGTATTGAATTGTTGATTTATCAAACCTTTCATAAATATTTGCAGCGACTAAAGTAACAATTTCCATTCATGTGTATTGTTAGTTAAGCTTTTAGAAAAGCACAGAAGAAACTTTAATAATTGAATGTATGAAATGCGTGAAGAATATTTGTGTCCGTATATGTATGTATGCGCTTGTGATTATATATGTTTGTGTATGAATATGTGTGCGTGTATATATATATATATATATATATATATATATATATATATATATATAATATAAATGAATTACAAGTAGATAAAATTCTATACCCCATATGATATATGGCCATTTCGCCCAGAACATGCTTGTCAACATCAAGGAGTTAGATAAAAAAAAATGAATAGTAATGTTTTTGTATAAAGGAAGAAAGAGGAGGGAAATTTACAACTAAGAGCAAATCTATTTAAAATGGGCGGGGAGAGAAAGATAAAGAGAGAAAAAATGGAAAAATAAATTTGGGAAAGGGATTAAAGGAGAGAAATTAAGATGAAAATGTTAAAATTCGTCTAGACATGGGCTGACTTAACATTTTAACTCTTGTTCAAAGTGAGAAATTACATAAGGAAATACAATCTTTAAAAATTTAGTAAAGGAAATTTTAATAATTAATATATATTTTTAAATAGAAATGTTATACTAAACGCTAATTAAAAAGATTATTAGTATGTATAACACAGAATATTAATATTAATTAAATAATAGATGAAATTTAAAAAATAAATAAAAGAACAAGAGAATATTCGTTTTAGACACGTATTAAATAAATATTAGATTAATTTTTTTAAATAGAATTATAAAAAATAGAAAATTATCTGTCTCAACACATGTCACCGCACAGTTTAACCAGATGTCCAAGTGGTTTTCAGCATTATCATGTAGTGAGCCCCTTTACTCACGAAAAGAGAAAACAAAATAAAAGTATATTTTCTTTTGTTTTCGGTATGGCCTTCAATCTATTTACTACTTTCTTCGTTTTTGTGTTCACTTCAAATTATTAACATTCTTACAGTGTCACACACACATATATATATATATATATATATATATATATATATATATATATATATATATATATATATATATATATATGAGAGAGGGAGATAGATAGAGAAAGAGAGAGATAGATAGATGAAGAGAGAGAAAGAGAAAAGGCACAGTAGAGTGGTGGATAGCGACCCGGATCGGAGAGATGAGTCCGAATTCAAGTCGAATTCATTACATTCACCTTGGGAAATGTATTAAACCTCTTCTTCTCCCTCCAGCTATGGGTAAATAGTACGGCGGACTTGGGTGGTAACTGGTCTAGAAGGAGAACTCTGAATTCAAAACCTGCGGAGGGTTATTTGGGTACGTTGTGGCACGTAGTGCACCAGGTACCCAAACAATAAATATTTGCGTAAGTGCTTGCACCCGGTTAACAATTCAGTCTTTTCATTGAGCAACACTTGCTTGTCTGGATAAGTTGCTATTGTCAGATTCTCCTCCTGACATAGACGGCAAACTTTACCACGGAATCTGCCCAGGTGAACGCACGCACATTAATATATTCCTAAGAATTAAATCATCAAATTGAATATTGCTAAGAATGTATGAATTTTAATTATAACTTTTTTTATCATTTCAACCTAGGCAAGGCAATAAAACCACTAAGACAGAAGGGCTTACTGTTATAGAATATGAGAAAAATATACTATTAGGAAGAGAGGACAATAAAAAAACAAGCATTGAGATGACAGTAGATAACTATTGACATTGCATTTAGATTTTGATCTTCAACTTTGATCTTCAAAGATCAAAGTTGGCTGGGAAGCAAGAAACCGGACGAGAGTGAGAAGTGAGATAGAAAGGGTATCAGAGAACTTACTGTTAACTATAGTCATTTTAACTGTAAAATGACGAAACTTTGCTGCCAATTTCTTAATCTTAATGATTTTAAATTCATAAAGTCTCGGTGCCAAAGAGGAAAGTTTATCAGAGCAAAAAAACTACTTATATAAAAGGCACAGCGAAGCTACGTTATGTGACTGAAGCCTAGATGCCAGGTCAGGACCAATAACACTGCAGATTCTTCTTTGGATTTTATCAAGAATCTCTAAATATATAGTCAGATGTGGCAGCAATATTCAAAGCAAGGACGAATTGTATACTCATAAATATGTAAGACAGATTCTAACGAAAAAAATTGTCTCACTTGACACAGTTAACCAACTTTCCAATCTGCAGACTAAGCAATTGTTTCAATATACTCTTTCCACTTCATGTCAGTAGAAAATGAGAGTCTGAGAAGGCGAAATGGAGTTTAACAAGGTAAAAAAGGGTTCTCTCAGACGATTAATAGATGACAGTTTGATTTTGGAGGTGTTAAAATTAACAAGCCATTCCTTGCTCCAGTTAGGGAACAGGTTGTAGGTCATATTTGAGATCAGTTGCCAATTTGACCTTATCAAACTGATCAAACTTACTATTAAGACTAAATTATTAAATAGTTGTATCATCTGCATAGATACCGAGCTAAGAACTGATGATATGAAAATTAGAAACAATCTAGGTAAAAGAATAGAGCCACGAGGAGCAACTGCATTAATGAAAACAGATCTAGAAAAGTGACCATTTAAGACAATTATCATTTCGCGATTTGATAAGAAAGACTGAATCAATTCAAAAAATCGTCCAGAAATGCTATAACCGTTCAAGTTGTGAGGAATCATGTCAAATGTCTTCAAGATATCCAAAGCAAGAACTCGAGTTACACCATTCTCATTTAAAGCTCTTTTCAGCAATTTCAGCAGTTGACCTAGAGAAGCGAAAGTCATATTGCTTATCTGAAAGAAGAGCCTGGTTTGGTTAAGAGTTAATTGAATTAGTTTAGTACTTTGCCAAAGAGGTAGAATGCTAACAGGTCGATAGATGAATCAGACGGTTCGCCTGAGTTCGTAAAGACTGGAACTACAGAAGAGGATTTCCAAATAGCATGAAAGCAAGAAGCGGCAAGGCATTCGTTGTAGAAAAGAATCAATTAGAATTTGATGACGAGATACATTTTTAAAATGGTCACAAAACGATATTTGCTAAAACATTTTTCCAAACAGAAAAACTGTTGAAAAAGTTCATCAATATGAAGAAAATTTATTATTATTTTCTTTGATTTCTGTTGTATACTCATTTTCTTCTTTCTCGTACTCCTCGCTTGCGGCACTCTCTTCTAGCTTCTTCAAGCGGCACTCTCTTCTAGCTTCTTCAAGCGGCACTCTCTTCCGGCTTCTTCCAGTCAAAATTGATCTTCAAAAATAATAAATGCAATGTCAATCATTATCTTCTGTCTTCATCTTGTTCTTTTATTGTTTTCCCTCATTAATAATGTTTTATTTCTCATATTCTCTCACACTCAGTAATCTCTTACGTCTGAGTGCCTTTATTGCATTGTATCGGGTGAAATGATTCTTAAAACAATATAAAATTAAAACTAGAAGAAAAAGTTTCATTTTTTAAAATGCTATTTAATTTTTAAACGGGCGTCATTCTAACTTTTAAACAAGTGTTTTTTTTATTTTTGATACTTCTTTATTTAGTCCATTTTTTATATGTTCCTTTTTATTTTTTCTTCTGTTTAGAAGAATTCTTTGGTCGGAAAGTTTACTTAAATTTATAAAAGAAAAAGTGAAAAAAATGTTACACCAAATATCTTTAGGATATTTTTTCTGCTATTGCCTTGTTGTCGGTTAGCTTTAAACCAACCAGCTTCCTTTCTGTAATAAAATCCCTAAATTTTCACTAACAGGCACTCAGTGTAGTGAGAAGTGAGGAGATAATTCATCCTTATATGATGACAATTTTAACAACTGCATATTGTGTTTTGAAATGAATGAGTTTTTTGTGGAATCCTTACAGTTTTTATTGCTGAGCGTTATCTCTGACTATACTGCAAAAATACGAATGAAGCAAAAAATTATGAAATATGGACGTATTAAAAAATGAAGGTAGAAAACAGAAACGTGGAAAGAAATTCATCTTATTATGCCGAAAAATTACAGATTTTACAAGATAGTGATAGTAACTGAACATTTTAGTTAATTTAGAACTAAGTGATCGATTAACAACTTTATAGAAACACGCTCACACACACGCTCACACACACACATACATGCAATAATAATTGTTCAGAGAAGTTCGCTTCATTCAGTAGTGTCAGAAGTAAGGTATGTGATGAAGTATTCAAAACCAGAATCAAAATCATCTAGATACTTTAGAGTCATTGAGATATATAGGATCACTTGTAAAATACTTTTGAAAGAAGGAACATTCCATAAAAATGAGATATACCATAGATAAGGAAGCAAATTGCTCTCAGCTGGTTTAAACAGAGAGAGATAGAAAGGGAGAGAGAGAGAGAGAAAAAAAATTAGTAAAAAAATATTTTGCATAATCTTTGAGAAAGAAAGTCGTAGCGAAAATAAAGAAATGAAATGGGGAATAAAGAAAAATATTTATGCTAAAGAAGATGAATATATTTCTGTAATCATTGTACTGGGTACAGCCCAAAGGATCATCCTTCAAGTAAAAAGACTTTTCTTTAGTATCAAAGAGAAGCAGTTGTTCCTGGGTAGCAGCAACATTCAGCCATCACATGCCCCTTTCATTCTTTACTCAGTCCTCACAGAATTTGTTGAACAGCAAACTAGGATTAGGAATGATACCAGCTCTTGCGAAAGGAATACTGTCGGTACACAACACCTAAGTATCACACGAGCCCCACGCCAACTTGAAGAACAACAATAATAGGGCGGAGTAGCCTGATCATCAATGTCTTTTATGCAAGATACCTCATACCTTCATACTGACAGTTCTTAGACCTCACACCCTACAGAAAATGTTGAGCCATTCACGAGGTGACACCTGTTTCAGATATCGTAAATCTTCTTCATACATAGCAAAAGACTGTAAGGATGAAGTCATGTGCACAGAATGTGATTATGAAAAGCATAACACAGCTCCTCACCTCAGACAAAGGAAGCAGATTCCATTTCCAAACACGGCGATTTGGAGTTGAACCTAATTTCAAATACCGGTGGAATTATGTTCAACGCCTGACACAAACCTTCTGGGATAGATGGAGGAAACAATACCTCCCTTCTCTCCAGACACGGAAATTCTAGGGTATGGTGCGGGAGCATCGTGCCTCTCAACACAATACTGCCGAAAGAAGCAAGTGGCCCCTAGGATTAGTCACAAATCGTTTCTCGTGGAGATGGAAAAAGAAAGTCACAGGTTATAGTTAAAATTCCCCAAAAGATTAAAAGACTGCCCCAAAACACTTCTCGAGCCCGTTTCAGAAACTGTTTTCCTTCCTCATGAAGTCTAGATTATTGTGGCAAATAATCACTATAGGCAGAGAGTGTTCCATTACATAATTTTATCCTTTTTTTGTTGTTGTTGTTGTTTAGTTACTTTTTAGATTGGTCGCCGTTTTCACCACTTCTGGCTAGCCCTTAGTATATTACAGGAACCCCTCAAAATAAGATCATGACACCTTACATGGTCGGTAGATTTATCATACTCCTGATCTCACCTCCAATGTAAGCCATCGTTTACCGTGTCAGTTATTAATAAACCTGGCGATGAACGGGACTTCGTCTTAGAGTTTTATTGCTTTAAGGCGTCTAGCTAGCTGTCTTCGAGATCAGGTACGCGTATACTCTCGAGAACAGAGCAATAAACTGACTCTTGACCTGGGGAAGATAACAGTTTAATCATTTTATAACAACACAAGCGACAGCACCAGCATATGATGCTGCTGCTGACGATTAAGATAATGATGGTGATCATCGTCATCATCATATAGATGATAAAGGCGCGAAGAAAGCTGTATTTGTATAGCCTCAACATGAGACAACAAAGTAATTCGATTAAATTATTTCTTCTAACCACCAGATATTATTGTGAAAACACATTAGGAGTCACACCTCACGACTAAATGTTTTAGTAAAAAAGGATTTTGAACGATATATCCCTACAGACTTAAGGTCAGTTTTGTGACTGAGATAATTGGTCGACATTGGAGTTCAGGTCAAAATCATAATTTACCATATTGATTTTTAAGGAAAGAAGAATCTTCTCAATGGAAGATTAGCGGGACACAAATTTCCTTCTCTATTTTTTTGACCTTATGTAGACGGGCTTTTCGATCTTCCATCATGTGGTATCATCCAAAAACTTAGCAACAATCTAGGAAGAAATATTTCTATCTTTTCTTTCCGTTGTACAGATATTTTTTATCCGTTTTATTTAATAGTGTGCACCATCCTTTCTGCTAATCCATTTGATTGTGGATAGTAAGGGTCGTTTATATGGTTTGCATCCAATTTTGTTCAACCATTGGCATAATTCTGTGGCGTTGTCAGATACTACAGAGACCTGTATTACTTCTAGCCAGATACGAAACTAATACTGGTAGATGCGAATCTACCAGTATTAATAATAATCCAACTCTATTAACATGGGCATGATCCATGTGTCCTCTGTCCGAAGGTCGGGACTATTTAGACCATGTATTTGTTTTTGTCTGTCTAAATTTTCTTTTCATTGTACATTGTACATTTTACACCTTTCTATGTATGCTTCTAAATCTGTAGAATAGCCTGCCACCATGCCTCTAACTTTAATTTCCTTTGGGTAGATGTTATTCCATAATGAACATCGTCATGTACACTTTTTATAACTTTGTTACTTTGTGTTGTTGTCTCCATTACAAATTACACCCTTTTCTGCAGTTAACTTGTTTAACCTCTTTAAAACGCCCTTCTGTCCGTGAGCACTTATTACACTTATTTTTATCTTTATCTCGCTTCGTATTCTCAGATATTTTGTCTTGCGATAAAATATCAGTTTCGACCCAATATAAGAAAGCCACTTGTGGTTCTTTTGAACAAATAAATTTCACATTATTTTTTCTTGAAGCAGCAAAAGAGTAATCAGAGTATAGCTCTACATAACGTCTGTAGAAGTTTATAAATCCTAAAAAAGATCCCAATAATTTTTTGTTCTGGAGAACTTCAACTTGAATATTTTGTTAAATAACGATTGCTTTGGCGATCTGCCTTCCTTAAATATCCCAAAAATTATATTTTTTAGTGTTCTGCACACATTCTGCTTCGTTAATTAGATCAATTTTAGAAAAAGTTTTCATACCCGTAAGGGAATTCAAAGTCCATTCTACATAGGATATGAGTGCGCATATTTTGTTGTTTACACCTATTTTGTAGTCACCACATATGCACATATCACGTCCTTTCTTAAAATAATTAACGGAGAGGCCCATTTGCTTCCTCCTGGTGGAACTCGTTCCAGTAAATCTTGTTTCAGTAATTTTTAGTATTTCCACAACTATTGGTAGTAAATGGACTAACACTTTTCGTGCTTCAAAATATGAGGGGGGAGGTGGATATTTTCCTTTAGTCTTAATTTTGCTTCATAGCTTTTAACATCCCAGTTTCTTCTGCCTTGAGTTTGTTAACTAATTCTGTCGAATTTATGTTCAATACATCATTTCCTATTAGACCATGATTCTTTTCACGATTTGTCACAATAATTGGTAATACGTCAAACAATAGGCTAAAATTTTTATCAGGGATCCGTCAAACTGATTCAGTTGGACATGGCTTTCTTTAATCTTGATTTTCCTAATTTCTTCCAGAAATTTCTAGGTACCAACGCCGACCTTTGACTGTACTTTTGACCAATTTTTCTCCAGTTGGAGGTCGGCTACAAAACCACACTCTGAAAATGCGGATAGGATTGTTCGTCCAACCATAAGTCGGGTGCGAATCCGGCGGCCTACAGAACAGCAGCAAGGTAGCGATGATCAATCCTATCAAATGCCTTGGACTGATCCAAATTGATCAGCGCAGCCTCATCGTCGTCTTTTACACCCTCTATGATCGTGCGGATCAGATGCAGGTTGCTCTGAATTGTTCGGCCCCTCACAGAACAAGTCTGCTCAGGACCCAACAGAGACTCGGCAACTGACTGCAAACGCTCCTGCAGGATCTTTAACTCTTTATCTTTTGTGTTTAGCAAAGTTATGGGCCTATAATCATCTAAGTTCCGCCTAACATCCTTGACCGTCTTCAACAGCGTGATCACACCCCTGAAAATCCAGTTGGGGATGGAGCCCTGCGAGAACCAGTTGTTGAACACTGCAGTCAAAATCGGGACAACGATATGCGACAGCCTCAAGTACTATTCATAGGGCAAACCATCCAGACCAAGCGACTTTCCTCTATCGACCTTCTTCAATGCCGCGTAGACTTCGCCCTCCGTGATATCTCCCTCGCAGCTAGCCGCTTCAGTCGGCGAAAGCCGAGGAAAGTCAGCCAAATAGCTGCGAAACTCCTCATCACGGAGACCAGGCTCCTTGGTAAACCGGCTCTCGAAATGCCGCTGAAACGCCTCGCACATGTCTGTGGCCCGAAGAGTATGTCCCTTTGGGGAATTGACCTCAGGAATGTAACGATCGGAACCTTGACGGATCTCTTTCTTACGCAAATCTGCGCACATGTTCACAGCTAATAAACTTAGCAGTTTGGACTGGAATGAAAGAAAAATTCCAACGTAGCAACCCGCGGGACTCAGCTACCAGTAGCGTGCACTCAGCTGCCTCATGGATAATAGCCGTAGCTATTTATAGTCTTAGTGACTTCATATGTAAATGTGTCACCTTATTTACAATTAAATTTAAAATGGGAATTAGAGAATGGCTTTCTCGAAAAATTATTTGAGCGCCTAGTGAAAATTAAGCTGGATAATGTTCATATGAAAATTTGGACACGATTGATAAAATCAAAAATGTCTTTAAATGGGAACAGTAAAAATTCTCTGAAAGTTGTGAAATTTAAATTTGTCAGCAGTTGGCTTCAAAGAATGTGGGTGAGGAACGACGAAAGTGTTGATTTTCATACAACGAAGTGATGAAAACTTGGCCTGCATCTCTTTGAAGATTTTTTGGAACAAATTGGTGGTTTTGGGGTGTTCTCAGCAGCAAAGTTTTATTTTTTAAGTCTGTCATCTCCTCTGTGTGGCTATCATCCCAACGACGCGTGAATGAATAGTGATCTAACCCAACCAGAAACCTTATTTATATTTGGGTCGCCAGGTTCACTCAGTTATCATTTCAAATTATCGCGGGTTTAAATTCCTTGCCTCTGATTGGTAGGAAAATCTTATTTTTTTTTCTAGAACATTCAAATTTTATAGTAACCAAAAATAGGCTCAAGTCATCTTGTGAAAGGTTCGTCTGAACTTGTGTAATAAAGTATTCGTTTTTAGGTCGTGTTAAGTGGCATATAATTGTAATTTTTTCACTTAAATTTTTATAACACACACACATACAGACGCATATATATATATATATATATATATATATATATATATATATATATATATATATTGTTTGAGTTACTTTGATCTATCGTGCACAGTCCCATACTTTCATATCCTCCTTATTCGATACATATTTATATATTTTCATTTCTTTACCAAGCTCCTTAATTAAAATGTTTTCAATCTTGATTGCTTGAGCTGAATTTATATGGCTATCATTAAAAGACACACACATTAATAGACCATTAGTATTGTAGTTAGTGGGAAATAATAATAGCTCCTTTCACCACTCCCTTCGGAGGAAGAATAAGGAAAGAAATTAACGTGCCTGTGTGACATTTTTGCTCTTCATGGAAATTAACTGGTGAGCCGAGAAGAAAGAAAGAAATGCACGAGCTCATGTGTAATTGTTTTAGGACCAATGAAAATCTTGCCTTCACAGAAATTAGCATATGAACAAAGAAGAGGAACGAAAGAAAGTAGTGAGCCTACGCGAAATTATTTTTGATATTACATGCGGAGAAAAATTAAATTAATCAGAAGAGTGTCTGAAGTCATGTGAAAAGTTTCTTTTCAGTTGAAGTACTCGCCTGTATAAAATTACTCACCATTTATATTATCGGCCTCTAACCAACACACGACACTTCGAAAAGATTTCTCTCAACAATCCAAGAAAGTTAAATATTTCAAACTCTCTGTCTTCGTTTACTTTTGAACATATGCAAACCATATATCCCTTCGATGATCAACGAACTTTCTTATCTTTGTCTTAAAATTCTTTTGCTTTTATCTTGTGTCAGGTCATTTAATCTGTTGTATGAACATTTCCTCCTCGTGGCAATACGTTAAAACTACGGACTTTAAGAATTCTGATTTATTTTCCTGAAACGACATACTGACACTACTACAAGTGAAATTCGTGAGTAAATTCTTTATCTTGTTTTGCTAAAAATTAATCGTTTTGAAGATTCATCTTGTTTGTAGTTGACGTGCATTTGTTTTTGTTTTGTTTTTTTTTTGGAAAGAAATAGTATAATTTGGTGGTCGATGAGGTGGTTAGGAAAGTCATTGTTAACTAGTTTCTGATTTGCATTGTTGATTTCTTTAAAAAAGTAGAGGAGAGGATGAATTTCAGTTAGAAATATCATAAAGAAATACACCACTCCAATTGACCCGAATAAAAATATCAAATTAATTACCTTCTACAAAAAAATTAAAACTTTATCCTCAAAAATAGCAACACACCAATAGAATCAAAATTACAAAGAACGAACATTAGTTATGAGTTCAAATAGCCCTTAAGGAACTGTGTTCCCGATCAAACCGAACTCATAAATAATTACATCGGTCACATTACTACATGCCTATCCAAACACCTTACGTTAAACCTATCCTGCTACAGCTCCATTAGAACCTATTTAAGCACAGGCACAAAATATATCCATCCGAAACATACTAGTAGAAAATACAAGCATAATAACCTCATCCACGTGTAAAAATAGATTAAAAATAATGGCAGCCTTAACAATAAAAAAGAAAAAGCCAACACTCAGTAAAATTAACTGCGAACACGGCCAGAATGTGCTGTCTTTGGAAAATAAAACATACGTATAAGTCTAGAAACCTACACACAACCCATACATCCAGTTAAAAAGTAAAATTAAAACCATCCTTGATAATGGCTGAAAGTATAGCCAAAAAAAACGATCGGAATTACAGAACATTTGGGCAGTTTCTACACACTCTGAGTTCAGAAAAGAAAACTCTTGTTCGAATGCAAGAAAAATTAAATAAAAAGCATAATCTTGTCTGTCGTTTTTAATGAAATATATATATATATTTGAGTAGACATCCGTTTATTTATTAAACAGTATATTTACTTATTTTCGTCCAACAGAAAAGAATATTCGAGAAATCTTATTAGAGAAACATATGCGAAGATTTCTCGAATGTTCAAGCCAGTAGACAAACATAAATAAATATGCTGTTTAATAAATAAACGGAGCGTCTACTCAAATACGAATATCCACTAAAGATAAAGTTTAAATAACTAGAATCTGTGGGATTAATTAAAAAATACCACCCCTTCCTTTACATATATGTGTGTGTGTGTGTAAAGTAAAGGATGGATATTCGTATTTGAGTCGATGCTCTCCCTCCCTCTCTAGAGAGAGAACAAATAAAGTAACACCTTCAAAAAATGGTAACTCCTACAGTTTCTGGGATATAACTAATAGTCAATTTTTACTCTTTTGCTCTTTGTTTAAAATTAAAACAATTTAGAAGGTCAATTTAATTTAAATATCGTTAATAATAACAATAAAAAAACAAACATAAACAGTGTAAACCTTCCCTTCTTGAGTATATAAAGTCTTTACTGGGATTATTTACCAATCGTTAAAATTAGTTCAAATTTCAATTTTTTTTAATTATTATTTCTAGCATGACATGAAATCTTTACTAATATTTTCCCATCATCAAATAACATTATACGTTTTCGGTTTTCTCCTATTACACCTCTCCTGTTTTCTTGCCAGTCCATCTGCTGCTGCTGATGCTACTGCTGCTGGACTTTGAATTTGAAAGCTTTTGTATGTACTGGGTAAAAACCACGCGACTGCACACACAGACTGATGAAGGGCGTCGACGTAGGCAACTAAAGCAAGCAACTACTCTAGACAACTATTTTTGCTCTGTGGAAGTGGTGGCTTATACCAGTTAAACATTAGGCCAGGATATCATTATTATTATTAATAATAATATCATTATTTTATTACGATCATTATTACACTTTAAAGTTTAACATTTCTTTTTTTTTTTCAAATAATGGCATCGACGGCGATAGAGCAAAGAAATGTAATTCTGGCGATGGACGGCAGCGAACATTCCAATTTTGCTCTGGACTGTGAGTAGAAATCGTTTATTTTGGCATTTTATATTTTTATTTTTACTGTCATTTGGTTGGAATTTAAATGACATTACACTTACAGACGATTATTATTATTATTTCACACAAGTATTATTTAGGTAGTATTCACTGGAGATCAAGGTACTATAAGTTTTCAATATTTTCATTCCCATTATTGTTCTTACTAGTATAGTCACTATACTAGTAAAAACAATAATGTTGATAATAAAATACACTATACTATAGTGTATTTTATTATCAACATCATATCCGAATTTAAAAACATTTCTGCTTTTTAACTACACCAGGGAATTCGTTCTAGATATTTGTATTTAACCGTTTGTAGAACAACTTATATGATGTGTGCATATGTAGAGCTTTGCAGACTTGTACAAAAAAAAAAAAATAAAAATAAAAGAGGAAGAAAGTAATACGAGAGCGCGTCATTTGTTGAAGATATGTTTAATTTTTAAATAAAGGAAAATTATCCCTGTCACTTTAAAAGTTAAAACAATTAACAAAAGAATTGGTAGCAGTCGTGTTGCGACTAACAAGCAGATCTTTTGTAAATTCGTCATTATGTTTTTCTCCTGTTCAACCAATAATAATCCCGTGCTGAGGTTTATGGCTGATTAGATGATTATCTTGTTGAATTAGCAAAACATTGCTGGACACAAGAAATGGTCATTCGTAACACGAACATATCACTTACACATCAGGTGTACACAGAAAATATGCTCACGTTACTCCGAATCAACTGATATAATTATACTTATCAAGAGCACATTCTTTTTATATCTAGTTAGCCTTGTCAGTTCATATTTAGAATCGCTGTTCATTTTTCACATCCCCGACCTATGTCAAGCCGAATTGTGTACCCTCGGCAGTGGTTTGTGAACCTCACTATCTTATCAACATTTGCATTTTTTTCTACCTACATTTATATACATTACAAATTAAACTGACTGTTAAAGGATGAAACGTTTTCGCTGATTTTGACGTCATTCTGGGGTCCAAATACGAAAATTTGTTTGGCTCTTGCTAAGTCTCGACTTAGCATGAGCAAAACAAATTTACACCATAAAATTTACTATATTTATCCATAATGTTGAATGTGTTAAATTATTCAACTTTTTAACAAGAAAAATCTCAAGTTGATGTTAAAAATTGCCGCTAAACATTGTTGATTTATGAACTGATCTATTAAATAATTTATGACATGTCTGTAATCTGTATTGCAATTTTTCTGATTGCATATATAATCCATTATTGTACATAATTATGTTACAATAAAAAACATTGTATTTTATATGAATACCACTTTATGAAAAATGAGATGTAGTAGTGAGAGGCCCCATATCATAGATGGGGGGAGAGGCCTCGTTCCCCACCCCCCATCTATGATACTAATCTTTTCTAACAGATTGATTTAAAAATACAGAATAAGGTCATCCAACACTTTACGAATAAATTTACCAAAAAATAGTAATCACTGGAATTTCAAATTGCAACATTTTACACAGTCATGTTAAATTAATTAGATCACATTCAGCAACATATTTCACGTCCCTTTCCAACATCCTTTCTTCCTTCATTCCATCCTTCTTGTTTTCCACTTGTATCCTACCTACTTTCTACCTTCATGCCTTCCTTTACTTTAACTACACTTTTTTTCTAACAAAAATATCTGTTCGAGAACATTTTCAAACATATTTTGGGAATAGGCCAAAATTTTAAGTTTGCTTCTTTTGATTTTATTCGCGTCTCCTTTGAGTGCCTCCATGAAAATAAGCTATCCAGCAAGATGTCTACCTTTCTTCCAACCTCCCTTTGTTGAAGAGTAACGCTGGAAAAATTCATACTTGAACAATTTTCCTCTGTCAAACACACACACATCTTCGTCAACACATTTAAATACTTTTATAAGGAGAAACACCTATGAACTCTTCCACCTACACATTTGCATGCACTCATGATTTTATTAAATCACTCGAGCATCTAGAAAAAAAAAAACACAATTAGGAAAACAAGAAAAATATATTCGGACAGTTTATTAATCATAAAATGAATGTGTAATTCTTGTTTTAACGTTAGAAATTCAAATAGTTCGAGTTTATAATTATGTGCATTGGTCTCTATGTTCACTTCAACATATTTGATCTTAAAGTAATCCCAAAATAGAAATGTCGAGATTGAAAATGAGGTGTATCTATAATTTTTAATTTACCCTATGCTGGGTCATGTTTTCTTTAAGTGAGTCACAACTGTTTCCCAAGGAAATCTATATTTTGGCTAAAAGTTCAAAGGTCAAACGAACAGATGTACTAAAAATACAAACGCATACATACACACATGGATGCACATACAAGTTTAAATAGTACTAGTTTCAAAGGGCAATTTTAAATCCACCTCAACAACTACCACCAACACACCTTTCTCTCTCATATTCACATGAACGTACCTATACGCACAATGCGTACGACTACGGCCTTCCTAAAATGCACTTCAAATAATTTAAATATCTTTGAGTTTAAATTTCGGTTTTATTTCATAGATAATAGCGTAAAAAATAATCCGAATTAAATGAAAAGTTAATTGCTGTATATAAGTTTTTATTTTAAGTACTTTTACAACTTTAGCACGTTCACTAGACAGACATTGACTCATAGAGCCGCCATTATAAACAATAAATATAAACAATAAATTTTAAAATCCAATATTTCTTTTAGAGACGTGTTTTGAAGTCAGTAAATTTAAGGATTAACTGGATTTTGTAAACGCGATGCTTACTTTTTGTTTAAAACATAATGAAAATAACATTTATTTACGCACGATAGCATTTGAAATCAGAGGTTTGTTAAAATATCCTTTTCTTAAAAAGCGCGCGAAAAAAATTAAGTGTTAGAAGAAATACGAACCACCAGCAGTGCAATAATCAACTATCAGAAAAAATATATTTTTTATTTTTATTGAATTATTTTTAAGATTCATAACGAACTTTCATGCTTGTTACTGCATAAATCTTTTACAGAAATAATATTTTCAGGGATTTTATTTTATATAACTGTAAAAAAAACATAAATACCACACCAAATAAAATAGTACACATGAGATATGGAAAAAAGGGTGAAACCGACCGTCCCCAAAATATTTAACCTAAATTTTGTAATAAAATAACCTGTTCGGTATACTATTCATTCATTAAGGAATAAGTACTGAAAATTTAGTTTGAATCAGATAATTCCTGATTTTTTGAAAATATTTTAAAACAAAGGGTAGCAATTTTTGCTTTCTTTACGCAAAAAACGTATCCATTTTGGTAGTATCTATTAAGTTGAAAATTATATAAGAACGGCGCTCGAGTCATATTCGTCAAGTAATATTTGTTTCAAGTTAATTACACTTTAAATCAGCTAATATTCCACAAATAAAGTTCCAGAAAAGTATACTTTATTTTTGAAAGATTTTTTTTTAATAAAGAGAATTACAATGTGCTGATAGTTGACAAAAAATGGCTAAAATCAGCGATTAAAATAAAAAAAAAAACTCCTTCCAAGCAATATAAATTCGTTTTGAAATGCAACACAGTATTTTGCTTATAGGAAATATTTAATCTAACCTATTAGCTTGAAATTAAAACTAAAATAAAAGCTTCATGAAAGATTTTTCATTTTTAAAAATTCGTTTGAAACTTTAGGTATCTTGTTTATATATATATATATATAAAGCACCACCACTACTTCAGAATACGTAAAGTTTTAAATGATTTTTTAAAATAAATTTTTTTCTTGAAGCTTTCGTTAGAGTTTTAATTGAAAGGTAAAAAGATTTAGAATTTACTATTTTCTTCTCAACAAAATACTCTGGTCTATTTCAAACTAAAATTATATTCATCGGAATAGATTTTTTTTCGGTAAAATTGATAAAATCGGTCATTTTTGACTCAGTTGTAAACAAAACCTAATTTTCTGTTTGGAAAATCTTGAAAAATAAAATATATTTCTGAAAGATTAGTTGAGCAAAATTAGCTAATTTAAATTCATCTGATTTGAAACAAATATTACTTACTCATAGCATAAAATGTTGCATACAAACATTTCTTAACTACGTTTTTCTGACGTGTTAATCGATTTAATGACAGCCGATTGACTGCTGAACGTGTTCATAGTTAAGTATGGTGGAGCAGACGATAAAGTTTTAAGGGGGAATAACCCTTAAAACACGTGACCTTTTAATGATTGATTTTTAACGGTTTATCAATACTTCAGAAACTATGAACGTAATGACATAGAAAAAAACAAATCGAAATCCTTTTAAAATATTCGGGGTCATCAGCTTTACGATTTGATTAGTAAATATAGCTTTACTTAATAGCAATATTTTTAAGTATTATCGCATTGAATTTTAAAAGATTTAAAAACGTTAAATTAGGTACCTCCACGAGATCGCTAAAAAAAGAGCATAGCATGATGAAAAAGACGCCAAACTTGACGAAAACAAAATTTTATCGTCTAAATGTTTGTTATTCATTAAGAGGAAAGGTCAAAGTATTTTTGGGGTATTTTTTTCCATTTTTTAATCGTTCCTAGCACGTCCAAAATTTTCGTTAAAAATCTAGTTTTTTTTGAGTCAGCAAAATTGACCATTTTTTTCCATTTAAAAAAAAATGGAAATCTGACTTTGAAATTTTTTTAAATATCAATTATCATTTTTTCAAAACTTATTTTAAGAAAATCAGAAATTATAATGTTTATTTAAAATATTTTGAACCAAACTTAACTTAGCTTTTGTGCCAAAAAGATGTAATTTGAAAATAAAACAAAGCAGGTCATAAACTTTCGCGTCTCTTGACATGTGATGAATGATATATTTACGAATTCCATGAGGCTAATTTGTTCTACGGAAGGAGAAAAAGTGAAATAATTTACATTTACGTGAACAAATTATTTACCCTGTTATTTTTAACGAAAACTTTCAGCGGTCTAATTTTTTTTTTTTTTTTTTTTTTTTAGCTTTCACCTTTACGTTTATGATTCTTTATGGAAAATATATTCTAAAGAAATTAAAAAAAAAACTGTTAAGAGTGACATTAAATTTCATATTTCTTAAGAAAGGTATCTAATTAATTTATAGGTACCTTTCTTATGAAATTTTATCAGAATTGTACATAAAATACTATAATTTTATGTACATTTATTACATTCTACTGTTGTTTGTATTTGCATTCATTTTATTATTAATTTTGATATTTCATTTATGGAAAAATGTCGTAACTGAGATTAATATAAAAATAAGATCATATAAATTTCATAAGATGATACTGATACTTGTAGGTAACCTTTTCAGTTGAAATTGAAAAATCAAATTAACTTCTCCACACGTGTTTCGCAAAAGTAAAGGCCTTAACAGCGGAGAACAATGCTTAACTCAAATAACGCAACTTAATTATATTCTGGTTGGTCTTCCGTATTTTATAATTACAGCTCGATTATAAGCACAAAATTACATTTCTTAATTACTGGGGATCTTCTGATTAGTCAAAATGATACAATTTACAACGCACTAAAAAAAAGATCTATCTCATAAGGACACTTATGAAAGCCTGATGCAGCTTTTTAACTAATTTTATAATATTTTAACAACTTAAATGTAAAATGTATTATAATTAATGAAATAACAAATAATTGTATTAAAATTCATTTTTCATCGAAAAAATTTTTTGCTTTCAGAAAATATTGTCCATATTCATAAAAACAACTAAAAGCAAATAAAAGCATTTGAAATTAAATAATATCTTTGTTTTATTGAGTTTTGTATGTTACAATTCAGAGCTGATTTTCAGGTACTGGGTATCCAATTAAAAAAAAAAAAAAACATGATTTGCATTCCTCAAAGCCCTGTGCTTTTAATTATTGTAATCACTAAAACCGATGCGATCAATTTCTAGCGTTTTCATAAAATTAGTTATGGGGGGTAATAAATATTTTAAAAAAATATTTCTACCATGACTTTCATAAAAAAAAAATTTATATTTATAATTTCGATCATCTGTGAATAGTTCCTGAAAGTTTCATTAACATCCGATAATTATTTCTATTTTTTTTGCACGATTTTTCAAATTAATGTGTGTCATACCAAAAAAACGTGCTAAAAATTGTCTATTATTTACTGGTTCCGCTGATACAAATAGAAACAAGATTTTTTTTTTCAAAATTTAGAATTTTCTAAAAAGAAGGAAAATTTTTTAAAATAATTAAAAAAAAAAAAACTTTGGTCTTTCCTCTAAATAATAACATAAGCATTTAGACAATAAAATTTTGTTTTCAACAAGGTTGGCGTCTTTTTCATCAAGCTATGCTCTTTTTTTTTTTTTTTTTTTTTTTTTTTTTAGCGATTTCGTGGAGGTACCTACGTTAAATTATACAATTTGAAATTGTAAAAAATGTGTTTCAAATCTTGTAAAAAGTCATTTTTCATCAAATTTATTTTTTCTTCAGACAATATTGTCCTTTACATATATTACTCATAAAAGCAATTACGTTTTTCTAATTAAATGATGTCTTAGTTTTCTTGGGTATTTTATTTTTCGATTCAGAACAGATTTTCGGTAAGACGGAGTCCGATTTTGTAAAAACAAAAAATCGGTGATTAAATACTGGAAGGAATTCTTCTTTAAGTAATATAGTCAATAAAAACTATCACGTTGAATTTCTCAACACAGCACAACATTGCAAAAAGTAAATAAGTATGAGATTTGGCTATAAATGTAAGTATCTCTTCTGTATTGTTTGTTTCGTGCACATTGATGTCAACACCCACCAACGACGCTCTTTCATGCTGGAACGCAATCGTTGCCGCTGTGTATTGACCTCAATGCCTACAATATATATATATATATGTGGGTGTAATGTATATAATGTTTATATACGTACATTTATATAAGTTCCAAAGATTGTCATAGCTGGGAGGGGGGATGATAGTGGAGACAAGCTCCTACTATCTATAAAATGCTACCTTGGCATGCGTCTCAAATAACCTCTGACAATTAAGTCCAGCTCCAGCTGCTTCAGGTAGATGGATGTCGACAGCACAGGAAGGCAGTCCATCTAGGGAAAGGGAAAACTTGATTACGGTCATATATAACTTACCAGCAACACCTGTATTCCTTTGGATCTTGCCTGTACAACCGAGAGAAAGCCATGTATTCTGAATAGCACATGACCTCCATATACCACTCCCAGGCCTGCGCCCTGGCGATGCCACTCCAGTCTCACTATCAAATGACTGAATTTTTTAATTTTGACCGGGGGCGCGAGATAAACACACACACATACATACATACATTTATTTATATATATATATATATATATATATATATATATATATATAATGTGGACCTTCTATCCGTTTAAAGATTTTAATCCTTTTTCATCCAATGTTTTCCATACATCCCATGTTTTGGATTATATGCCATTTCGTATAACGAAGAGAAACTGAGAGGCAGTCGTCTTTATTGCAAAGTAACTTCCTACGTCAAGGAATGTCTTAGCACACTATGTGCAGTTACAAATAGTTATTATTATACACTGCTGCGTGTAGACACACAAGCAGATTACTGAAGTAGCCATTCTTTAATATGATAAAGTAAAAAACGTTATTTTAAATAAAAAGATACGAACGGTCAATAAGAAATAAATTGGGTAAAAGAATAATATGAAGAAATAAGACAAAAAAAAGAGAAAACAGCAAAGAAAACGGAAAGAGGTAAGTCGAGATTAAGATAGAAACAAATGTGTAGTGGAAAGAAGAAACAATAATTAAAACAAGCAAAACTGGTACAGATTATTTTCAAACCGTGCACATTATCTGATTTTGTAAATATAGAAATTGGCCATTCGACAGTGATTCGTTATGTCATCTGCATCGATTAAGAAATTAAATAGGTTTTTAAACGATCAATTGGTCATTTAAAAAAGTTATTTTGTTTAAACATTTCCAATGTTTGCATGTTTATTAAATATTATCTCCATTCTCTTCATTTCTTACTCTTCAAACGGAATGCTGTTTCTGAATTAAATCTCCAAAACGAAGTGTCCAGCTGCAGCAGGAGAAGACGCCTACTATTTTTAATTGAGCTGTTTGTAATGATCGGTAGAAAGAAAGAAGCAGTTGCTGAAAAAACGTGACGATCTCCATCAGTGTTTCACTTAAATCCAAAAAAAAATCTCTTGCGAAATAATCACGACAAAACAGCTGTATTTTTTACTTTCTCTACATTTTTTCTAAACACCTGCATAGACTGGCATAAAAGCATTTTTCTTCCGTTGGCATTCACACATTTTGCCTTGCATTCCTATCATTATTGTTTAAATTGGTTTGTAGTTTAGTGTAATAATTATAGATTATAATTATATTTTTTATATTCGTTCTTAAACATTATTATTATTATTATTATTATTATTATTAATATTATTATATTTCCTTTGATTTCTGTTGTATAGTTTTTTTCTTCTGGTTCCCGACCAAAGACCTAAGGTCAGAAATAGCATCATGACATTTTCCACTGAGCAGTTTTGTAAAGAAAAAAACCTAAGACCACACACAGTTTACATAGATAAGGTCTTTCACAAAGTGCGAGATGTACTTGTGAGTACAATCTTTGTATTTCTTTATGGCTTAGGCTACTAGGGATCCCTTGAATGGGTCTGTCGGAACCTTTCCAACCAAACCGAGAGCAAACAACTGGAATTATTGATGTCCTCATGTGCCACATTTTTTTTTAGATTTCCATTTGAAGATCCTTGTATTTTGACAGTTTTTTTTTTGAAGATCCTCAAAAATACATTACAATCTGAAGAGACTGCCATGTCAATAAAAAGGCACATTCTGTTTTGTGGTCTCTGATCACTGTCTGTTCTGTC
Source organism: Acanthosepion pharaonis (assembly GCA_903632075.3). NCBI lineage: Eukaryota > Metazoa > Mollusca > Cephalopoda > Sepiida > Sepiidae > Acanthosepion > Acanthosepion pharaonis. The sequence continues at coordinate 193,702 of CAHIKZ030002524.1, read as the reverse complement.
TGCGTGTATTGTAAAATCTCATAAGATTGTTACATTCCTATGTTTGTAACCGTGTCTTGGTAGTGTTCATACCATTTTCTTGCAGTTTCTTTTTTTTTCCAGTTCATATACTGGCCCACTTTGTCATACCGAGTTTTATATTCACTGGGTGCCAATACCGTAGAAGCTGGTCAATTGTTTCTGGATATTCATCGCATAATCGGAATTTAGAGCTAATATTGCTTGGTAATTACTAGTTAGCAAGCATTGGTCCTTTGTATCAGGTTTCAGCTTTTAACTCTTCACTACGTAGTCACTGATGGGCACGGGGTTTGTCTACATCAGCTTATTTGGTACGGGCAGAATATTGACCATGAAGAGGTTTATCCTGCCATTGTTTCTATATTTGGTTCATTGCATTTGCTTTCTCTTTTAGACGTTTTGCCGCTACAGTAGGTGTACTATATTTGATTGTCATTTCTTCACCCATTTGAAATTTCATTTTGAATTTGGGGACTTCCTTTCTTATTGAATACAGTTTCTTACTTCTTTCATGTTCTTTGACAAACATCATCATCCAGTATTCTGTAGTTTCTAGGTATCTTTGAAAACTGATTGTTGTGGTTTAAGACAGTTTTAGTTGAACTAATACTCTGTCTCCTTCGGATCTAGATACATACAGACAACCGACATGAGCTTTGGGATGATGCATGCGATGGCAAGTCATAAGCTTTCTTGTTTTGGCATGCATTCGCTTAATGTCAGCTATAGTCCAGTTAAGGATGTTGAAACTGTATTGCATGAGAGGTATAGCAAAGTTGTTTATGCCTGATATTCTGTTTTTGAATTCAGCTCGGTATTCAGTACCACACGCACACGCCTGTAGTAGTCCTTTCTTACTTTCTTCTTCATTTAGGTATGCTGTATTCCGTTTCTTTCGCTGATTTATAGGGATCTATAGGCTTCTTCTTGTTCCAGTTCCCTAATCTTTGTGACAAAATCGAGATCTATTGAGTGTGTTTCTGTAATTATCCCTTTCTTGAATGTTATTTTTATTACTTTTGCACATTTATCTAGTCCGAAATTCATACCTATGTCGTTACTGAAACATTTTACAATATTGAGGAGGACCTTCAACTCATTGTCGTCTTTGGCAAAGACATTGAGATCATTCATGTAGAGTAGGGGATTAAATACTTTCTTGTTGACTTTGTATCCATAGCTATTACTGTTTAGTTCATACGTGTGGGGGATTAAGGACAGACAAATCAGAAGTGAATTGAAATCTCCTTGAAAGATTCCTCACCTAATATTTAGGTGATTGGCAGTGCCTTTGGTGTGATTTAGGTATAATGTAATTTTCCACAGTCCCATGCTATATTTAAAGAAACTTACTATCACTGAGGAGACTTTGCACTTTTTCAAAGCCTTTAGAATCCAAGAGTGTGTCGTGCTATCATAGGCTTTACGGTAATTTATCCAAGCTGTATTGAGATTTCATCTTGTTTTTTTTCCTTCAATTTTTCAGGGTCATTTTTTGTAAATAGTTTGCAAGCATATGAACCTTTTCGATCCCTTCTGCTCCTGGGAAAAATGTTGTTTCCATCAAGATGAGTAAGTACATTTCATCCGGAAAGATGTGATCAATTTATGTGGTAGACAAACATGTTATTGGCCTAAAATGTTTTGGATCATCTGTTTTACTCGTCTTTGGTAGGAGATACCTTCAGTGATCCATTCTGGAAATTTGTTGAGGTTGTTAATTAGCATTGATAAAGTTTGCGCAACGGTTTTATGCATTGATGATAGATCCCAAAATTGGGTACCTTCGTTCTTACATATTATTATTAGCACTTAAGAGCGCGATTTAATAGAAAAGAAAAAAAACACTGTTTGACTGTTAAACAATATTTCAACAGTATGTCTGTCTGTCTTCAAGCGTGTTACGTCAACCATTTTGTTTATTATGATTATTCTTTCCATGAAGAATCCAACCTCTAGCCCAACCAGTTTAGCTCTACATACAACAGTGAAAATTACTGTTGATGTATTATTTTTCATCTACTTCTTCGCCCAACTTACGCGCTTTTTGTAATATTTACTTAAAATTTGCATTATAATTGTTTTTATATTTTTGTTAATGTTCGTAGTATTCTGTATGTTTTCGTTTTCATTTGCAACACCAGCTTTAAATATGTTACTGATGGGCTAGTAAATATACTTTACCAGTTTATTACCAGTTTAATTTTTATTAAACTCATTTTACAACATTTTAAATGCTATTTATTTTTCTTGTTCTTGATAATGTTTTCATTTTATTTTTTTATTGTTCTGTTCAAAGATTATGCAATTTCAAAAGTTGTGTTCCCATCACTCAATAACTTTACAATATCTTATTTTTATTTTGAGATTACATCTTTCTTACAACCCATGGCAATGTTTATATACCTGAAATAAAAAAATATCAGTAACTAATATTCTATGCATGTATGTTAATTATCACAAATTCAAATTACGATCTGTACTACACTGCGCTGAGGTACTAAAACATAGAGGAGGGACTGTCACTAAACGGCTACGCATTTTATTACAATATTCTTGTGGAAAAAATGTATTCCTGGCGACAAGTGTAACACCTTAATGGGAATACTTTTTAAGGGTATTCTTGGTGGTAAAGTTATTTGCGATAACTGCAGAGGTATTTCTCTTCTGTCTGTAGTTGGTAAAGTTTTATGTAGGTGAATGTTGTACTTCAAGAAGCTCACTGTGGTTTTCGAGCAGGTACGCAGATATGATCTTTCGTGGAAAGAAATTACATGACAATGCGTGGAACAGGGTATGCATTTATATCAAGTCTTTGTTGATTTGGCAAAACGATTTGATACAGTGAACAGGATTGCTTTGTGGAAAATATTGAGAATGTTTGGTTGTCCATCGTTATTTTCCTGATGACATGTTAGCGTAGATAAATGTTGATGGTAGACTCTGAACCAAAACGTAAAGTATTTTTGAGTGATTCATGGAGACAGTCATGACCTTCCCTTATTTGCTCTTTACTTTACAATGGCGTTTCACATAGTATCCAAGGGTTGTGGTGATGCATGCAAAATATGCAGCTGACTGCAATCGAATGGTTCGTATAGTGATGATGATATGCAACGCTTTCGTCAGAGCTTGCACTATTCTTGGATTTACTGTAAGTGATGTTCAGACCGCACCAGTAAAGCCCTATATAGATCCCAATCTCGTTGTATGCAATAAACGTATAGACGTGGTCGATGACTTTATCTTGGTAGCACCTTATCGAGAGCTTCATGGTCATTTTATAGTGAAGTTTCAAGGAGAATTCAAAAAACCATTGGAACAGCAACTATGAAGTATGGAATTTCAAAATTGATTAGAATAAAGGTGTACCATGTTGTGAACGTCATCACTATATGCATTATAAACGTGGGTTTATATCTCGCAATCACTTGATACAACTTAGGCGCTTTGATATATTTGCGTCGAATATTTGGAATCAACTAAAGAATGCATGTCAGCGAAGTCAGGACGATAGCAACAATAAACATAGGTTGCGTTGGATTGGTCATAATGCTTGCATGAGCGACAACAGGATTCCAAGGTAGTTTTTGTATGGAAAACTTACTATGGACCAGCACATAAGCCAAAGAAGTGTTATAAGGATTGCCTGAAAGAATCACTGAACATTGAAAACACCAGTATACTGGTAGTTTTATGCAAAAGTTGCGCCACCTGGAATGGAAAAGTTGCTTTCAAGATTTCTCGGATTGCAAAAGAAAAGCTGAGAAAAAATGTCCGAAAAGGCCTTGATGTAGAACTTCCAGAACATATGGGTGACAGGCACGACCTCACTTGCGATGTTTATGGTAGACTTTGATTGAGTAAAGCAGGAAAATTGAGTCAAATGTGAAGTCATTGTGCCTGAGAATTCATATCACCATTTTGGAAAGGTTTGCAAGTCATTTGGAGGTCTGAAAAGACATGCAAAGAATGACAAAAATAGACCTAATGCGAATAAGATTTGTTTCTCAGATTTGCCAGACTTGTTCCATAGGTTTTAAAAGTTTGTACAGCTTAAAGAGCAACATCCTTTCAAAGCAAAACCACAGCCTTTCAAAGCTCATATATTTTGTGATGGTCATACTCATCACTGAGGTGACAACCATCATATATGTATCTATATGTGTATGAACCCTTGTTTTACATAAGATGACTCTGCTAAAAAATTATTGTGATAATTGGATGCATTTTTAAAATGCCCTGTCACAATTTCTTCGATTTCTTTTCTCATACATTATGACTATGTCGGTATTTAGTGAATTCATAACATTCGAATGAATTAAAAAATGCATCTCATCTTTTCAAACGGATTATGAATTTTTTAAATTTGTGGTCCATGAACGGAATTTTTCATTATTAGTTCATTGCTTTGTGCAGATATTTTATTAGTTTCAACTTAATTTGTGAAAGTAACACGTCTTTATATTAAACCAATATTAATATTCATTCACTAAACGATAACAGCAACTTCATTCGTACTGTGATGTGACGCAAAGCGATCCGATTAGCATTAGATTCAATGATCGATACTCTACAACATCTCGTTCTGTTAATAGGAATTATTCTTTGTCCTTATTGATTAGGGAAATCCATTAATATAGCACGCACGGCAAATGGTGATGTATTAAACGACTTTTTAAAAAAGTTTTGAAGTGTCTGATTTATATCAATGTTGTTTTCGAAGAGCAGAAATTTTAAGAGCTGAAGATAAATTCTTACCAATAATCAGAGCTGGTTATGTGAGATTAGATTTGTGTCATAGCAGAATTAAAATTTTAAATCGCATTCTACAAGTGATAGAGTTGATGTGAAAATTAAGTCAGCATCGCTTCATCCTTTTCAGAATTTCCCTTATTCAGTACCATAATTTATGTCAATTCCAGCAGTTATTGATTCAAATAGAAATATCGCATGGAATCATATGATGTTCCTTGTTGTCATGGAAACTACTTAGTAATACTCTAGCTGTGAGAATCAATAAACAATTTGAAATGGTGTGTGGAGTGAGATTTGAAAAGTAGAACTGCAATATTTTACTTTGTATTGTCAGATTGGGTTAACGTTATCAGCCAACCGTGTCTGACATTTATCTACTGACATGAAATTATTTTTGGCGAGTCGAAGTGTTGCAGCTATTTCATACTACTCATATCTATCTATCTAACTAGCTAGCTGTCACAATGTTTTCATATCTATCTTAGTCTTTTCATATCTATCTATCTATTTAAGTTCTAATCTCTTTTTCAAAGCTTGTTTGTGTTACTTTCAACCAGTCTCTTCCCAGTAACGAATGGTATTTTTTCTATTTTAGTCACCTTCTCATAATTACATGTCATTATCTATTTTACTTGAAGCATTTTTATTAATTGGTTATTCACTTTATTTGGCTGACTGCCCCTCTGTCTGATTATATTTAGTATTTAAGCTCCCGAATTTCTTACTATTTTCTATACGTATTAGCCTATATGCTTTACCCCCAAAATTAGATGTTGTTCAATGAGGTTTTTTCATACTTTTATTTTATTTACTTATTTTCCGTTTTGTAGAATAAAATACTGATTTGTTTTGGTCTGCAGATTGATTTCAATGATGCTTACTTATTATATTCATAAGGATCAATTCAACTAGGTGTTTGTAAATGATCTAAAGAGATTCTGTTATTACTTCGATTTCATTTGGGAATTATCCAAGTTTTCCCGCTTTTGATTGTTTGTTTACAAAGCAAAGCGCAATTTTAATAAGAACTTTTACGATAGATGGACTTGGTTATATAATGGTTACGTCCTGTCCATTTAAAGATTTTCCTCGTTTTTCATCTTATATCCAATATTTTTACCATGATCAAAATGGTTTCTAATTTCACTTCTTCAAGAAACAAAAAGCAACGATGATGAATTTATTTGAATGACGTGCTTCACGAAACTGTTATATTTAGTTAAAAAACGATTCAGAGGAAAATGTAATTTAAAGTTTAAAAGTAAAGAATGAACATGAAAGAAAAATAAGAGAAAATAATACAAATGACACGCTCAAGGGAATTAAAACATCGTCACTAGTTATTTCATCAAAAACTTAGTTAACCTACCACTGTTAAACGAAAATTGTCAAAAAATTTATTACAAGAAGAGCTATATAAACACAAAGCTCATTGGTGTTTTCGTTTATTATTGTTGCGTAGTTTTTTGATGGGAGTGATCGAAATTATGTAAATCAGACTTATTTCGCCATATTAAAATACTCAAAATAAAAACAAAAAAAACTCTAAAATTAGCAGAAAATGTGGTCAAATGATGTAACTTAGCGTCCCTTTTACTCCCTGGATGTTTTGATTGTAAAAGTTGAATAAAAGCTGAAAAGGATACATAAAGGAAGAATATATATATATATATATATATATATATATATATATATATATATATATATATATATATATATATATATATATATATTTATATATATATATAAAAAGATTATAATTTATTATAATAAATTATTATCTAAATTAAATTAATATATTAACAATAAATAATCTTTCAATTTGTTAATTACTCACATATTTGAAAATGGTTTCTGATGAGTTATTTACTAGTGTGCATAAATGTTCCATAGAATTTAGTTGTTAAATACAAGTTTATTTTCATTAAAATAGTTTCACTTCAAAATAAAGCATATATATTTACTATTTCTATAATACAATTCTTAAACTTATCTATTCGTAAAAAATGAAATAATCTTTTTTCATCATATGGTTACGAGGGTTCACCAAAAAACTTAAAAGTAAAAGTGGTCCATGGGTAAAAAATGGTTGGAACCACTGTTCTATAGCTTAATTGTAACTATGAATACCAGTTTTGTAAAATAATATATATCTTTAAATATATAACTTTAAAAGTGTTTCATAAACCGTGACCACTACCACAAATAAATAGCTTTCCATATGAGTTCCAAAACTTTGGACAAGTTGAAATATAACATTACTGGATAACATGAATTACAAAACCATTTTCAAATTATATAAGTATACTTAGCATTGAGGTCTAATTCAATTAGTCCCAGTTTTAAAATTATGGTATTGGGACTTTATTTTTTGTCTATGTAAAGTGGAAATGTATTTTTTGTTATTGTCATTCAGAGGGTAATAAGTCACAAAACATAGTCAAACATTTCAGAGACAGCCCAGGTGGGTGGTCTAAAATTGTATTTGCCCCTGGTCACCGAAAACCTTTGATACTGACTCCAATACAATATCTCCTTTGCTTGCACAAAGCAAAAATAAAAATATTACTTGAAAAAAATAAAAAAAAAATAAAAATAAAAAAAATAAAAATATTACTTGAAATGAAAAAATTAAATGATAATTACAAAAGAGAGGACATTAAAAAAGACGCCAGTAAAATTTATATTCTAAGGCAGTAATAATTCATTTAAATTTTAACAATTTATATTTAAAACCGATTTAAAATCGGTATTGTATCTGTGTTGATTTATTTGCAGATTTGTTTTAATTTCTTATAAAAAATGAACTACAAATGTAGAAACAAGCTCCAATGTAAGTAATGTAATCAAGTATGAACACGGAAAGTGAAAAATCATTCATCTGTCTTCCATAAATTTTCATTTTGAAACCAATGCATTTTGTTTTGTTTTAAAATAGTGAAATGATTGAAAATGAATAATACTAAAAAAATCATAGGCAAATGAATTGTAACAAATATTCATCTGTCACTTGGATAAATACCATCGAGGACAATGTATCTACTAACTCATGGAATAAGGTCACTTGACAAACAAGCATTTTATAACCATTAAAACTAGAAATACGCAAAAGAGAAATTAAGAAATATTGATTCTGATATTTTAACAATGATAAGAAATATATTTTATCTTAGAAAAGATTCAAATTATTCTTGTTATGTTCCCTTTCTAGTTTACAAGAGAAACATCTATCATCCCCGGGACAAAGTAATTGCAGTTCATGTTCCAGAATATCACAAGATACAGCATTCTGCTTGTAAGTATTAGTAGTTTTTGTTCGTTGCATTCAGACAATTTAGATGCCTAAAGAAAACAAAAGGCAATTTTTCTGTTTCAATTTACTCTACTGATGTGCATAATAAGATTAATGTCTGTTTAACGACATTATTAATAATAATAATGTCTGTTTGCAGACATACTTATCTGTATATGTTTTAAGTTTTTTAGAAACAGAGAAAGGAAAATCATTTTTTATGACTCTAGTTTGTTCTTAGATGGACTCGAGAAACAACTCGGCTAAGCAATTTATAAGAGCAACTTTTGTTACTAATATATATTCCATACTCAAAGAAGAAAAGAATTCAAACTAAAATCAAATTTTATCTGATGTATTGAGTTGAGATTAGAACGCACAGAAATTTGACGGTTTGGTTTTGTGAGGAAGACAAGCCATTAAACTCATTCAGTTGTTCATGAAATTGTCATTTTCATTTACGCTGTTAAAAGTCTATAAGATTTCATATCTGGTAGATATGAAATCTTATAGACTTTTACCGTTGAACGAAATTTTGTTAAAATTAGTGAAAAAAATATTTTAAAGAAAGAGATTAACTGTAACTTATGATAATTTTCAACTTCTCATGTACAAAGTCCAAGTAAGTTTAGGTAGCACTCATTTTCCCTAAATCACATTAGATACAATTTCACTTCCAGCCAGTTGAATCTCGATTACTTGCAAAGTTCGATTGTTGCCTTGATTTTTCATTAAGAAAATTTATGCCAAATTAAAACAAGAAATACACATGCGCACTTTGAACTCTTTCCTTTGCCAATCAACCTTTTATTTCATTCAAGTATTCCATGTTTGTTTTCAAAACAATTTCAAAAGAAAAGCAAACATAAGTAACTATGTCTTTGGCTTCTAGTCGAACTGTAACAGAAGTTCAAATAAAATTGTTAAATTTAATTTTTTGCTTGAAATAAATTATTTGAAAAATTAATTTGCATCTGAACAAATGACAAATATATTTTGAATATCTGTTTCTCATAATTACCGAAACACGTTTTGCTAACTTCAACCGTTTGTATTTTCCAATTTTTGAGTATGATGTCATTTGTCGGGGTCAAAATCGTGGATAAACTGTCCGAAATTCATGTTTGTTCTGTGTTTTTCGGCTACTTTCGATCGTCTCAGTCATTATCAAGAAACATATATTGTCAGTGTGGCAGACAAGATTCTGTTAGCTATATCCTGACATTTCTTAGAGAACCGAAGGTTTGTAGTGGTCTGTAAGAAATGCCAGAATTATGGCGATAATTTACTTGTTTTCTTCAAATGTTTCAGTCTCTTTCACCCCGACTTCTTTCCACATCCCATCATTTTCCTTTTTCTTTTTTTTATTGAATCTCCACGCATATTTAATGGGTTAAACATCTTATAAATTTAGATTCATGTGTTCGATGCTACACCAACTAAATGTAGCTCATGTACTTATTGAAGCTGGAACATCTGCTTAGAAAAGAGTTTCTATTTAATGAGACAACGGATTCTTTCAACGCATCCTCGCACTTAACAAGGAAGCACCTTTTGGCAGACAACTTGCGGAATGCATATACTGATTTTGATTCGATTGCTTCACTCTCTGTGTAAATATGGTGCAGAAATGTGAACGAAAAACTGAAAAATGGAACTTTTTCCATATATTTTGGGGTTTCTTTTTCTTCTTTCAGTTCTTTCTCTTGTTCTCATTCATCCTTTTGCTTCCTTTTAACATTTTTATTTCTTTCACACATTTAATCATGTATATCAGGAGTCGGCAACTCATTCGACCCCGCGGGCCGGATCGTGTTATAATGACGGGTCGCGGGCCGGACGAAGGCCATTAATGAAAAAATAAGGAAAATTACATATGCAGACCCCTGTCAACCTAAATATTTAAAACCATAATGAAAATAAACATTGAGAAATCAGAAAAACAAAAGAAAATCTAAAATTAAAAAACACCTAGCAAAAATTACTTTTCCTCAAGGAACGTCAAAATACTTCAAAGTGAAAGGCATGTATGTATAATGCGCGTATGTTTAACTGTCTTTAGATTTCTGCTACCTCGCATGTCAGTCCCTCCCTGGCCTCTTTCACTTTATCGTTCCTTTCGCTTCTGTTACCTTTTAATGTAGCCAGGGGTCATAACAAATATGTATCGATTATTTGACATTAAACGTAGGCAACGCAACTTGGTAAAATAAGACTCATGAAAGATAACTGGCAGATAGTCTAATATTTTTAGTGCACTGGGCTGTGTAGACATTCTATGGAAAATGACATATAACAAATTTCATTTGAAGATCGTCTCTCATGTTAAAAATAGTCATTGGTAATCAGGCCCGCGGGCCCGTAGGTTGCTGACCCTTGATGTATATCATGTAATTTATATTCCTAAAATTCTTAAGATATCACTATGATCCGAGTAATTACTCTTGAAAATGACAGGTTCCATGAAAGACATCAGAATGACAAGTATTTATGAGGTCTAGAATTCTATCGAATGTTTATTCTGATTTTTAAAGACCTCTACGCTAAATCCTTTCGACATTTTTTTTTTTTCAAGGAAGAACCAAATGAAGTCAGAAAACCTTCTGTTTTATGCAAAAGTTCAATGTTCTGTGAGTTAATCCTCCAGGTGTAACAAAGCTTGATTTTCTCAACAAGTATCTATTTAGTTACATTATTTACAATGTTCGGACTGTTATCCTAATCCTAATTGCCATATTCACTATGTTTCAGCTGTTGTGCGCCGCGGGTTTCTTCAGGTAATTGGAATTTTGAACTGAACCCTTTATTTCGTCCACCGGGGTAGATTGTTCTAGTTCAATCATCTGTAGAACGCCGAAGCATACAACGGCCGAAACGTCGTGAATATGGCAATAAACACGAGGAAAACAGTCCGAATAATGTAAATAATTACAATATCTCATCGCAGAAATACAGACATTTATATTGAAATATCAGATCATTGAGAAGGAGTCGAAAGATCAAAGAACTTAGTTACTGCACGGTTACTATACACTGATCCGATCTACAAAAGCATAAAATTAGTATATACAATCAAGCAAAACAACAAAATAGTTGATATCGAACTCTAATTCAGAGATCCACTGCAGTCAGATCTGTTTACGTCTTTACAATCACTTTTCTAACATAAAGTATAAGAATGATATAAAAAGCTGCAAGTAATCGGCAAAAGAAATAAAAAAAAATTTATTCACGTTAAAATTTAGACTTTAAAGGTTCACTTTTTGGAATTAAACTGCTTTTATTTTTTGTTTTTATACCAGGTATTTAATTCTTAACACGATTTTCCCACAGTAAATCGGTGAAAATGTCGACTGTGCCTGCAGTAAAACACGCTAGTGATCAAACTTTTATCTCAACGTTGAATAATGATGTATTGGTTCTAATCGAGTGTATTTGTTACTCAATTACACTCAGATGCCAACTATGAGTGGTTAACGTCAATCGAATGAATGAATTAAAGCACAACAATTAAATGCCTTCGAAAATATTTACTTGAGACTAAAGATAAATTGAAAGAAAATGCAAATGTGTGTCATTTCTATTTTACGCACTGCTCAATGAAATAAATTAAGAAAAAGCAATTATATAAGTTTTAAGCAAACAAGAAAATTAAAATATTTTGGTATATATTATTTTTCTGCTTTGATGTTTAATGTTTAGAATGTAAAGTTTTCTCCAATTATCACGTTTCTCTCATGTTCCATATCTTACGACTAGAAAAGAATAGAGCTACATATATTCAACAATGGCATTTCTTATTTATTTTACAAATTTAACACCATAAAAAACAAACAAAACCCATAAGCTTGTCACAGTGGACAAACTATTTTTGTATCGTTTTTACGTTGTCGTTGTCCTCATCGTAATTATTGAAATTAACAGTGAATATCTAATATCTCTGAATGACTTTCAGAAACAAAAAAAAAATTAATGCTGTCTTCTGTTCTTTCTATTCTTTTATGAAAGGGTTCGATCGACGGACAAGTCACCAAGGTAACCAGGATGTAACTTCCAAAGCTTCCTGGCTGGATTTCATATGCGCATGCGTGCATGTATTGAGCGCATACGGCTTGATTCAATCTTGTTTTTGTGAAGTTGCTTTTTTCTCTTCCAAAAATTGAACCGATGAAAATTTTTTTCTTCAGAGGTGCTGAAAGCAGATGAAAAAAATGAGTGAACGGGGTGCAGATTTATGTAAAACAAAAATGACAAATTATGTATCATGTTAGACGATATGGGCTATCCCCTACCTAAGTTGTCTTCAATCTTAGCAAAGTTGTTTGAACGATGCCTGAAAGAGAAGTCTATGGAAGGTGTCTGCTGTATGCTGTGTTTTCAAGATTGTGGGGGGAGCGCTCATCCCTGTCGCAATATCCATGAAAGTCGTTAATAACACGTCTTCTGAAGTCTATGGTATCAATGCAGTTGTACTCAAGGCTCTCTTCTATCCAACCATCTTTCTGCTTTATATTAACGATCTGATTAGGAACATTCTCAGATCATTGGTAAATATCTATGCAGATGATATCACAGTTTATGGGTGCACTTCCAAAATTCAAGATGATCAGAGATTGGTAATTGATTTATCCTCTGAAGTAGCTATAACAGCTCAATGAAAGAAAACTGGTTTTTAACTTTCAGTATCTCAAAAACGAACAAGAAGGCCCTGAATTTTCTCCAGTCAAACGGATAAACGGTTGCACTCTTAAGAATCCTTACTTTAAATGCATCTATTTAGACTCAGGTTCACACCAAACCTCAAGTGGAGTTCATATATATGATCCATCGCTAAAGATGCTGGAAAATTGTTAGTTCTTTGTGCCTGCCATGCTTTATCTTTACAAGAGTCAAATCGAACCAAAAATGGAATATTGCTGTCATATCTCGGCTATAGCTGTCAAATCTTCACTTTCCAAACTTGACAGAGTTCAAAATTGTTTACCCGGTCTTATTGAGGGTGACTTATTTTCTACTTTACAATCCCTTTGCCACAGTTAAAGTTATCGCTAGCCTATCGCTTGTTCCATTACAAATGTTCAGACTAGTTTCCTTCATTAGTTCCACCAGCTTGGATGCTTGCACGAAAACTAAATTCTTAAGCTCTTCACTATCTCTCATATCCTCGTAATATCCACTTTCTAATTCATCCTGTTAAGTTTATATCACGTAACCTCATTCATTAACCCTCTACTTTCAGGGCCTTGAACATTACTAGAAAAAAAATATGGAATCTCAGCGCCTCTTGCACTCATGTTTTTTTTAAATTATGCTATTTTTATTTTAACTCACCTCAAAAGCTATTTTATATTATTGGTTATGATTCTTCCAGTCATGCATTATTATTATCATTATTAAAAATTGCAAATGGATTTTTATAATCAGGATTCAATCTTTAAACTGAAAGATTTTTATCGAAATTTCTAATAAAAGGGCTTCGTGACCAATCTTTCAGACATGATTTCGTCAAGGAATAGTCATTTACTCAGATAATCTTACATATTTTTACACTGAAATGATTTTAATTTCTTTTTATATATTTGATTGTTTTAGAATCAGTTAAAATCAATAAAATTTAGAACTGTGGCTGGTATTTGAAAATAGTTGTTTTAACTTAAGTTTGAAAACAGAATCATTTCCGTATATCTCAAGATCCATTGATCGTTTTTTGCCTCCAAGTAGTCAATTATACGATTTGTATTTTAAAATATCAATTTTAAAAATGAAATTTAGTCATTGTCGAATATATTTTGGATGTCTATTTCAGTTACTTAAAAGATATTAAGGTTAATGAAAAATGTTTTCTACATCATTACAAAGCAGGTTCACTTTTTAAACTCGAATTTACGAATATTTTCTTTGCAAACCTAGATATAAAGTTTTGAAATAAAAATAAGTGTAAAGAAAGTTTATACCAACTGTGAAGAATTTGTATTTAAATCGATGAGGATATTCCATACCAATATCAGTACTCTTTAATTAACTTGGCAAGTGTTTCATAATATATATTCATATTATAAATGTTAAAGCGAATATTCTAAATAGTATCCCCCACACGACCATTTTGTGTGAAACGATATGAATGCACTCTGATCCATTTTTATACTTACAATGTTCGGCTAAATCTGATACAACGCAATGGGAAGTAAAATAAGACTTAGGAATCCAAAATTTAACTTCATCTTGAACTTTGACAATGACGAAATGGTTAGTAAATCTTTTTATAGAAGATTGTGGGATTTCACTTCTCACTGTATACTATACATTTGTGTCTTATAACAGATTAAGCTGAGTATCAATAATCCTGAAGAGCTAGAAATATGTTTATTTAAGAAAATCTAAACATATTAAGGTTATTTAGTATTTTTATATTAATACTTGTATCATCAAGGCAATAACTTCAAATATAGTAGCCTTACGAAACAAAACTTTTTGTTTATTTAGTAAAAGATGAAGTTAACTTCGATAATATGATTTTTATTTTATCCTCATTTATTCACTTTTGGATGAATCATTGTCCCTTAATATTAATATTTGTCTTGGTTTTCCTTCATTTTAATATGATAATAACCATCTAAATGTGATAATACCCACTCAAATGTGATATTATCAAACTCAATGAGCAATAATAATTCCAAGAAATTAGCATGACATTTTATTAGATAGATCGATTTATTTAACCACTTTAAATCTTCACTTCATCTCTGCACACCAATGACCTTTTTTTTCTTTTTTGCTCATATCATTTTATAATGCAACAGACACATTTTTTCTATTTCACATATAACATTTTCTTTTTGATTCATTGCAACACTGACATGCTTTGTTCCTCTCATATCACTTCAATTCCTTTGGGTTATCAGCTTTATATCTATTATTCCATTGCATTCTCTACCGATAATTGAACACCCTTGTTTTGATAACAAAACATTAACAATGACTATTTCTGTTCACATCGTTATTTTTACCTCTTACATAATTAATCGTATATTACTGATGACACCATCACTGCTTGTTTTTTCTTTAAAGTTTCTGCTGAATTGAATTACTTTTAACACTTGTTGCTTTGAAGCCTCAAGCTTTAAAATGCAATGCATCATGTTTATTTTTATTAAGTTTTGCATTGTTTCAGTATTTTTTACTTTCTGCTCCTTCCAAATGCATTCTTATTTTCCATGCCTTTCTATTCACCAGCCTTGATAACTGCAGATTCAGAACACCTAACTGAAGTTTTCAAAGAGGAATCTGGCCGCATCAAGAAAACCGTTGATCAGGTTAAACGTAAATTGACTGAGGCTGGGGTAAGCCACTTTGTCATACTTGCATTTTGGAAATAAAATTCAGCAAAACCACTTGCTATTCATGGTATAAATAATGAATCGAAATTGGGGCCAATGACATGAGATTTCAAACTTTACATTCAGACATTTACAATCAAATTTCAAAGTAAAAATGTAAGAAAAATGATTAAAACTTAATTGAATGCATGTTATTAAAATCCAGCATAATAGATTTTAATTATACTGAGTTATATTGGATTTTAATCATACTTAGAGTATACTGGATTGTTGACAATAGAAAGTGATCAAAGAATTGGAAAATTTCTCCACACTCTCTTATTTAAAATCTAAACTGTTTTATATATTCTGACAGAATAAGTAATTGCAATAAAAGCAACTAAAAATGAAAATAGAACAAATACAATTGCAAAATTGATGATAGGTGTCAGTGTTTCATCTAATAAAATTAAAGGTAACTACTATTAATGCTACAAGCATCACTAAACCTAATAACATGAAATGTGGCTATTTTCTCAGTCCACTGAAGGACACAGGTTTTACCAAATGGTCTGTCAGTAGTAATGTACCTTATTTTCTCATGTTGTTCTATGATATATTAGCATGTGTTTTAATCGTCCTAAGGAAGTACGGTGGAGTAATGGATAGCGGCTCGGATTGAGGAATCGGCGGGCCGAGTTCGAATCCATTACATATACATATTACTAATACTCTTGGGAAAGGTATGAATCCTCCTCTTCTTTCCCCCAGTAGCAGTACAGACCGGGTTCTATAGCCTTGGATGGCAACTGGCCTACCGCAGAAAGAAATGGCAACCTATTGGGGAAAAAATCTGCCTCGTCAGTCATGTATCAAAAGATACATGATCGCTTAATCGTGTATCACACATGGCGCATAACTGACTGACTTTAATCATCCTTCACGACTAGTAATCTACGAAGTTGTGGAAAGAAGTGATAGATTAATGCCGTAATGTAAAGTGAATGCAATAGCTTAGACCCAAAATGGAATCTGGTTCAGACCCAATCTGCAGGTTCCATTTTGCATTTAGATTACTGTTACACCACCTGCCCATCCAGCATCTCTGTCTCTCGATATCTATCTATCTAATATATATATATATATATATATATATAAGCATTCTTTTAAGAATAGTATTATTTTGATGATTGGAATTTATTCCGTATACACCAATCCTATACTTGGGTGTATGTGTATATATATATATATATATATATATATATATATATTCATTTTAAACGTGGATACTCATATTTGTGTGGACGATCTGTTTGTTTATTAAACTGTTAATAATAATGAGTGTCCACTAAAACAACGTTAAAAGTGATAAAATCTGTCGGGTTAATAAATAAAAATCTATTACTTCTTTAGAAAATTGCATTGTTTACGTTTGTATACGTAATTACCAGCTTTAGAAATTTCGAGGATCTATGACGAGAAAGATTTTGCTTAAAGGTACTATTCAAACTTGTCTGATCGGTAAAAGTTATCTGCAGCTCGGCCTGTTAGATCACGCTGGATCAGCTCATAGGGGACGTTGATTCGAATCCGGTTGGAGAGCGCATATTTTTCATTAATAAGATTTCTCGAATATTCAGCCCAGTATACCGAAAATAAATGAACACACACACACACACACACACACACACATATATATATATATATATATATATATATATATATATATATATATATATATACACACACACACACTATTTACATCGTTCAGACTGCTGTCCTGATCTGTATTGCTATAGTCACGACGTTTCGGCCTTCTGGTGACATACGTTGGAATTTCGAACTGAACACTTTATTTAATCCACAGGAGTATGTTGTTCTAATTCTGCTTGCGATACCTTTCGATATCTCAAATTCAGTTAATTCCCCTTAATAATTCAACTCTCCAAGTTTTGAGTCAAGTCACTTTTTTGATTACACAACCAAAAGAATCTAAATGAAATTGGCTAGATTTAAAAAAACAAATTAAATTCACCATCGTTCGTGCGCATATGTAGTCGCACCAACATAAATTTAGTCCGATGAAGTCCTAAATTTCGAAACGCGTCACTAGAAAACTTATTTATAAACTTCATTTTCAGATCTTCTTGATTTGATATATATGTATATATACATTGATTAGGTGTAAAAATGACTGAAGGTAATTGAAGCACTCCTAATAAAAAAAAAAAAAACAGACCTACACTTAACTTAAATTATTTGCAGTGAAAGCAATCAGGTATGTTTTCTGGATACTAAATAAATAGATAAAAACTCCAATATAAACGAAATTACTCACGCAAAAGTATATTTTATATAATTCATCCTATTAAAGTATTCGCTAAAAGCGCTCGGGGTTGTCATTACGGATTTGTAGATATTCTTAATCTTGATATTAGAAAAATTTTAAAGGCGATATATAAGGCAGCAAGTATTCATCCAAACAAGTTTGATTAAATTTAACTAACAAAGTCTGTTTAATGTGTTATTTTATTTTTCCAATTTTCAAATAAGATCCAACTCCTGCGTTGTAGAGCTAACAATGCAGAAGTCGGATTCTTCAAATTCCACAAAATTGTGGGTAAGTATTACTCTAACTCCCTATATGAGAACGTAAAATCACAAAAACTTAACGCCCTGCGTTATGACCCATAATTTCACAAATTCCAACCCCTGTATATCATTTAATCAAAACACTAAAGCAACTGATACCAAATAAGTATAGCATTAAGTCCACAATGCAATAAACTATATCCAAACCTCATTATATATATATATATATATATATATATATATATATATATATATATTATTTTTTACTAATGTCCCAGTTAAAAAAATTATGTATATGTAGTAATACAGAATGTATGCAATCACCCTCAGTATCTGTCAATATTTGTGAGATGAGGTATTATATACACTATTTACATTATTCGAACTCGTCTTTGTCGCCATATTTATTACAACGTTTCGGCCGTTGTACGCTCCGGCCTTCTTCAGGTGAGGTAGACTGTTCTAGTTCCACGTGCCATGTTTAATGGATGTCAGTTATCAGTTATCTCCTGTTAATTTCCCTCTCCAAGTTCTCCACCGTCTTAACCGGGTATTGAACTCACACTCTTTGGTTCCTGTCACTGAATCTAACCAAAGCCTTTATCCACTGTGTCGTGTGTCCTTGAGGAAATCTGTTATGAATTTCTGGGTATTATAAACCTAATGTCTTCAGCAACCACTTTTTACCAGTGCGCATAATGCAATTTTTGCTGTTATCATTCCATGTTTTTACCAGTGCTCATATTGCAATTTTTGTTGTTATTATCGCCTTTTCTCTGGTAATCCTTATTACTGGTTCCCATATTGTATTCATTTCTATGCTTGGTCGGCTCAGGAGATTTTTGTGGCCTAGCATATATGCTGATTCCTTTTTACGAATTTTCCAATGGTGTTGTTTGTCTATGATCTCAACCTGATCCTACAGAGGTCGGCGATTTCCTTTTTTCTCTCCATATGTGGTCAGTCACGCCTGATTTTTCCTCTTCTCGTGTTACAGCTTTCATATTCTCTTCTATGGGGGTCTTACTCGGGAGAGATATCTGCGAAGTGTCGTCCAGCTTTTGAGGGTTGTCCTGATGTTATATGGGCCGCAGATCCTTTGTATTTTCTCTGATAACCCCTTCACATAAGGCAGGCAGACTATTTTATGAGTGTTGTTGTCCTCCTCTTGTACCCGCCTATCCCAGTTTTGGGGGGCTGCTGCCATGTACCCAGGGCAGTTGTTACGTTGTAGGGTACTACTTATACTGACCAATTCTTTATCTAATGTCTCTGGGTCGCC
Organism: Acanthosepion pharaonis; assembly: GCA_903632075.3. Classification (NCBI taxonomy): domain Eukaryota; kingdom Metazoa; phylum Mollusca; class Cephalopoda; order Sepiida; family Sepiidae; genus Acanthosepion; species Acanthosepion pharaonis. Next base: position 174,441 of record CAHIKZ030002524.1, on the reverse strand, counting down.
ACTTATAACTTTTGCTCGGTTTTGTAAGCAGCGGACGATCCCTTTCTTTATGCTGTATGGATGGTGGGAGTTGAAATTGAAATAAAGGGTTCAGTTCGACATTCCAACCACCTGCAGAAGGCCGGAGCGTACAGCGGCCGAAACGTTGTAATAAATATGGCGACAAAAATGACAATAGTCCGAATAATGTAAATAGTGTGCAACCACCCTCGTTCCCAACATCTAAAATTAAACCAAACATTTTACGTAAACTTCTTGCACGACACAAATACCTTTTCACGACCATTATAACAATATCTATGCAGAGACTGACAGCGTAGCGATGGGTTCGCCTCTCAGACCTACTCTAATTTCTACAGGAAAACAAAGTTGTCAATAATTTCACTAAGCCCCATGTTCTTAAAATCGACGGCATTTCATACTATTAAAAAGATTAGACGAAATTTAAAAAAAAAACTCAAAGAAAGCTTAGAGAATAACTCCTTTCTACATTTTACTTTAACTCAACTTTAACAAAAGAATCTCTTTCTTCGACATTTTTTTTTTTTTTTTTTTTTTTTTTTGCTAACAGTTATAATTTTACAAATTCACTTCACCTTAAAGAGAAACACATACAGAAACCCGTCTTTTCAACTACAAAAGTGAATGTCCTCACATGCGAAATATGTTATAAAAACCAATCATGATTTACTAAGCCAAAATAATCTCTACGGATACATTATTATATAAAGAATTAAGCAACATTAAACAAAAAATTATCAACAATAATTTCCCTAACCAACAAATAAAGTTAGACTTAACGGAAATTTTCAAAAATAACATAAGATTTCGCCCTAATATGAGCAAAAATAAACACATCATAACCAAATGCAACTTAATTATAAGTAGGATGAAAAAGTCATTAAAAATATAATTCGCCGGTACATATTTAATGATCCCAACAATCACTTTGATCATTTACTTTAAAAAATTTACAGCATCTAATTAATACCAATAACATGGAACTGCATAGCCTCTGTTGCATCTCGAATATCAACGATAAAGCAACATTAAACTCTAACATAGGCCACAAATCATTATATCAGGAACAACCAAAATACAACTATGAAAATGAGGCAAATATTAGTGGGTAATACCAAAATACTATACAGTAACCAATGCAAGGAAAGACAAAATTATAAAACCTATTATTATAAAAAACAACCTACCTACATTAAATAAAATATTTTTCACCGCAGGTAAAGATATCAGAAATGTATATAAAATATTTAATTTGCGTAAAAATGACCGGATTGAACGCATATTAGTGCATTCGATTTTTATTCGATCTCTTTCCTTTATCTGCGATACATGACGTCGCTGTCAACTTTTTTAAACTTCCATCTCTCTGTAAAATACCAGGATGTAGATAGATAGCACATGCTTCCTGTTAAGGGCTGACACGGTTGAAAATACTTGAAATAAAATTAACACAGCAAACATGAACTTCGGATAGTTTATCCACAATTTCGATCCCAATATATATCTTATTCGAAAATTGAAAAAATGTAATAATAAAAAAGTTAAATAGGCAAACCTTGTTGGTTAAATTTCATCAAATTTGTTTGTACATATACACACAAACACGCACACAAGTGTGTGTATATATATATATATATATATATATATATATATATATAAACAGGAATATATATACAATTTCCTATTTATATAAGAGGAAGTTTATTTTTTTTTACTCTACTGCTAAACCTTATTGTATTTTCAGATACAACTTTCAAATCTGGTAAGACTTTTTTTTTTTTTTTTTTTTTTTTTTTTTTTGTATATCAACTTTTTACTTTATTTACTACTGAATTCTGTCATTTTGATAGCCAACGGAAAGATAGATGCAAGTATAGTAAACAGGTGGCCCTTTTTAGAAGTTTATCCCGTTAGCTGAGCTGTAAAACACTGTTTGTTTTTGTTTCAGTTACATGGAGCCGAGGTGAAAGTGATCGGTGGTAAACCTGGAGAGGCGATTGTCCATGCAGCTCACGAGGAACAGGCACATCTAATAGTGACAGGTACTCGAGGTTTGGGTACCATTCGACGCACACTGGTGGGTAGCGTCAGTGATTATGTCCTTCACCACGCCAATGTACCCGTGCTGATCTGCAGACACAAGACACATTAATTGGCAAATGATACCTACATAAGGCTGGGACTTCACTATTTCCATGTTGGCGCGATATTCCCGCAAATATTGGCCCTACTATGAACATTAATGCAATAACCAAGCCTCTCATCACTAGTTGTATCTGTCCATTTGATTACAATCATTTCCCTAATTATTATTCTTTTAAAGTTATTTCTTCTACATAAAAATTTCCTTCGTATTCGTTTTCTCTTTTTGTCGTTTCAATATAAGTTTTACTTTCTCGACGATGCTCTTGAGATAATTCTAAATGACGATGACAATACTTTACACTCTTAATATTCCATGTTTCCCTGGTGGTTGGCTTAAACACACGCGCGCACGTCCCAGCCTGTTTAAAGAGGTCACAATTATAATTATTCGCTCCACTGATCTCACTGATGCAATTCCATTTGAACCCAGAATATGAATTGCTTGTGGAAAAGTTGAATTTGAAAAATGACACTGAACAAAGAGGAGTGAAGAAAAGAATTTGGGAACTTTCTCATTTTCTTTCAAAATGACTTAATCTCTGTTCACACACATTTGAATAACGATTATGTATGTGCGCACCTGAATAAGTTCACGCATATACGCACGCACACATACAATCACACACACATTCAAAGTTACCGATACACACACCCATTTTCAATGTACTTTTCTTGTCCAAGGAGTGTAGAAATTTATCAACAGGAAAGACGTGGTTCTTGTCACATCCTGATGTTCTTTGCTCTGGTTTCTCGTATGACCGCCGTTTTCTATGTTCTTTATTTTTATGAACAAATTATTAAAACGAATTTTGACCAAGTAGATTGAATTAGTTGCTAACTCTGCACAAATGCTGAGAATAAATTTGCATTCATTCATTTCCTCATCTTTGTTCATCTAACCATATTAGGAGAAGAGAAGATGGAAACACACACACACACACACACACACACACACACACTATATTATCTATAAAAACCTTGTACATTTGTTATGAATTAAAACCTGTTAAATCCCATTAAACTGAACCCATTTAATATATTCTGGATTAAATTTTTTAAACATTAAAAACATTGTTGCTTTTTTTTATTTTGTTGTTAAATGATGAAAATACGAATAAATTTTATGTAGAAATGATTCTAAGAACATGCTAATCGTACTAATTTAGTGATTTTAATGCTTTCATAGAATCAAATTGATTCTTTTTTCTAGAATTTAAAATGCTGCCATTTTTAGTAATGAAAGCATGAAAAGGAAAAATAATCAATCATATTTCATCTTGTATATTATGAATTTTCATTCAAAACCACTTTTATTACATTTAGAAAATCTGAATAATACCTATTATAAAAATTTGAATATCTCCACCACTTCCCCAACAGACTGTTGCATTATATTTATTTTATTAGCCAAAAAATGTTCTCTGTAACTATCGAAGTCAGGCGGTGTCTATGGAAATTAATTTGAAAGACTAAAAATAAAAAAAAATTTCTAGTTGACAGTCAATATATAAAAAGAAAGATTTCGAGCGTTTAATTTCAGTTTATTATAATAATAATGAGATATTTAACGATTTTTACACATGAAAAAACTAACCTTTAAAACCAAATTTGGTTCTCATCAGCAATTCGACGGTATCTTAACCATGCGCAAACTTAATCGAAAATTTTATCAATTTGATTTTTTCTTACTTTCAAATTTCATATAAATTTGTCATTTTTATAAAAAGTAAATCTGGTAAAAAAATAAATGGTATCAAAAGTAATGTTTGTAAGCGTTACATTTACAAGAGTTTCGATGCCTAAAAATATTAATAAAAATACGGTCGAAGTATTACCGATAAAAATCTCATAATATATCTACATTTGTAAATTAGTTTGAATCTAAAGTTTTAAAATGTCAGTTCAAATAAATTTCAAATATTTATAAAATAATGCAGTTCACTTTGTTTTTATATGTCAGGAGCAGTTAAGCTCAAAATATTTTCGTTACGATGAAAGTGATAATTTAATATTATCGTCATTATACATGTGACAAACGTTTTTGACACTTCATGAAAAAAAATAAGATATTAGAAATAAGTAAAAATGACAAAATGTTTTTTATAGTAGTAGTTAAAACTATTTTCATTTCAATTAAAATTCTAATAGATAAAATTTCACTGTACTAAGGGGAATAAATCCTTTAAACAACTGTGATCAGTCGAAGATATTTAGTAATTAATGTTAAGCAGCCTTTATCGTAATTTTTCTTTAATTATACATAAGATTCTTTATAACTAATCACTCCACAAACATGACATTTCTCTCTAAATTTAGCTAATGTACACACATTAAAATCTCATTTGATCCATATCTCTCTCCGTTCTTCATCTTTCATATTTTTACGTTTTAAGCAAAAAGATTTTATCAAAATATCCACCCTCTTTATACCCACAGTATAAATACGTCCACGCGATTCTCTTTTGCCATTGTATTGTCTTGTGAACATGCTAACCAGGTTCTGTCCAGTATAATATCAGAATACGATTCTATCTGACTATTTCAGCCTCGTCCATCAACCGTGCTAATAACACCCTGATTCCTCTAGTAGACCTGTTTTTAGAAATTCATACATTAATCAGTACGACAGGCAGAATTCCAGTATATAAAGAAATATATCTTAATCTTCAACCACAGACAAAATCAAAACATGGATGTTTTTTAATCCGACATTTTTATGATTTCAAATTTTGTTATTAGTGGATACTCGTATTTGAAAGAGACTTCCCATTTTTATTTTAAGCAGCGTGTATTACATCTATCGGTGTGAGCATTCGAGAAATCTTAACAAAGAAAACGTGCTCTCCGGCAGGGATTGAACATGCGTCCCCCTTTGTAGAAGAAACCACTGTTTGATCCGGTGTGCTTTACCACATATTGCAATAGGACATTTCAATAGCTATTCGTGTATCCATGCAAACACACACACACACACACACACACACACACACGCACGCACGCATATAATCTTAAGAAGTACCTTTTTCGTATTTTGCTTTTAAAATAAGAAATTGTAATTAATGATTGTAAAAAAACTGAAACAATTTTAATAGATTGTGTAGGATCAATTAAAAACGCTTCAAACCAATCATCTGATTTTAGCTTCTTTTTTATTGGAAATGAAAGTGAAAAGGTAAGTGAGATTTTCTGTCAATGCATTCATGTCTGTCTATAAACAACTTGTTATAAACTACAAACAAAGAATGAAAGAATTTGATTTAGATGTCTAAATTTATCAGAGAAAGGTAGAATTACTTGGTTTAAGTAATTTGATGAAACCCCGATTAAATATTTTTACCAAATTTTCGTGAATATTTTGTGAAGATTTGCACATAACAAATTACATTGAAAAAAATAATAGATACCGCTAAAAGTTAAGGTTTCTAAATCTTAAAAACGCATTTAAAATAATTTAAATACCTCCTTTTTAGTAAAATGTTGGTTCTAATTGAAAGATTTGATTTTTCGCATATATCTGCTTAGTTCTCTCGAATAAAACTGATAAAGACGGCAAATACTGTAGAGAATTCTTCATCGTCTATGAACTAACACAGGTCATGGAAGAACCCACTCGCGATCCTGCCCTAAAAATGCTTCGCGGAACCCCCAACCCTGGGAACATCAGACTATTCTCTAGTCCGTGTCCAAATTGATGACAAACCAAAGTCATCCTCTAACATGCCGTTCTATAGAACGATTTCTCGTTACACGAAGAGAAACTGGGACAGCTTCAGATCTCACATAGCAGGAGCTCCTTCTTCAAACATACTGCCCTAGTCTCAGAATGGATCCTTTCTGAAATGGAGAGCTTTATACTCCAGGAAAAATTCCAGCAAAACCTGGTGTTTACTCCTGAATACGCTGCAACCATAGCTCATCGTAACCATTACTACAACATACCTCACAAGGAGCGGTGTAGTTGGACACTTACTGCATTCAGAACAACCCTCATTCACTGCAAGACAGTTCTACAAAAGGCAAAGTATAGCTATGCACAATAGGTCCGGGTATAGTTTGAAAACAAACAAATTGGATCCCGGGAATTCTAGAAGATCTTCAACCAAATTCTGAATAGGCAAAGCGTCCTACTATCATTCATGATAATAGGACGCGTCCTATTATCATTTATGATAATCTGATCCTTGTTAGATAAGGCGAAGCTCTTCGAGTCGATTCTTGTCTCTAACTAAACGTCTTCCAGTCTTTGCAACGTCTCGCTGAACAGAATCTCATTACTATTCTTTATTACAGCCCGGCAAGTTTCAAAGCCACTGGCCCAGACAAAATCCGAGTAGTTGTTCTTAAGAATATCAACCCGGAATTCTTTCCATCTTTGTAGATAGTGTCAAGTGTTTGTACGGATTTCAAGAACACTGGCGAGCTCCCCCCACTCTCAGTATATACCCATCAGTTTTCTCAGTATCATCAGCAAGAGTTTTAGGCGATAAACAAGAAAGTTGTTGATCATCTAAAGAGGAACACCCTCTTCAGCGACAAGCATAACACGTTTAGATTTTCCTGATCCATTGCTGATGTACTAATATTACTTATAGAATCAGTGAGGTACTAGAAAACAAGTGCATCTCAAGGACTATAGCATTATATATTTCAAAGGCGTCTGACAAGGTATAGCGTAAAGGATTATTGCATAAGCTCTCTAGCTATAGAATAGAGAATAGCTTTCCGTAATGTAATAGAGGATAGAGGAGAAATAGCGGTCCGAATAGTAATAGAGGATAGAATAGAAATAGCGATCAATTAGTCTACCGTAGACCTGTTAAGTAGTGTGAGCACAGCAGAAATCAAAATATAATAATAATTAAAATAATAATAATAATTACTACTATTGTTATTATTATTTACTTATTACTTTACAGTATGAAATTATACAGATCATATATTATTGATTCTCTCCATCAAGTCGCTTTGACCTCATTGAGAGATTACCTTTCGCAGAGTATTAGAAGTTCCTAGTAATGCCAATTTCTGTAGTGTTTGGATATGGGTCTTGATTGTAAGCATTTTTAGATAACTGTTTAAAGTCCTGGAAATGGAACTTGACGCACAAATGATGATGTAAGTATACTAGTATCCATATCCCACAAATTAGCCACGTCAGTGAACAGATCTATATATCTGCTGAGTTTCTCAGACGCCTTCTCTTCAGATTTTGATCTCAGCATTAGCAATATAGCACTTTCTCTTGACTTTAAGAATCAAAGTAATATCAGCTTTTTTATGTTCAAGCTTATGGTCGGTGATTTCTATGGATATTTTATTATCATACAACTTGCCATCGTCTTATTCAATCATTAACTTAAGAATAAAGATTAATCAGAAAATTAAAATAGGAAAACCGTGAAACGTTCACGTGTCTTTCTAGTTATTATTATTATTATTATTATTATTATTATTCGAATATATGTTACTCCAATCCCTGTTTTCGGCATGAATATAATTTCATTTTATCCCCATAATCTTGCCTCTTACTCTAGGTAGAGGGTTACATACATAGTATGTAACCCTCTACCTAGAGTGGCTCACGAACCGTGTACAAGAGGAACATAATTGTAAAAAAAATTAAATAAGCTTTAAAACATTTTTTAAAACGTTCCTACTCTTAATTTATCATCGATCCGCCATTTCACACAAACCTTATGGCTAAGAACCGTACATTTTGACCAACCACCCTTATTCCCTTCGTATTCTATGAGAAAGAAGTAAGTTCAACACGAACAGCTTGTTTCCACGAACCGCTGCTTTATAAAATATCCAAGAGGATGCTTTCCCGACCATTATAATCTTAACCTGTCTAGGGTTAACCGTCATCTTTCGCATATATAACGGCACTTTTTACCGCTTTATCTCTTACATCCCACCCAACAACCTCCTCCAGTAGCATTTTACTTTAAGTGGTTATTGGCTTGAATAGGGTGAACATTCGTAGAATTGAAAAATGATGTCAGGAAATGTAAGAGATTTTAAATATCTCTTAAAATTCAAATATCTATCCTAGATATTAAATTAGTTTCAAAGTAAATTAGTAAAGTTAAAGATTAAGTAACAATGCTGGAAAATATTTTATATATATATATATATATATATATATATATATATATATACTTAAAATATAGTGAAAAACACCTTTGAACACAGAAAGATATATTTGACATTCGTCAAAAAAAAAAAAAAAAAAACTATTAATTAAATAGGCCAAACAAAACTAACTGGTTTCGTTGTGCTGAAAAATAATCATTTTAACTTTATATAACTAAGAAGCTAGGAATATACATTTTATTCTATCAATAAAATTATTTCTTTATGTAATTAGGTAGGATAATGTTTTTTATACTAATAGAAATATTTTTTAAATTCTGAAATGTAGTAGTATCCACTGCATTTGTTCTTTCTTTTTTTCTTAACTCTCTGGAATTTATTCTGTGTTTTTGTCACGAAAATCACCAAAGTACCAAATCAGGTCTTTTTAATTATTTTAAGAAAATTTATTAAACAAAAGAAAGTAATGCTGTAAAAGAACAAAAGACTTATTGAAATGATAGTGTTTATTGGTTGCCTTTACTTTGATTTCTTTCAACCACCAGTATCATAAAATATTCTAAATAACTCCAGGGAAGTAATTCAGAATTGAATTATTTCCTATGTGATCTTCCATAAAAATATAATTTAACATTCATCTGCGAACATTCCTGTCTTTTGTGATTTTAATGCTCATCATGACAAGCGATTAAACATTTTAATGTTGCTGATGTTGCCAGTATTCAGACTTTCAATTTGTCTGTTTCTCAGTTTTTTTATTCAGTGGATTTCACTACTCGTTTCCCGAATAAATTTGATCAACATGCTCCCTTTCATGATTTGTTCATTACCTCCTCTCCTGGCTCTTGTTGTGTATTGCAACTCTGTCCTCTTGGTAATTCGGACCACGCAGTAGCATTTGTTGATATTTCTTTTCAGTGGTCTATTTTTCACAAAACCTCTTTCTGTTACCAGTATACAGACTGGGATTCATTTTGTGACTTTCTTCGACCAAGGGACGCTTGGATTGATATTCTTAACCGTAATATTGAGAATTGTGCCACAGAGGTTTCTTCTGGCATAGTTTCTTTTGTACCTTCTCAGAAATACCAGAGAAACCACAATCTTCTCCATGGTTCACACCGGCCTGTTCAGATGCTATATCCCACAGGAATCACTTTTTTCAGCCATACCAGCACGACAGTTTCGATCACATCAGACGCCTCTTAGTGCCTGCTCGTAATAATTGTAAACATGTTCTCGAAGGGGCTAATCTTTGCTGATAGAATGAGACACGATATAACCTCTAATATCTTCTGCTGATAAAGCAGAATGTTTTGCTCATAAATTCTCTTCAAATTCTACTCATGACTCATCTAGAGTATCCTTACCGTACTTTCCACTTAAAACTGAGTCTCTGCATATAACACCTCCCATGGTTTCTGCTATCATCTCTAAATTGGATCCCCACAAATCACATGGATCTGATGGTATCCCTGAAATAGTTCTTAAGAAATGTGCTCCTGAACTGATTTTCGTTCTTTCTAAACTTTACAATAAATACTTGATTGCTTCTTGCTTTTCTGCTTGTTGGAAATTCAGTCTAAGAATGTAAGCAAACCATCTGATCTACCTCTTTTTGACAACGTACTATAACCAACCATTCAATCCCAATATGTATCACAATACCGCATTTTCGCAGAGACACTAATAGAAGCCCCATGAGTCCTAAAAATAGAGACAATTTTTTTCTTTTTACAAATATATATATATATATATATACAATCAATCAAAATAAAAGAAAAGCAAAAGATTCAAACGAAAATTAAATCTGTGTAAATATGGACCTCGTACAACCTACAAAAATAAGAGTGGCCGCTGTATCCTGCCGATAATCAAGAAACTCACTGTCTCGTGTGGGAAGGCGAAGTGAATTTGATGGTGCAGAAATATACAAGACTGGTCAAACCGCGATAAAAAATGAAGAGTTCAGGAATCTTTACGAGAACTATAACAAGGAGAAAGAGGGGACAAGACTGTCACGCACATTAACTAGGCGAATAAAAGTCAGCCTCACCACCATTCTTGCCACTGCTAGCAGCATGAGAAACACCAACTGTTTCACTCGGACCACGAGGGATACATGTGACACTATGAGTTGGATATATGCGCACACGTGTGTGTGTGCGCCCGCACATCTGTGTGTGTGTGTGTGTGTATATATACACCCACATATCTGTGTGTGCGTGCGCGCGCACACATATGTGCGAGAAGATTAGTTAGATTTGACCTGGGTATCAAACTTCAAGACCCAATGACTAGATTAGGAATCTAGATAAAAACATGTTTTGGACATATGACCAAAAGGGTAGATAAGTGTTAAGTACTAGATAGTTAAAAGACCGGCTCTGGTCAAAACTTAAAAGGGTCTGAATTTAATGTCCCTGGATCGGAGTCAGCTAGGCTAGGAAATATTTTTATGTCCACTTTCTTCAAAAGGAGAAATGGTCATGAAAAAGTTATGGGTTTATTCGTGGGTGTCCCTTACCCGGAAATGATGAAAGAGAACTCTGCATATATACGGGAGCGCTTTGGGTTTCAGGAGAGTTAGACTTAGTTTAGGTCCGAGGAAGGTTGATTCAGGCCGGAGCAAGTAACAACGAAGAGCGACACATTAGCAGCCGGACATTGTTAGTTAGGATATATTTTTTTTTGTCAGCCGAGAATCAGCCCAGAGTTAACTATCCACAAAAGGTCACACGCCCTCCCTTCTCTTTTCGTTCTACCCAAGTTTGTAGTTGTGTTTTTCTTTTGCCTGTGAGCCTGCCTCTCGCTCGATCCGCCGCACAGAAATTCTACGACGTGGGGTCTATATCTTTGTGCAACGAGTGCAGAGGTGGGTAGTCTCACACTGGTGCCGCGACCAAGGATAGATCTTGGGTTGCACGTTAGTACAATGGACTTTGTGGAGGAGGGAGAAGGAAGGAAAGATCGAATTGTCCGATTAAACACTCAATATATATGCATATGTGTATGAGTATATATGTGTAAATGAGTGAAGACTTCGATAATCCGATAGACACAGACACGTGTGTATAAAAAAAAAGACAACCAAAACAAAACAGACGAACGACCAAACAAAGACAAATAAAAACAGAGGAAAATGGAGGAAAGGGAGGAGTTAAGAAGAAAGAGACGCAGAGTGAGAGAGAGAAAAGAAGCAAGAAAGGAGGGACAGACAGATACACACTTCTTCCCCCCTTAGAGAACGGACACTTCAAGTACTGTAGATTTTTATTTTTTTTAAAATTTTTACTTCAATTAGGAGGACGACAGCAATGAACAAGTAAATGAACACTTAAGAAAAAAAAAAAAGAAAAGGAAAGAAAGAAAAAAAAAAAAAAAAAAAAAGTCTATTCCGGTCCCTGCAAGGTAGGCTGAAAATTTGTCCTTTTGTTTTGTTTTGTTTTTTGTTTTTTTGTTTTTTTGTTTTGTTTTTTGTTTTTTTGTTTTTTTGTTTTTTTGGTCCTTGTTGTTTTATAACTAGTGTGTCTGGCTGGCATTTAATAGAAATATGGATAGGATGGATATAGATGTCCCATCGCGCTCTATTTTTAAGGTAGCCGCAAGTGGGTCCAAGATCCCTATATTCACGGGGAAAGCCTGTGAGTTTCAGGCCTGGGTAGAAGCTCTGAAGAAAAAGTCTAGAATTTACCAACTTACACAGACATAGTTGATGAATCTGGCTTATGACTATTCGGACGGGGTGGTATCGGAGTACATAGGATTATATTTAGATGATAATCCTGAAAGTAACTGGGGGGACCTTTTAGAACAACTGACGAACCAGTACAGTGATTATACTAGTGAGACTAATGCTGCTAGGGCCTTAATTAAGATTAAGCAAAGGGAAGGAGAAACTCTCTCGGAATTAGCAAGTAGAGTTTTAGGATTAGCTAAGGTTGCATACAAAGACGCTGTTCAACGGATGTGGTAACTATGCAGCATGTCGGCCGGTGCTGTGGAAGCTGAAAAACTGTCCTTGGGATTGACATTGTGCCAATAGAACGCCTCTGGTACCGAATATTGCTTTCTGGCTGCGATGGTCTTGATACTTCTATGACAGCGTTTGATAATCCCATTTCAGCCGGTACATCGGCGCATCGGAATCTCAAGTGTACACTCCAGCTATTTAAAAAAAAAATTAAGTTCTTAAACGTGAACACAGTGTCGTTATCAGCCAATATTTCAGCTGACAGGCCCCGTTGATAGAAAATGGATTCCAGCTGACGAATGAAACTAGCGGAGTCTTGTCGACGCAGCGGTTGCCATATTGCGAACCGATAAGGACCGCAATCAATGAGTGTTAGTAAATGACCGTCTCTGTAGTGGATAATGTCCATCGCCAATCTACTCCAAGTTAATTTTAAACCTAGTTTCCCCGTCTTCCATCGCACCGTTTCTGGATCAATTGACCAGCAAGCTTCGCAGGCTTTCTAGACACTAATGGATCAACATACCTGGCAAGGTATAAGGTCTTCTTCACACCTGGGTGGCCACACCCGCATGTTTCTCATATAGGGAATAGATGCTCGGACGGGTGACGATCTGTGGAACGTCTGGGACTTCCCTGTTTCCATCGATGTATGTCGTCCTCCCCCAGACCTGCAGACCCAGGACTGGATCTTTACAGACGAGAACATAATTAGGGAGATGCTGCCGTACGTGCGCTGCAGAAACCAGTTTTTAAATGATGAAAATGTCGATATATGCCAACGTGGCACTTTAATCACCTGATCTTGATTGCGTCGATGATAGCTCTTATGATGAGCGGCACCACATTTAACCCGAAACCCAATCATGTAAGGCAAAATCACTGACCCTTAAAAACCACAGTCTGAAAGAGCTATAACGCCTTATCGACATGAATTTGCAAATACGCCTTTCTTAGGTCCAAAAGCGATACAACGGTTCCTTGTCGTCGCCATTCACTAAGCTTCTTCTCGTACACGTCCACATTATCAGTGAATGCCTCCACAAATTCATTCAATTCGTGATAGTCGATCACCAGTCGGACCTTCTGCTTGGACTCTTGCACAATCGCCATCAAAGGAATCAAACTCTTGAGTGAGCCAAACCCCCTTTTGGTATACGGCAAAAGCCATCCATTTTATTGCCGCAATAAAAGTTCTTTCTCGTACGCATCCCGAGCATAGGAAGGCACTGTGTATTCTTGCACCTTATTTTTCAATTCACAGGGTGCGTGACCACTCGACCATTTCCATGAGGCGTTCCGTTGCTTATTATTGTTGTCGAACGTTACGCTAAAATCAGACTCGTCAATAGAAATAGCAGCATATAGCCCGATGCCCAAATTGATTTAGCCGTACCCACGGCACTTCAAGGTTCTCCCATCAACCGTTAATACTTCCACTTCCTTCTGCCTCCAAAGACAGTATACTGCTCTGCTCATCAGCGTCTGTGAGCACCCAGAGTCTACCAGAGCGGCGCATTTCTGTCCTTAGACAAATACCTCTACAGCAGTTACCGTTTCTGTAATTGTCTGGGAAGAAGACTGGCGCTGTCGTCCTTCCCTCAGGTGTTTCCCTGATATGTGCACTCCTATAATACATGCCCAATCTTGTCGCATTTAAAACACATCTTTTCACGGCGGGTCTTTCGCGCTCGAATATCCGTCCTCTCGTTCAGACAATCTCTGGCTACATGGTTAGGACCAAAGCACCCATAGCACATCACAACTCCTCTGTATGAGTTAGTGGGAAGAACTTCCTCGTCTGTGCGCATTTGTGGAGCAGACGCGTCGACCGATTCCCTGTGCTCCTTGTCATCAATCATGTTAGCCAGAGCCCGGGTTAGTACCTGCTCCACAGTCATAGTATCCAACCTAGACGACGCCCGGACTAGCTGTCTAGCATGTTGTGGCAGACCGGATACAAATACGCACGCCATCCAAAGTTCCGGCAGCGATCCTCCTACCAGCCGAGCCAGGCGATGTAACTCGGCCAAAAATTCATCCACTGTTTCATCCTGTCGAAGTCGTCGCGCTACGAATTTGTAAAACGCATTGAACGCATCTGTTGCGTATGCGTTCATAAGTTCAGCATCTGCCTTCTGTTGCTTACTCAGTTGCCGATAAACGGCGAGAGCACCGCCTCGCAGTCGTAGCACCAAGACACGCTCGACTTTGTCCACGGCACAAAGCTCGCAGACTAACTCAAAGTTTTTGATCGGCAGGTCAGCCGCGGCACCGCTGAATTCCGGAACCAGTCGGATGCCAAAGGCCTTCTCCGACATCATGGAAAAGAATGGAAAAAAACAATGGCTAAAATAGCTTGTGCAAAAACTGGTTGGAAGCACACACAAGAAAAGTAAGGTGTCTGCGGAAAGCACTCTGCATTGCTGACACCTGTTATTTTTGCAGGATACATCGATTGCGCACGTTTCATGACAACGGAAGCGCTGAGACATACGCAGAGTATTAGCGAAATAAATATTACAAGATCTAAATGCATAATCACTTTTATGATTGATCTGAAATATACGAGGATTTATTGAAGCAACTAGAACATAAGATAGAACAAGCAAGGAAAACAAATGAGAAGATAGGAAGGGGTTATCAAAATACTAAAAACATGGACTATCTATGTCTATTGATTGCTCTCGACCAATAGAATAAAATGCGAATTAACAAGACAGGGAGATATACAGGAAATATGTTTACCGCGGAAGAGAGAAACGATCAATAATACACATAATAAGAAAAACGTTAAATGTACTGTTTGGAACCGTGCTGGAATGTGATTTAAAAGTCATTAAGGGAAAATTGGAATAGTTATAACCAGAAGTGACTCAAGAACCAGAAGTAGCTCAAGTGACGAAAGATGCTATGTCGATATTGAACATAACTAGAGTTAATTTGGCTATCAATTGGCGGATAAATACTGTTCAAAATTTAGCATTGGAAGTTGGAGTGTAACATTGGAAATGTTAGAGGCTCGGTTGGGAAAGTTGGAAACGTTCGTCAAACAATATTTACAGTTGTTAACTCTAACTAATCGTTTGAGCCATGCTTCGCAATTCTTGAAGCATATGCGTTTCCAGTTTCTGAGCATAGTGACATCAGGGAAACTAAAGAAATTATTAACATCCAGACCGAATAAGATTGCCAGCTGATCCATCATGTATTTTGTAGCATTACTATGTGGGAAAGTGAAATAAAATTGACAAATAAAATAATAATAATGAGTAGTAAAAAAGTAATGTCCTGTGGAACATCGTGCTGGCATCGGAAGAAGCCAAGCAGCTGGCATAGATTATCCTCAATATCGATGACGCTCTAAACTGAAGACATGGGCACCCGGAAGACCAGGTTAATGCTACACGGGGTCCCATAAACATCACTGAGATCCATATGAGAACTTTCTTTTCATCCTTGTTGGGAATGTCTTCAGCAAAGCAACTTTGTTCTGCAGGTGACAGTGACCGGCAAAAGCTTTCTGGACATCTCGACACACTTAATCTGCAGAGGCCGGACAATCTTCGCGATAGTGGAGGGACAGAGACCCCACTGCTGCTCTTGCCCAAAACTACAGCAGTCGCAACAAGTTGAGCAGCAGCAACAGCTACAAAAACAAGAGGAGAAATCGCTGCCGCAAATAGACCTTTATATGCAGGTGGAGGAAATGCCTCTACTTAGGTCCTCTTCTCTGAAATGGGGGAGGGTGGAAGAAGAGCAAGAGGACAGAACAGCTAAGAAGAAAGAGAAGTCTGGGTAAACCTGTGCGGAGAAGGTCATGGAACGTGCCAAGAACTGAAGCCAATAAGGCAAAGCGCCTCCCTTCTTCTTCTAGGGCTCCGCTAACTCCCTCCTCCAATCATCCAATGGATTTCATAGATCGTCTGGTTCTCGCGAGAGACCTTTCCTCCCATGGGAAGGCCCTCTTGAAGCCATTGTTCAAATAAATCTCTCTTGACTTTCCGTCAACGGAGGACCCCAGGAACTTCTGTAAATTTCCTAGGTTATAAAGAAGCAGATTGAAGGTGTGGGACCTTATATCTGCTGCTAAAGACTTATTTCCCGAGCTCAGGATGGTCCAGGTAGCGTCAATTGAGCTCACAAAAATGTCGAAACAGGGAGAGGGAGAGTCTCTGTTTTACTCTACCTCACTTTATTGGTTGTAGCTACAGGCAAAGTAAGAAGCGGCGATTTAAACTTTGCTTCGGAAACGGTTGTACTGGGGTGTACTTCGTGTACATTTTCCCCTCATACTTTACTGGTTGTCAGTACTTGTGGAGAGAGGCAAGCTGATGGTCCGAAGAGGGGTCTTGTATCCAGCGCGACCTATAATTTGGTGGGGGGATGCTGCACCTGATGAGTCACAGACACGCATCGAGGCTGCTATTCTTACGCCGCGCGTTGACAGAGGAACCACTCTGTGTGCGGAGTTTTAAGGAAGCTTTCCCTAGCCTTACTTTCACAGGTCTTGCGTGTTATTTTTCTCTCTTGTGACCTTTCACGGCTTAGGGGGACATTGTATCGGGTATTAGTGAGGGGTCGCGTCTAATTTTTCGCTTACCTAGAAATTGATTCGGAACGCATTGCTCTCAATGCTATGAATTTCGGAGCAGATTTGCTAGAAATGCCCGATTATCACCGGTGTGATCGTGGCTTAGAAGGAACTACTTAACCCGCTTTATTCCATTGTCCGCTGTCGTTCTAGGAGTATGTCGGCGAGTTGACGACTCGTATCGATCCCGAATATCTTATATCCGTCAATCTCGTGTACATGTGTCACCCACGTAGTCTGGGTTGAAAGGGATGGTCTTTCTCACGCTGCTGGTTGTGGCAAAAATGGTCATGTGAGTGACACGAATGCAGGGTAACTTACAAAACGAACTCTATTCTCATCAGTATCTGATTGGATTCTTTGGGCATCAGATTTCAGCAAAAGGTGGGTACAGTCTGCGAGCCTGGTTAGCCTAAATTGGGCCAATCTTGATTTCCTTTTTTAGTCCCTTAAAGTTACTACGAGGTGAATTCGTGGTGGACCCCATCCCTGGTTAACCTAGTCTCCTTTTTATTCACCTAGTTATTATGCGTGACTTTCGTTCCCGGCTAGGTTTTGGTCTTTGTCAAGATTCCCAATCTCGCCAGATATTTTTATTCATTTTTATCTTGAGATCAGCTTTTTATATATCACCATTCCCAAATGTATTTTGGCTCTCCCCTGCGGGCAAGCTCCTTTATTCTGCTTATCTGCAAAATAGAGTGGTTGTTCTTATTTTTGTGGGTTGGACGTGCCATCCTAACACAGTTTTACTTTTGCTTTGAATTCTTTGATTTCTGTTATTTGATTATTTGGTTCAGTCCCTCCCTGTAAATTTGCATATATTTTTGTAAAAACAAAAAAAAAATTATATTATTATATGTTAAAATATTTTTATCATTATGTGCCCCCCCCCCCGACCTGAAAATATGGTATTGCTGTATATGTTAAGTTTGGATGGAGTAGGATTGGCTTTTGCAGTGATTGAGATAATTGGTGAAGAGAAAGCCTTGTGAGTCGAATTAGCTAGGTGTAGGATAAACAATAAAGAACAGCCACTTCGGCCTTGTGCCAAATATAAATGTATATTTGCTCAAGATGTGAACCACATGGTAATTATGTTCAAACTGGAAGGATGTTAGTTTTCCCGGTTCACTGACAAGTGACTGTCGTTTCTTTTCTTTCCAACACATATCTTTTGCACGTGTCTTCTGAAACTTCAACCTTTGAAGTAAATCAAGTTTTTGCTTGGTTATTCGAAATCAGGGCAAAGATGACTTCAGCGCGACCAATATAGTTGATACTGACTTGCCCTAATTGCTTGACCAAGAAAAAGAAAGCGGACATCACATAACTATGTTTAATCCTCCCAGTGATAAAATAAGTACATTTACTTGTTCCAACTATACGCAAGACTGACTTGAGTTCGATGCTCATACTGACTTACCCTAACTTCTGAACCAAGAAAAAGAAAACGAACATACCTAAAGACATTGAGAATTTTTTTTTTTTTACTACAGTCACCATAAAAAGAATAAACGTCCTTATGCTTTCTTGCTTACATACTGAAGACGCACCTTCACCTAAAATATACAAAACAACTACAGTTTGTTGTCACCTTCCACAACTGCAGTTTGTTGTCACCTTGATGAACGGGAGAAGATTATTATAGAACGTTTGGTTGGTGTTTATGTTTGATTTCAGTAGCCGGAAGCGACCTGGTCACAATCTATTCCGTGAGCAGGCTTCAGATCTGTGTACGAGTCCGTTTATAATTGGTATCCGCGACTATCGGCATTATTTGAAGCAGAGAGAGATTGTTGAAGGAAAAACCCAGCCAATAAAGGCCTGCCAGAGGAGTACCTCAGAGTGTGGCAAACGGCGGCAGTAAACTAACCAGTGAAGTCCAACCAAGCTGGACAAGAGACTCGCGATAGACGATTGAAATCGAATTTTGAAAGGGGACTCCCAACAAAATAGAGCAGCTGCGAAACGACAAAATGAGCAGTGTGCCATTAAGGGAGGTAAGAATGTCATTCTTTTCTATTTCCATTGCTTCCCTGTTCGATTGTGCGTCACTAAAAGTTCTCGGATATTGAGTATAGTATATTATATTTTGCCATTGACTTAATTCGATCTTAAATCATTTGATATTCAGGCTTCCAATGTCAAATAAAATTGGTAACTTGGAAGTTCTTGATTTTCCAATAAACGGACATTCTGATTTCATCTTTACTGTGCATAAAATCAATCCTTAACTCCACAAAAAGTACCAGAATTACAAACTTTCCTCAGACGAATGTTTTTAGCATATTTCAAAACGGAAATTTTGTTAACAGTTTATGATGATATTATGCACCAAAGTGGAGGCACAGGACTCTGACTCACTATTTGATAAATAATTTTTTATCGTCTAAATGCTTATGTTATTATTAAAAGGAAAGACCAAAGTATATTCTGATTATTTTTTTAATTTTTTAATCCTTCCTAGCACGCCCGAAGTTTTAGTTAAAGATCTTTTTTTTGAGTCAAGAAAACTGACATAAAATCCATCATGTCAGCCATTTTTGATAACTTTGTAAACAAAAGTGAAATTCTCCGTTTAAAAATCTTATAAAATTCAATTACACTTTTTAAAAAAGTTATTTTTAGGAAAATTTAAAGTTTATTGGAAACAAACATTTAAAGCTTAATTGGAAACAAAAATTACTTGATTTTTTAGCAGAAATTAGTTGGAAATATGAGAAGCATGCTTAACCGTGGTGATTGGTTTGGGAGGTATGGATTGACGTTTACGTCAATGTATCGACAACTAACTTCAGGGCAATTTATCGGACGGAAGGACAGAAGTGACAGTATTTTCGAATTTTAAGTGAACCAGCTTATTTAACTATAAAGCAATTCTTAAAAATTAAATACTTTCAAAAGTCGAATATTTTATTGATTTTTAGGTACTTTTTATAACGAAGATATATCCAAAACCTGCACTGTTTCCTTCCCTGAAATTAAATCCAATAAAGAAAAAAAAAACTAATAATTGGAGTATGATTTATATTCTTCAAAGTCTTTTGCATTTAATTAAAATAATCACAAAAATACACATAGTCGAGTTTTCATAAAATTAAGGGGCGGGTAATAGATGTAAAAAAAATATTTTTCCATGATTTTCTAAAAACAAACATTTCTAAAATAATTTCATTCATATTTGAATAAGTTCTGAAAGTTTCATTAAAATCCGACAATTATTGATTTTTGCAAGAATTTCCAAATTAATGCGTTTTTCAATTGAAAAAAGCGCCAAAAAAATAATAATAAAGGCTAAATATTACGTGAGTGCTAACGAAAAAAAAAAACAAACCAAAATTTCGAATGTGCTAGAAAGGATTAAACATTTTTTTTAAATAATTAAAAAATACTTTGGTCTTTCCTCTTAATAATGACAAACATTTTGACGATAAAACTTTGTTTTTATTAAATTCGGAGCCTTTTTTCATCATGCTATGCTGTTTTCTCGGCGAATTATTGAACATCAGTGGAAATTCTATTAATAAGATTTACTAAACACTCCTTAATTACGACACATGTATAAGAAATACAGTGAGGTTCAACACCGAAGAAAAGTAAAAAGTAAGCTGACATTTGTGTAACTGTCTCAAACATAACAAGTATGAACAAATATGATAACGATATTTACAAGATTTTTCTTGTAAATATCGTTATCATATTTGTTCATACATATCATATATTACCAGCTTTTTGCTGGTAATATGATTTAAATAGAATAAAAGACATTCTCGATACGAACACTGTCTAAAATGTAATAACAATGAAATAATTGAGAAACAACTGAAGAAAATGAAACTTGCAAAGAAAACAAATCCTATATAGAAGCTAAATGTAATTAAAAAAAAAATAAAACGTTCCTGAGGAAATTCATCATAACCTCTGAGCATGTTTCCACTTGAAAGAGATGAAACTCAACATTTCAATATTTCCTTTGAATTTTTTCTACTTAAATTATTCGTTTTCATTGTTTAGGCACACACTCTTCCTTCCATTCTTTTTGTCTTTCTTTCTACTTCGGCTTCTTTCTCTATCAACGCACTTGTTTTCTTTTAAGTGTCTTTCAACATCTGCCGTCCGCAGTTTTGTTTACTTATTTTCCATGATAGACATATCACGTGTCGGAACATTTGACCATACTCCTTTCATTCATCACAGTCTTCAATATCATCAGTGCAGCATATCAACTTTCTGTCACTAGACAGGAGCAATGGGAAGGAATCCAAATTCTGAATCAGCAAGAAATCTTCGAACCAACGTATCTGTCGCTCACCTCTACCACGTGTCACGACCAAGCCATCTAAGGTAAAATGGTCTTCTCGACGCGACTTGTAATAATTGTTGTTTTTGCTATGTAGAAATGTTTATTCATAATTTGATTTTACCAACACCCTCCCCACATCGCTACAGTTTTTCTGCCTGCTGACAGACTTCCCGATATTTTACTCCACTTCTTCCTTTCCCCACCAGTCTGGGGTAATTTCAGTTGCTGTTTAACGCAGGACACATTACTGTCACCGACTCAATTTCTCAAGAATTCCTATTCTTTGCTTCCAATTTTATGGTAAGACAAACTTATTTCACTAGAATCAATCATTTCCTAAAAATCTTTATTCCACATTTTTTTTGTTTGTTTTGGATTCTTTTAATTTTAAGTGCAAGTATTTTCTGCTTTACGAAATTACATAAAAAGGAAGAATCAGTTACCGCATAGTGTGAGTTTTATGATCAGATTTGTACACAAAAAATAGGAGTTCGCACAATACGTAGGTAATGTTTTTGAAAAGGTTAAATCCTACATTTTTGGTGACCGGTTGCAGTATACACAGATATTTTTTCTGAAGGTGATTAAAATTCATGCAAAAAATTTCAGGGGTCGCCCTATACATGAAGTCGGCTTATACAGGAGTACTGTGCTATTACTTTATATAGGTTAAATATTTTTAGCATTTTCAAAAAATATTTCCATATCTGCCTACTAAAAATGTATTAAAGGTCGAGTTCCGTCGTTTACAGTAAACAACGAAACTCGACTTTTAATAGAGAAGAATTGATATGGAAGATTTGAATGCTTGACTGTTTAGATTCACGCATTTTTTGTATTGTACAGTCCCTTATAAGTTTCTTGAAACGCATCCTAAAAATTCATACTTAAAAATAGAATAAAAGCAATTACGACTCTATCAATCGTAGCGAAGATCTTAGTCTATTTTCTGAGTGTTAAAAAAAATTTCCCATAGAAATGAATAATAATTGTCTCTTCGCCTTACATCATTTCACTTCCCAAAATATTTCATAGGGAGGAAGTAATTTCGAATAGCAGAAAAAACCTGTATAAATTTATTTTTTTATTGCTTTCTTTCACCAATTTTCTATGTTTCGATTATTTCTCACGGATTCAATATCCTCCATTTTTGTGGGGGGGGGCGATATCTTGCTTTATTTTCTCCATATTTCAAACCCTATCTCCTTATTGGTTGGGGTCGCTGCATTTATGTGGCCAATGTTCAAAGCTTTAGTCAAATTTGGAAAACATTCTCACGGTAAAGATAGATTTCCCCTTTAGGCAACTGGTACAGCACAATCTTCCTATTACACTTATAATCAGTACATTAATGTATTTACAAAATCTACAGTATTTCAATGGCTTATATTCATCTCCATCTCGACGTAGTGTAATGGTTAGAAAGATTTACTTTCTAGATCAGATACGACTGAGTAGTGAGTTCGATCTTTTTCGGCCTTGTGCCACATCTAAGCTGCGCTTAGAAAATCACTATATTCATCTCCATTTGTTTGTATTCGTCTATCAATCTTAATAGCTTTATTTGAATTTTTCTTTCATTCACATTCTGCAAGTGCACACTTCCACTGTCCTAATTTTTCCTTTTCTCGTAGAAATTAGTAAATATAATTTCTTCAATACATTTTAGCGAAAAATCAGCAAGATTATTTAAGGAATAGAAATCGACTATCCTTATTTGGAGCATCGGTGAAATACAATTTTCCCCTTTTCAACTTCCTCCATTTTTCCATTGTGCTCTACTTATTTAAGAATTTTAGTGATCTTGATATTTAATAAGCACCAAAAATAATTAGATTAGACAGATTTTTTCAATTTTCGGAAACTTTTACAGAAATTTAAAACCAAACTTAAGTAAGCATAAATTTTTATCGCCAAAATTTATTTCGTAAATATATTTTTACTCAAATTCAGTTCTTTTGAATTTGGGATGATACCGACGTTGGACAAAGATTAAATGAAACTATTGTTGTAAAACTTATAAAATCCAAGCGAATATTCCCTTTTTTTTTTTTTTTTTTTTTTAATATAATCAGAAATTAAATTGATTCAATTTTTCACCTACAAAAACTTACTTGGTGCAAAATTGTCAAACGGCAGAGAGGAAATCAACATATACAGTAAAAAGAAAAGAGTGGTGTAATGAGGAAATCGCTTTCTTGTTTATCCCGTGATGATCACTTGTTTTGATGACCTTCTTTATTAATAGTTGGAAAGAGAAAGTGGAACTGGCACTTGAAGCAGACTTTCTAGATGAAGAACAGAATGCAGTCGGCCATTGTGCTTGTCTTATTCTTAAGCCTGGAAACAGGTGAGTCACAATCCTTTTTCTGTTGCAATCCTCTCTCGGCCATTTTTTTAACTGTTCGTGGCTAAGTGCATCACTTAAAAAAAATCGCAGTCTTTCTTCTCATTCAGACTGTTTATTTTCACATACATTTTCATAGCGTACACACTCACAAATGATCAGCATGATACAGGTCAAACATTAGAATATCCGTGTTTTTTTTTCTATAGCAGAAATAATCCAGTTAACTGATGCTTGAATATTAAAGAACATTTTCTTTTACCCGAGAAGCAACAGACATTTTTAAATTGGAACGAATTCAATTGGCTTTGATCCTTGAAAAAAAAATGCGTAAATGCCAATTATTTTGTAAGATAGCCCTAACCATCAAGTAATCATTTTGCACCAGCAAGTACCGCGATTTTGGTATGCTTGTACTAGGAGTTTCATCATTTGACTTTCATGAGAGTTTTAAAATTCCTATCAAAAGATAAAATTAAATATTTGACCCCATCTCATGTTGGAGAAAATATTATATTAAGAATAGTAAGAACTGAATCACCATTTTTATTTTTTCATTATTTCTTTTTATTACTCAATTTTCAATTTATACTCGTTAACCTTGGAATGAGATTATATATATATATATATATATATATATATATATACATATAATCTTACTCAACATACCCATTGTATCCGGAATCAACAGTGCACTTCACAAATTAGTTGAAGTTATTACAAAAATGCTAACTCCGGTCTCAGGCACCATCAATCGAACACATTAAACACACTGGTCACTTAATCCAGAGAATACAAAACAAATATGGAAAACAAGGTTATGGCTATCTTAAATATCAAATCACTACACACAAACATACAAGTCACAAAATGCTTCAGTATATTGAGAAACCACCTCACAAAATCCAAAGATAGATACCAGATCTATCACAAAATGCAGGAGACGTGGGCTCTTACTCAAGTGGCCGTCTACTCAGGTGGCTCGCTACCTGGATAGAATGCTATTGAGAAGGGTCGATCTAGATTTGCTAGATTGTCCTACGCTCCACTGGTTAGGTTATTTGGGCCACAGACTTGTAGTGGGAGAGGCTTAATGATAGCATTAGGTCTTTCACCACCTAATATGCTCAATGAAGATAAGGTTAAAAAAATCTCACGGATAGTCTGTCTCAGACGGAAGCTCTGAGGTTTTCTAGAGATAGGCCTAGCTAGGCAGGATTTGGAGCGAGCGGCTAGTAGGACCAGGTAATTAGATATAGGTAAAACAAGTTTGGGTCCTGTCACTGGATCTAACCAACGCCTTTATCCACTTGTGTCCATCGATCTCGTATACGCGTGTGATGTGTCGCCCCAGTATTCTGGGGTGAAATGAATGGTGGTTTTGATGTTGCTAGCTGTGGCAAGAATGGTGTGGACGTCGCGGATGGTGAGAATTTTGCGATACGAACTTTATTCTCATCAGGATCTGGTTGGATTATTTCGGCATTGGCTCAGGATGAAGATCAGATCTGTTAGAAAGCGTTAATGTCGATTTTAGATTTCATCGAAAAGGTGGGTGAAAGTGGCGAACTTGGTTCGAGTGAACAGAGGCTGATGATTTTCTAAGTCCCCTTTAACGTAACGGAGCAGTTTACTGACGGATCCCTCCTCTGGTTAAAGCTAAATTCTCTTAATTTACCTAGTTCATGTAAGTTATTGTTGTTCCCGACATTCTTTTTTGTTATTGTCCATGTCGAGATTCCATCTTCTGCAGTTTGTATTTGTTCCCCTCTCTTTCTTTTATCTCAACTGGGTTAGGATATTTATTGTACATAACATACAATTACGGCACAAGGCCAAAATGGGGAGCGTTTGAGGTTGGTCATCACTATCTTATACCTAGCTAATCTGATTCACGACCCTTTCACGCATTACAGTTTCTACCTTCACCACAAGAACTCGTCCATCACCAATCAATCCTCCATCCACCATAATACCACATCCTCTCAAGAGGGTCCTAAAAAACGCGCCCCATACTCAACTGGGTTAGCCTTTGATTTTCCTATTCCACCATTCATTTATATCCTTTCCTCTCCTTTAGTGGGCGAGCTTCTTGATTCTACCTATTGGCAGAATACAGGGACCGCTCTTATTTTTGTGGGGTGGAGGGGTCATACTAACATTTTATTTTTAATTTGAATGTTTTGTCATATTTTAGTATCGCTCTTTGAGTTCATCACCTCCCCCAACATTTCATGTATTTAAATTTAAGATATAAGAAAATGGAAAAGATTAAAAAATAAAAGCACATTTTGGACATTATCGAATTTTATGCCATGGTTCCCTGTGAATATGTGTTTTATGTATGATTGAATGGCGATGAATGTGTTCGTGTGGTAAATGAGTAAATTGTAATGGATGAATGTGTCGTGAATCTGATTAGCTAGGTCTAGGATAGTTAATGTTCACCAGCCCCTTCCCAATTCCCCTTAGGCCTAGTGCCACATTTGTTGTAAAAACAGCAATAAATATACATTCTGTAATTACTTTTATCTCAAATTTGAATTATTCATTCAGACTTTACCTAATTTATATATTTTCGTTTATGCAACTAAAAATGCACCAAATAGGAGATGGCAATGCAGTTAAAGAAGGTATTTTTTTTCTTAATGTCAACTTCTAATAAACTAACTTTTAAAGCGACTCACTCACCAAAATTGATATTTCAATGATCATACATAAAACTGACTTGAGGAATTGGGTTGGGCCGAGAACTTTATAATATAGCCCATCTCGGAGACACTGTTTCGGTTTTACTGAATTCTGAATTGGAAGCAGTGTTCAATTACAATTTTTGCGAATGCGGTTCCAAACAGCTTAATTATTCATTTCACATAATATATAGATACTTACAACTTTGTACAAATACAAACTAACAAGACTGAAAGTAAAAATTGTACATTATATATATATATATATATATATATATATTTGTTACGAACCCTCATCTAAATTTATTATAAAAGCTATATCAATGCTTATATTTTAGAAGCGTTTGTGGTGCGACTTATTTCGTTGATTACCCAACTCATCACGCACAAGGTATAACTTATAATTTAAAAAAAAATACAGGGATTCATGGTAGGAACGCAGATTCACAGCTCAAATTTAAATAGGACAAAAACAATAATGGAGTTTAAATACAGAAAATATAGTGTAGGCAGTCGCACCACAAACACACACACACACATATATATATATATATATATGTATATACACACACACAGACAATATCACTAAGCGCTATACGAGGATGAGTGTTCTTTGTTCAATTGTTTTAATGTATTTCAAAGTACAAAGAAATTGTTTTAATGCTAAAAATCAACTTTCTACACGGAAAATAATCTAAAAAGTTTAAAATGTATTTAGATTTTTTTTTATTAATCAGTATCGAATACCTTATTTAGAAAGAAGATGAGTCTGTTCCTCGGGATAATTTCACAATTTTACGTCATCATTGAGATTGCTAAAAAAGAGCATAGCATGATGAAAAAGACGCCAAACTTGACGAAAAAAATTTTATCGTCTAAAATGTTCGTTATTATTAAGAGAAAAGATCAAAGTATTTTGGGGGGTATTTTTTACATTTTTTAATCGTTCCGAGCACGTCCGAAATTTTCGTTAAAATCTTGTTTTTTTTGAGTCAGCAAAATTGACATCCACTTTTTTCCATTTTATAAAAAAGATGAAAATCTCACTTTGAAATTCTTTTAAAAATCAATTATCATTTTTGCAAAACTTATTTTGAGAAAATCAGAAATTATAATGTTTATTTAAAATATTTTGAACCAAGGTTGACTTAGCTTCTACGCCGAAAAGATGTAATTTGAAAATAAAACAAAGCAGGTCATAACCTTTCGCGTCACTTGACAGGTGATGAATAACGTATTGACGGATTACGTGATCATAATTTGTTCTACGGAAGCCGAAAAGTGAAGTTATTTAGATTTAAGTGATTTACCTCGTTATTTTTAAGGAAAACTTTCAGCGCTCTAATTTTTTTTTTCTTTTTGTACTTAGCTTTCACCTTTACGTTTACGATGCTTTATAGAAAATATATTATAAAGAAATTAAAATAAGACTGTTAAGAGTGAGATTAAATTTCATAAGAAAGGTATCTAATTAATTTATAGGTACCTTTCTTATGAAATTTTATCAGAAGTGTACATAAAATACTATAATTTTATGTACATTTATTACATTTTACGGTGTTATTATTTCTGCGGGTCTTCTGATTAATCAAATCGATACAATTTACAACGCGCTAAAAAAAGATCTATCTCATAAGGACACTTAGGAAACCCTATGCGGCTTTTAACTAATTTTATAATATTTTAACAACTTAAATGTAAAAATCTATTATAATTAAAGAAATAACAAATAATTGTATTAAAAATTCATTTTTCATCGAAAAAAATTTTTGTTTCAGAAAATATTTTCCATATTCATAAAAGCAAATAAAAGCATTTGAAATTAAATAATATATTTGTTTTATTGAGTTTTGTATGTAACAATTCAGAGCTGATCTTCAGGTAGTGTGGATCCAATTAAAACAAAAAACCAAAAAAAAATGAATTGTATTCCTCAAAGACTTGTGCTTTTAACTATTGTAATCACTAAATCCGATGCGATCGAATTTCTAGCGTTTTCATAAAATTAATTATGAGAGTGGTAATAAATATAAAAAAATATATATTTCTGCCATGACTTTAATAAAAAAAAAAACAAAAAAACTTATAATAATTTTGATCATCTGTGAATAGTTTCTGAAAGTTTCTCCAAATTAATGTCATACAAAAAAACGTTCTGGTGATACAAAGAGAAACAAGGTTTTTGTAATAAAAATTTAGAAAGTTCTAAAAAGAAAGAAACATTTTAAGAAAATAATTAAAAAAACTTTGGTTTTTCCTCTTAATAATAACATGAACATTTAGACGATAAAATTTTGTTTTCAAGTTTGGCGTCTTTTTCATCATGTTATGCTATTTTTTTTAGCGATTTCGTGGAGTTACCTATGTAAAATTTAGGTTTTGTTTGCGATAGGCTTTGTTGATTCAGGTTTTGGTTATCAATTTATAAATTTGTAGAACAAGAAATTAGTATATTTATAGCGATTTTTGTTTATGTTCCAGAAAGTTGTTCTCGAATTGTCCCCGTGAAAAAATACAAAGTAAATGGGCAACATCTTTCTCGACCTCCGCCGTTTTCAACATTTTTGAAAAATGTTCAACGGCTTTTCTACCGACCAAGTCCCAGAAACAGAGGTACGTATAGCAGAATGGGTGGTGGAAAAGGTAAGGAAATAGCCACAACTTTCCATAAAGAGCATCGGCTTAGAATTTCTATTCCATTTATTATAAATAATTAAGTATGTATTTGCTTAAAAAAGAATTGGGTTGATAAACAGATTTTAAATTAAAATGGAAAATAAAACTATGTAAAGAACAAACAATTTAGTAAAAATGTAAAACTTATTTTTCATTAATGTGAAAAAAAATACCTTCTGTTATTTTCAGATCATTTTGTAAATTTGATATGTCTGTGGATCGAATATAACTATTGTTTCCGGATGCGGGATTCTTTCACTGAGCGTTTTCCTTTATGAAAACTGGGAAAAGATCTGATGGAAAATGGCTTCGTAAATAGAAAATAAATGCAATCGAAAAGTTTTGAACACATGCAAAGAAAAAAAAAACTGTTTCATCATCATCATCATATTATTATTATTTATTTATTTTATTATTATAAATTTGTTGAGAGTACATTATTAGTTGATTTTTATTAGTATTGACTGACTGATTTTTGACAGGTGGTAGCAGACTATATGTTCGGGACGGACGATTCCATTACAGGAACCAAATGATCTTTTTGTCTGGAGTAAACCAAGCATGGGTCCACTACAGTCAAGATTTTGGCAATAATAATTTTAAAAAATCAAAAGCAGAATTTTATGAAATTCTTAAAAAAGTTCACGCCGCTGGAGGGAATTCAATCCGTAAGTATTTGATTTATAACAATCTGCACACGTAAACTTAAGCGTATTTTTTCTGATTAATCATGAAGGGATATGAAGTTTGTAATTTGTACCTTAATAGTTATAAGGTTTGGTTTTCCCACATTAGTTAACGTGCTAATCTTGCAAAAGGAGTTCGATTCTCACCTAATAATACCCCCGACAAATATAGTAATGACTGAATTGTCTAAGTTATTTTACTTGTTTCTGTAATTGCAATTCTTGAGTTTGTTTTTGGGTAGCAATGGGTTCCATATCAAAATATATTGCTATTTAAATCATTCTTCGAGGGAAAACGATATTGCAAAAGCACTTGTTTAATTCCTTTAGTTCAAGCTTATATGGTGTATAAATCATTAATAACACCACTCATAGCCACCAAAATACCTAAACCTTAATTATGTTCTGCGACCGTTTAAACTTATTGCTTTCAAGATTTAATGATGTTCTATTTGTTGTAATTGTTTATAGGTTCTCGAAAAAAATGAGTGTGATTTTTATCATTTTTATGGTGGTGGTGGGGGAATTGGTGACCTAACAGTTATCTGCGTAAAAAAAATGGAATTAGCAGAGTTCAAATACCTATCGAGTGAGTTTGTCTTTACTTCATGTGCTTGGAAAAGCCATGCATCTCTATTCCTCAACGAGCTATGGGTAAAATTGCAGGCAAAATGGGCTCTGTGGCCTTGGTAGGCAACCAGTAAGTAAGAGAAGGACAACTTTGAATTAATAAACCACACTCGTCCCCTCATCTAACGGTATAATAGCAAAACTTAGATATAGCTTGCAATCCGACTTCAGACCCCAGTTCAAAATTAGTTGCCAATATCAGATGGTGTGCAAGTAGGCCAGATCGAATTTAGGATGATTTGCTGAGAAAGGCTTTTGCTAAATCAGTTCCCCAAACTTTAATTCTATTTAGATATATTCCGATATAGTGATATCCCTTCAGTGTTTGCAGTACTGTTCTACATAATTCTTTATAGTGTCTCTCAAAATTGAGGCTTAAATTTAACAAGCTTTTTTTTTCTAAGTTTAAAAGGCCAGTTGTTTGGCCACGGTTCATATTATTAACGGCAATTATGCTTGCCAGTTTTCGTAATCGGCGTGAATATCTTTCAATAAATTAAACAAAAAGGAGAAACTAACCATGTCATTTATTTACTAGGAATCTGGCTACACTGCAGAGGTGAAAGTACACCCTACATGACAAATGATGGAATGACTATCAGACTGGATGTTAGGAACACTTTCATTTATGACGTGCGCGAATATTTATGGATGGCGCGTCGACTTAACATTCTCGTCTTTTTAGTTTTGTGGAACGGAGCTTTACCTATTGGCAGTCAACACTGGAAATTACAGGGTCTTTTGAAAGATGGTGTGAAACTTCAGTCTTACATTACCCGGGCTCTGAAGCCTTTGGTTACAGCAATAAAAGACGAACCTTCTCTTGGAGGATGGGAAATCATCAATGAACCTGAAGGAGTCATTAAAACTTATGTGCCGAGCAAAAATCGCTGTGAAAATACACTCAAGTTGATTTTCTCAGGGGCTGGTTGGGCAGGATATGAATTCACAATGCGAGAGATCCAAAGGTAAGTGAGTTTTGTGATAACTTGACCGAATATATGACTTTTCTCTGCCATGAATTACAAGGTATTGATCAACATCTTACTTATTATAAAACGCAGATTGTATGTGTGTGTGTGTGTGTGTGTGTGTGTCTGTAACGTTTATATATTGGATCGAATTTCCTACATTTTTTAGCCGATTTCAACAAAACTTCACAGGACTACATAAAATTACCTTGTGGTGGTTCTAACGGCGCCGAAAATGGGAAAAACATAATTGTTTTTTAAGAAAATCAATTTGAAAACACGATTAAGACACATCGTGAGAATGAAAGGGGGACAACTCACCCACGAAAATGTAAACAAATGAGCATAGCATGATGAAAAAAAAGCCGAACTTGACGAAAACAAAATTTTATCGTCTAATGTTCATATTATTATTAAAGAGGAAAGATCAAAGTATTTTGGGGGTATTTTTTTTACATTTTTAATCGTTCTTAGCACGTCTGAAATTTTCGTTAAAAATATTGTTTTTTTTTTTTCAAAAAAAAGGACAGATAATCAATCATTTTCAATCATTTTTTTCGATTTG
The DNA here is from genome assembly GCA_903632075.3 of Acanthosepion pharaonis. Classification (NCBI taxonomy): domain Eukaryota; kingdom Metazoa; phylum Mollusca; class Cephalopoda; order Sepiida; family Sepiidae; genus Acanthosepion; species Acanthosepion pharaonis. Next base: position 142,741 of record CAHIKZ030002524.1, on the reverse strand, counting down.
ATAAAAAAGATTAAAATCTGACTTTGATATTCTTTTAAAAATCAATTATCATTTTTTCAAAACTGATTTTAATAAAAACAGAAATTATACTGTTTATTTAAAATATTTTGAACCAAGCTTAACTTAGCTTCTGCGCCGAAAAAATGTAATTTGAAAATAAAACAAAGCAGGTCATAACCTTTCACGTCGCTTGACGATTGACGAAAGGCACATTCATGACGTTTAGATAACTTACGGAAGGATAATTCTTTCTACGGATGGAAGGAAGTGAAATTATTTAAGTGAACAAATTATTTACCTCGTTACTTTTAAGGAAAAACTTTCAGCGCTCTAATTTTTTTTTTTTTTTTTTTTTGTACTTAGCTTTCATTTTACGTTTACGATGCTTTATGGAAAATATAAAGAAATTAAAAAATAAGACTGTTAATAGTGAGATTAAATTTCATAAGAAAAAGGTATCTAATTAATTTAGGTAACTTTCTTATGAAATTTTATCAGAAATGTACATAAAATACTATAATTTTATGTACATTTATTACATTTTACTGTGTTATTTGTATTTCCATTCATTTTATTATTAATTTTGATATTTCATTTATGGAAAAATGTCATAACTGAGATTAATATAAAAATAAGATCATATAAATTAAAGTTTAGCAGTAGTTAAATTTCATAAGATGATACTGTTACTTGTAGGTACCCTTCTCAGTTGAAATTGAAAACTCAAATTAACTTCTCCATACGTGTCTCGCAAAAGTAAAGGGCTTAAACAAATAATGGAACTAATTGTATTCTGAACTCCGTAAATAATGCAACTAAATTGTTTTGTAATCTGTTGGTCCAATTCAATTTTCAAAGCGCTAACAATGATTTTCAGACACGTTGAAAGGTTGATGTTGCCAAAAAAAAAAAATATTTTTAAAATGATTTAAAATTCTTCAAAAAATTAAAGAAATAAGCTTTTGTATTAAAATTCAATTTTCATTGAAAAATTTTTGTTTCAGAAAATATTGTCCAATTCATAAAAACAAATTAAAACAAATAAAAGCATTTTCATAAAATTATTTGTTTTATTGAAATTTGTTAATAAATTTTCATAAAAAAAAAAAAAAAAAAAAAAAAAATGATTTGCATTCTTCAAAAGCCTTGTGCTTTTAACTATTTAATCAAAAAAAATATAATAATTTTTTTCATTTTTCATAAAAATAGTTTATAAAATAAAAAAATTTTCTGCCATGACTTTAATAAAAAAAAAACATATTTATAATAATTTCATCTTGAATTTTCTAAAGTTTCATTAACATCTGACAATTTTTTAAATTAATTTTCCAAATTAAAAAAATACAAAAAAAAAAATTATCTATGTTATTTACTACCCCTTGTTGCGACAAAGAGAAACAAGTTTTTTTTTAAATCAAAATTTAGAATATTCTAAAAAGATGGAAAATTTTTTTTAAAATAATTAAAAAAAATTTAGTCTATCCTCTTCATAAAAAACATAAGCATTTTGTTTGACGATAAAATTTTGTTTTCATAAACTTTGGCGTCTTTTTTCATCAGACTATGCTCTATGTTTTAGCGATTCCATGGAGTGACTTAGGTTAAAAAAAAAGGTTGTTTGTGTGTGTGTGTGTTCCTTTATATATGGGATCGGATTTCTTACATTTTTCAGCCGATAAAACAAACATCCACTTTTTTTTTTTTTTCTGCAGGTAGTATTTCTTATTGCCTTGCATACTTTTTTTTTTTATTTATACATTCAGAATGCTTTAAAAAATTCCATTTACAAGACAATTGTTTATAATAAAATTCTAATTCTATTCAATCAGGGGACTCATCATAACGATTGAAAACAATTTTTTGTTTGAATTTGACCAATTCGAAAAAAAAAAAAAAAAAAAAAGACATGCGTGTCCGTCAACCTAAACAATAATCTAACGATCTCTACTGATTGTACGAATCGAAAAATCGGATAATTCTTTATCTTTAGGGAAAGATAATTCCACGTACTTTAGGACCGTTTTTACAATTCCCTTTGCAATTTGTTACAAGGCAGATCAATAAGGCATTGGTTCTATTTGAAATAAATTCAATATTTAAAAGAAAGTATTAAGAAATAATTTAAAAATGCCGACGTAAGAAATCTGATAGACAAAAAACAACAATATTTCGAAGATAATTATTAAGGAAAGAACACAGTACTTGTAAGAAATTAATAAACCCAAATAAAGTTAATATTTTTTATATTAGAAACAACGAGTGGAAAATATATTCAAATCAGAATTCTAATTATGAATCACCACAAGCAAAATATGCAATTTTTTTTACTGTATTCAATAAGTAAAAATCATAAATTGTAAAAGATTACAGAGAAAGGCTACCTACATTTTTCAACCGATTTCAACAAAACTTCACTTTTTTTTTTGGCAGGTAGTGTTTCTTATTGTCTTGCACATTTTTTTCTTTATTTTTACATTCAGAATGCTTTAAAAATTCCATTTACAAGACAATTGTTTATAATAAAATTCTATTCATCAATCGATAGACTCATAACGATTGAAAATAATGTTTTTGTTTGAGTTTGGGTTTGACCAATTCGTAAAAAAAAAAAGAAACTAATTAAGACATGCGTGTACCTTAAACAATAATCTTTGTCAATTTTATTTTTCAGTCTTTATGATGGTCGATACTTGATCTATCTGTTACTGTTACATCCCCGGGCAACGCCGGACTCTACTGCTAGTTATTTATATTGTAGAAGCAATTTCGGGAAGATGAAATAAAAAGACAGGAATGAAATCGACTTGTTTTAATAAATTTTATTTATCAAATGAACTTAGGAACATGAATAAATTTTGCCATTTTTAATGGCGCGCCACTAACTATCGTTGCAATATACTTTCCAATTTAGATTTATCAACTGGCAAGCAGATGCGATTCACAGCATTGATCCCAAATCTCTAGTCACTGTTGGGGCTTGGAGTGTCCGTTCTATGACCGACCAACTTGGATGGACAAATTATTACCATGACAACTGCCTTTATGAAGCAGGTAGACGAAGTTTGGTAAGATTTCCTTTTGAATGTGAAATTATTTGTAAAGCAGTTTTGAAACAAAGTCATTGGACTGTGATTTTTGTTGATCTAAAAAGTAAAAAGGCCAGAAACATTATAGCTTGGTATGGATCCAAATTCTTTAGTGTTCCTTTGAGAAAGGTCAGAAAAGTACGCAATAGTTTTAGATTCGTAGATTTTAAAAAATTTTTCCTTCTGAAAGCGAACCATAAAAAGTAAATATTTCTGTTGAAACAATTTAATTTCCATTTAAAAATTACAAACGGTTAAAAATAGTAAATACTTTGGATAACTTAGTGAGAGTCGAGGATATTACTTACATCTTGTAAGTATAGACTTACAACTCAAATTCTGTGATGGATTTTCATAGGACAGCGCAGAGAAGACAAAGTTGGTAAGGGAAATAGATTATAAATTTGATACTGGAGGTGATTTTTTGATGTTCTTACAAAATGATATTGGCTTTTATAGTGGCAATTATGGACATGGAGTGCTATTTATATATCTGACACATTTAAGTTATAAGGAATGAAGATGAGTAATAAAAATAACTTATCTCTAATAATCGATTTCGTGGTTTTATGTTTTGAGAAAAAGCTAAATAAAATAAATGATCATAAAATATAATGATCACTTGTTTAACGGCTTATAAACACTTTGTGGGTTATTTGAAGCCGAAACAATCTTTTTGTGTTATTACATTTTTTCTAGTTACAACTTGCATCAAGATAAATTGTAATAAACTTTTACTTTAAAATAAATTGTAAGGCTTTTCCAAGTATTTTGTTAAACTTGTTATATAGGCCAATTTCCTTACGAAGTGCAAAATCTTGCTTGGATTGTTATTTTCAAACCGTTCCTTTTAGTGTATTTTGTAAGTATTTGTCTTGTGGAGTTCACTACAGATTATCAATACAACCAGTTGTGTATGGTTCCTAACATTGTATGTACAACGCTAGTTCTTCATTTTTGAGCAGGTCATGGGTGGCAGGCGTGTCCTATACTGTCTAGATAGGATTACCTCCTCTTTATCTCTCTGTAGCCTGGGTAGCATTCCCAGGTTTTGCATGCTGTTGTGCAATTTATTGCCCTGTCAGTTATTCTATAACTGTTGACATTTGTCCTTCGTACATTTGCTGATGGTTGGATGCAACTCGGTGTATGGAAATTTCATATTTAAGGGCTTCGTGTTCAATGAAACTTTTGCTGTGTTATCGGCTTTTCATTTCCTTGGATACCAATATGGCTCTGTATGCAGCATAGGATACTATCTTTAATTTTTGGAAAGATTTTTCTTGTTTGTGAGAATATTTTATTTTGTAGTGATATATGGATTTATGTAGTGATATATGGATTTAGTTAGAAAAGATTATGGATTTATTAAGTTGGTTCTTTGAAACGGTTTCTAGTGCTAAATATTTAGCTAAGACTTCTGCACTGTAGATAGATTTATCAAGTAGTTGTTTCATAGATTTGATACTGTTTAATATGGTTACGCATCCTGCCTTGTCCATTTTTAAACACATCTATATACGTATGAATGGTTAGGGTATGTATTTTTAAAATTCCTCTTGGTAAGTTCCAGTAGCACTTTTGATGGTATTTTTGAGAGGACAGTCTCATGTATACATTGTGTGTTCAATTAGGCCGCAGTAGTAAATCGGTTTCGTAGGCAGAATGATTTAATAACTTTATCATTTTCTATTAAAGGGTCTTGTTTTTTTTTTAAGGCTTAGTCTATCATTTAATGGGTTATTGTTGGAATTTTCAGGGTCGGGCTGGGTGTTTAGGTACCGCCAGTGGTGACTTTGGGAACCTTATCACTGAGCCTTATTTCGTTATATATTTGTAAAAGATAGTTGAAAGATACATCAGGTAGCTACCTCAAAAAAAAAAAAAAAAAGAAGGTATCCCATCAGGGCCAATCGTTGTAATTTTCTGTTTCATCTTTCCCAGTTAGCACTTTGTAGTTTCCATCGTAATGTTATTTTTTTAATCATTTTTGTGACCTGAATTTTTCAATATGAGAGGAAAATGGTAGTTTCCGCAGATGTCAATGGGTACACTCCATTTTTAGTCGATAAATATGGTAGGATCACATAGATTTAACCTGATGTCCGAGTATTTGCCAGCTGCTGGATGAAGTTACGTTTGGGTTTTATTACTGTACTTTCCCTATCTGGAAATTACTAATTTTACCTTTTTGTGTTCGTCTTCTGTTGTATAGCAAAATAACAAAGAGTTTATTTTTCTTATAGTTTTATCACAATCAAGGCGATAATACCACTAAGATGCAATGGTTACTGAGAGTGAAAGAATAATGCTTTAGTGATGAGAAAGGACAATAAAAGAACAGAATTCAGGATGACACAAGATGGCGATTGGCACTGCATTTCAATCTTTGAAGATTGTAGGTGATAGGAAGCCGGAAGAGACTTCCACAGATGAGAAATACAAGAAAATAAATTATTTGAATAGAAATACAATTACATCTAGTTATTTTAACAGTAAAATGATGACTACTAGTTGTCAATAGTAGTAGGCTTAAATTCATGCAGTCGAAGGAGAAAGGTTCATTATAATAATTGTCATGAAATATTTATAGAAGGGAAGCCACATCACAGCAGTGGAAAAGTTACTAAAGTCGAGATTCCAGGTTGCTAATAAAACAATACCTAAAAATCACCATTTAAAAACCTTAAATGTTTAAAATCACAGGCCTTAAATGATCTCAGGAATTATTGCTCGTTTCTTAAAAATTGATCAGCTGACTTTGTAGTGGCTCTATCTATAATATGGGGCACTGTTTAAAAAGTGCAATGTGAGTTGTACTTATTCTCGGTTTTACCAAGTATCAAGTTTTATTAAAAGTCACCGACAATATTCAAACTTTTCATTGTGAAAATTAAAATTTCCCAGTCATATAAATAGTTTTTGGAGCTGTTATATATTATCTTATCAAGTTCTAGTTTAGTTATTTGGTGGTATGTATACGGAGCATATGGTTATGGTTTTATGTATGGTGGCCAATATTTCAATTGTCTGTAAGTTTGTATTTACAGGAATCTTACCGTAACGTATCTTATTTACTATTATGAACGTGACATCTGATATAACTATTTGTCATATGCCCTACACAACGAATAATTTATAACGCAATCATACGCCGACCAGGAGATATATACATTATCACGTCTATGGAGAGATATCTCTCCCAGGTCATGACAAATGGACAATTAGTAAACAAAATATTTTAAAGAACACTGTTCGATTGAGATAATCAAACAGTAGTCTTTTCCCAGGTTCGCTTCGGTATCAACACATATACCGATCCACAATTCAAGGATGAACGATGAGGCATAATAAATTTTGGTATAAGAATTTTAATATATATATATATATATATATATATATATATATATATATATATATACAAGATATTACAATAAAAGAAAAATGTAAGCATGAGTAAAGCATCCGACGACCAGAACCTCAAGACCTATGTTGGGATACCAAAATATGCCCAAATCCAAGTCGATTCGACTGAACCCGAACGGATTAAAAAAATAAGTATGAATAACAACGAATACTGAAATCAACGCATAACCAAAAGAGATGGGATAGAATTTATATATTACTATTTTGACATGTGGAAAGCTGTTTGTGAGAACATAAAATTTTTGGATGCATGTGTATCTAACACGGGTCCAAAATATATAGTTACTTATCTTTCTTACTCATTGTCCTTTCTTTTCTCTCTCTCACGTTTCCTCTTTTATTTCTTTCTTTTCTTTACACAAATTCAATTTCAAACACAATCCGGCTGCAACAGAGATATATACTCTCTTCTTCTCTCTTGTTTTCTCTTTTCTTTCTTCAAACACAGGCTGTATTGTCAGCGTGCAAATTTCCTTGCGTCTTCTGTGATAAATAACTCAATCTGGAGTTGACGAACAGAAATATATGTCCTTATATTTCTTATCCGTAGTTGCTTATGATGAATCGGACAAGTTCCATTATTACCAAAATGAGTCTCATCTTTCCGTTCATAAGTTATCAGCGCTTCAATTTCGAGTCTTGCTCTTTCAAAGACAAGACAGCAACTGACTTCCAAGTAATTTTCTAATTCCCACGTGTCCTGCATTTTGGCGCGAATTCCAGTTCTGCTGCTTCAGTCCCTCCTCTAGATTCTGTCTAGACGTCTGTTGCTACGGGTAACTGGGTCAGTCAACCTCTTGACCTGCTTTCCCAAAATGACTCGAGACTCCCACGTGACCTCTTCTGTTGTCAAGCGGAGATTAACCTTAATATATGCGTGTATGCGTGTTTGGGCTATCTGCATTCGTAACACTATTGCTGTAATGTTTTCATTTTTTTTACCCGAGGAATGCCTCTTACAAGCAGATAATTGTTGGAGAAAGATTAATAACTGGACGTACGTCATTAAAGTTGGCCTCCAAACTTGATATTTCATTGTATTATCTTATTTAGGTTTTGTTTTGGAGGAATTTGTTTGGAAGTTTTAATCGTTTGAGTGTTTTGATCCGCGACGTCCAATCCCCTTCTAGTCCTTAGTTTTTTGTGGTCAGATATTTAGCGATCTTTGCGCTTGTGTTCGTTTTCTTCGGGTTTACCAGATTATATTCTCGAGTCTACTTTGTTGGATTCGAGGCACCAATACTGTTCTCGTGGGCTCATCAAGAAATGTGACTGATTTTGTGTTGTGTATTGTTTTTTCATTGTTTTGGATGACTTGAGTTGTGGTTTATATTCGGAAGAATTGCATAGTACGTTGTTTTCCCTCTCTTGGTTTTTGTATTTAACTCTTTCAGTTCTGGTCTTATTTCTTTTAAAAGGTTCGACCAATCACCCGGTCCCAATTGTGACAATCTTTGGACTAATTCTATATTTTTTTATTTTGCATATTTGCTGTAAAGGATGTCGTCTGAGCATGTACTTTTCATTTGTAGCTTCGACCACCTTTCTTGCTTCCAGAAAAGGTATGTTTTCTTGTATATATTACAAGATAAGATTTTCCTTTTCACAGGTTCTTTCATGGACCATGTGGCATCTACTACAGTTTTCGTATCTGTATGAAGTTTGGCATTCATCCATTTTTAGTTTTTGTTACGATTTTAGCCATGTCGTTTGTCATTATAGAAGTATTTATATATTTTTTTTATTGTGTGTGTGATCCTTTTCATGTCTGTCACACTTAGCGATTTTAATTTCTCCTAGAACACTTGTGGGTATGTAATGATTTTTTGCGGGAATGTTTTGGTTTTAAGACGGGATGACTTTTGGCTACTTCAAACAAAATGTTTCCAAGTAAGGATCAAAGTGGAGTATCTGGTGTCTTGGATCAAGGGTGTCTTGCTCTTTTGTAGAGGTTCTGTTGGCATATTTTTCAGTGATGGCAAAATATAAAAAGAAAGAAAAAAATACAAATATTGAAAATATCGCTTAACAAAAAAATTTATAGGGGATACCCTTATACGTTTTACCGCCCACACACCCAAACACATATATAGACAAACGCAGTTCACGTGTCTTTGACTCTAGTATATTGAAAGAAATGTTTCAAATTGGATGGCAATATCAAAAGCCTATTCATATTAAAATAGTTAAACTTGACATTGATCTTGTATTTTTCAGGGTTATTTGGATTTTTTTGAAGTCCATTCATATGCCACATTTGGTTATTATAGAAATTTCTCTCCATTTAAGGTAAGCCCTTCTTATACTGTCAAACACATGTTAAATTGAACGAGATCGAAGAGGAAGAAGAAAAAATAATTCATATTTCTATTTTAATTTGGCTGAAAACTTATGCAAAGTATTATCTTAAAATTGATACGTTTGATATTCTGATCTTTAACAAATTGAAACTAAAAATGAATGCATCAGACATTAAAGAAAGCTAGAAGGTACAATGACTAAAACATAGTGGATTAGCCATGTTGAGATCATTTCGAATCGATGTTTAATTTCATATCATTAAAAAATATGATTTGGCATTTCTAGTTTATTTTTATTTTTTACAGAACGAGAAAAAAGCTTATGGGTTAAAAAAACCAATGATTATTGGGGAGTTTTCGCAGGCGGCCGGAGCTGGGATGAATATCACTAAACAGTTCGAATACATATACAACAACGGATACTCGGGAGCTTGGTCTTGGCAAGCCAACGCATTGGGTAAGAACTCCGACAGTCTGGAAACTCAACTGAAAGGACTGAGAACTTTGAAGGGCCGTTCGGATCATGGTTATATACAAGTCATTCTAGACTAGAACTATATCAGGAAGACAATATCAAAGAAGGGTTCATTTCGTTCTTACTTTCTGAAAGGCTGCCGTCTCTTTGAATGGGTCGTGTCGAAAGCAAAATTATAGCCTGTAAAAATACTTGATCACTGTGTTCTTTAATTCAATCTTCATTATTTCAATTAATTGTATTAACGCGCTCCACAAATTAACCTGAACTTGATTAAATATGCGCGTCTATGTTTGATTTATATTGTCATTGAAAACCTAGATTGTGAAAACTAACACAAATGAAGCATTAAAAAAATTCTACAGTTTTTTAGTTAAATTGTTTACGTCCAAGAGAACGCATGCTTGGATTGTATGAATATTGTTCAAAGGTTTGTGATCTAGCAATTTGATAATATACAGAGTTCTGAAAGTCAAGGGAAAACTGTTCGTCTTTTTTGATTTTTCTAATTACTTTTCATGTCGGCGTGTTTGTCCGTTAGGATAATGTAACGCAGGAGGAGAGCTCTACGTCATTGGACACTATGTATGTAGCACTTGTTAAATACATTTAAAAGTCCACTTTCCGAATTACATATATTATTTTTGGTTTCTTTATATTATAAGAAACTCAATATTGTTTTTATTCTTATATTCAAGGTTACATCGTATATGCGCCTTTTTTCAGAAATATTTGTTGTATATCAGCGCTTAGCTATAGCCATCAATATGGGGATGAAAAACACTTTGAAATATGATATTTTAAAGTTCTTCAGTTTTATAACCTTTTTCAGTATATTTAACAATTGATAGATACACTTAGTCCAGTGCTTGGCGTTATCGTAACGCACAAATGTTTAATGCCGCGTTTGACAGCATTTGAACCTACAAAAAAGTAGTTTTACACTTAATAATGGCTAGAAGTACAGCTGAAAGAGCTCGATTCCAACATGTTTGTTAATAGGAAGAGTTAACTAAAAGATAAAAAATTACTTGTCTTAATCAAAGCTGTATTTTTGAAGAATAACTATATAAATACACAGGATCTATTATCTTTCTCTTTGATCGTCATCATGCAAAAAATCCCTTCCCCTAAATTATTTGATGGTAATAAGTTATTTCTGAACTGTTTTAAAAGATAAAAATAGAAAAATTTAGCAAAGTGAAATTTAGACCATGTCAGAGGAGGGTGATGAAGACAAAGTTCATCAGTTTTTATTACTAAATGAAAATATTTTCAAGCTGATATAAAAGTAATTGGATCAAGCGGAAATTTCCATCAAAGACGAGTTAAATATGTTATATGCCATTTTCAATATTTCCGTGCGTGTGTCACAATTACACAAAAATCCACTGATATGGAATGAAAAATGTTAAACATTTTGTGCAATTCTTTCATCATAAGGGTACAGAGCCAGTGATGTCCCTGCTTATCATATTTTGCCCTTTTTGATGACTTTTTTTTTTCTGTCATTCTACGCAATAAGCCATTGTTAAAAAAAAATCAGAAGCATTATTGCTGTTCTCAACAATAAAGGTCAGAATATTTGAATCTTTCATAAGGAAATTTTCGAACTTCATGTCACTAATGAATATTCATTATACAGAGAAAGTTATCGCATTATTTAGCATTGTTTTTTATTCATTTTTTATTATTTATACGCTAAAATTTCATTTAAACTTCACAAATAGCCATTGTCCAGATTAAAAAAATCCGTCATCTGTGCTTGACTGCAAGTCTGATATTTTGTAATAAACTTTTTATGACTAAATCTGGTTTTGTCTAATATATTTGAAATTATTCAAATGTTTTACATTGGTCTTATCCAATGTCACATAAGAAACTTGAATGATTATCAGAAGCAGTAATTGATGAATATATTTAAAGTGAAGTATTATTTTCCGTAGCAACACAAATTATTATTTGCCCACTAGGTACGTAGTTAGATACGATATTAAAATGGAAATCTAGAGTAGACAGTGTTTTCACTATTGCGAAATAAAAAAGCTTTGGAAGCAGTTACATGGACTTTTAAACAATACTAACCGATGTTCATGGTCTTCTGGGAAGGAGATGCTTAGCTAGTTTAAATTAAAAAGAAAAATCACTAGTATAATAACTTCGTTCTTTTTTGGGGGCTGTATTCCCGACTAGGGTGTTTGTGCCTGACTAACTGAAACATCAGAGAAGACTTCTAAAATGTCTATTAATTGCAGGTTTAGACCCGAATTTTGATTATGGCGACTTTTTCTCCCGCTAATTCTGGGTGACAGAAGAGCGAAAGGAAATTCTGACAGCTTCCAATACTTTTAAAGCTAAACAAGAGTTGCTTGGTGGTATCTTCGAAGAATGAGAATGAAACAAATTTTTTAAGGATAAACAGTTTCTACCTCAGGAAGAAATTTTTAATTCATTTTCCAGCAATTCCGAAAAGGCAAAAATCAAACAATAGAGAATCAAATGAAAAATGGGCAAATGAAAGAAATGCCATACGAGAAAAAAAACAAACTGTGTGAATAAGAACATTAGTCAAAATAATAACTAATGTAAGTCAGGACTTTTAATGAGTTGAAAAGAAAAATCGTGTCACGTGAATAAAAATAAAAGTTTAAAAAAAATATGAAAATCAGGCATTTTAAAATGATCAATACGCCAGAGAAAATGTCGGGTTTTGTCAAGAACACTTTTGATTGAGAAGCAATTGAAATATGTGGATAACGCTAAGAAATAAAAATCAGGACATGTAAATACACAATTTGAAAAAAAAATTAGGTTTAAAAATTAAAAATAAAGGTGTCAACACCTCATGAAAACACACACTTCCGTGTTAAAATGCTTTTCTGCAATATTTGAAACTGTAACTAATATTTCAAATCAGATTAATTAAACTTTAAATCCGCTAAACTTCCTCAAAGTTTCAGGAAAGTATATTTTATTTTTGAAAGATAAAAAGAAAAATACATTTAAAAGTCCACTTTCCGAATTACATATATTATTTTTGGTTTCTTTATATTATAAGAAACTCAATATTGTTTTTATTCTTATATTCAAGGTTACATCGTATATGCGCCTTTTTTCAGAAATATTTGTTGTATATCAGCGCTTAGCTATAGCCATCAATATGGGGATGAAAAACACTTTGAAATATATTTTAAAGTTCTTCAGTTTTATAACCTTTTTCAGTATATTTAACAATTGATAGATACACTTAGTCCAGTGCTTGGCGTTATCGTAACGCACAAATGTTTAATGCCGCGTTTGACAGCATTTGAACCAACAAAAAAGTAGTTTTACACTTAATAATGGCTAGAAGTACAGCTGAAAGAGCTCGATTCCAACATGTTTGTTAATAGGAAGAGTTAACTAAAAGATAAAAAAATTATTTGTCCATGGTCTTAATCAAGGCTGTATTTTTGAAGGGTATCTACATCCATACACAGGATCTATTATCTTTCTCTTTGATCGTCATCATGCAAAAAATCCCTTCCCCTAAATTATTTGATGGTAATAAGTTATTTCTGAACTGTTTTAAAAGATAAAAATAGAAAAATTTAGCAAAGTGAAATTTAGACCATGTCAGAGAAGGGTGATGAAGACAAAGTTCATCAGTTTTTTGTAAGCGATCTGGGAATGCAAAGGAAATATTTGTCGTAGATTACTTCCACAACGCAGAGAATAAATCATTAAGTTCAGATTCGAACATCGGGGTAGAAAGAAATGCCGAAAACTCGATTCGCAGGTACTATATCACAAATCACAATGCACGCAACCAGTCAGAAAAATAACTCACTCTCCGACAAACGCGGTAGCGAAAATGCCCGAATTTTGATATTTATTGTGATTTTATACACAATTGTGGCACGAGGCCTAAAAGTGGGTAGGTTAAGGCTGGTCATCACTATCTTATACCTAGCTAATCCGATTCACGAACCATTCACTCATTACAATTTGCCCATTCGTCCGTTAACAATCAATCCTCCATACACCATAATACCACATCCTCTCAAGGGGGACCTACAAAATGCGCCCCATGCCATAAAAATTTAATGATAATAAATTATTATATTTAAAAATCTATGATGAAAAATGAGAGGGGAGGGAATGAACCCCAAAACAAACTAAACATGAACACAAAGTGGACTAAACATAAGTGATGTTAGTAGGGCACGTTCAACCCACAAACAGAGAGGCCGCTGTATTCTGCCCATTGGACAAAATCAAGAAGCTCTCTCGCTAAGGGAGTGGTAAAGGATAAAAAAATAAACGGGTATGGAAAATATAAAAGCTGACCCAGTCGAGGTGAAAAAAGAGGCCAAACTGGGGATGTTGGGAATCTCGACTTGGATCATAACCAAAGATGCAGCAGAAACAGTCCAGAAACAAAACTTACTCACATTAACTAGGTACACAAAAGTTTGTGTAACTAACCAAGTGCAGGGCTCCATAGGAAACCACCCCGATAGGTTGACCTAAAAGAGAAAATCAAGGCTAGCCCCGTTCAAACGAACCAAGCTCGCCCCAGTCACCCACCTTTCACTGAAGACTGTCGAATGCAGGCGTTTTCTATCAGTTCTAATCTTCATCTTGATCAGATCCTGATGAGAAAGACGGCTGCCTCCAACACTTCCTCCATTCGCGTCGTCCAAATCACCATTCGGGCCGTGGCCAGCAGCGCCAGAAACACCATTCGTTTCGCCCCAGAATACGAGGGCGACACATTATCACACGCGTATGTGCGATCCATGAGCACGAGCTTTTCGGAAGCGAGACGAGCCGTCAATTCGCCGACATGGTACCATAATAGGCGGACCCGGGGACAATGGTAGAAGGCGTGCGAAACCGTTTCCTCTAAACCAAGGTGACATCATTCACAGTCTGGCAAATCCGCCAATCCCCATAGGAAGACCTTGTCATTGAGAGGCTGCCGATTCTGAGCCAATCACAAGGTAAGCGAAAACTCAGGGTTACTGAGGTAATCCGCCACTGGCGCCCAAAACCAGAAAGAGCGAAACTCCTCCTCCGACAAGTCGAGCCGCTCACGCTCACGATCCTTCACGACCCCATCCACAAAATAACGATAGAAGACCTTCCTAGGCTGTGAAAGGTCACTGGACCGAGGAATGATAACAAAGCGTCGCGAAGTTTTGATCCCGGTTTTACGACGGCGTTCAATCCGCGAGATGGAGGGGACTGATATTAAGGTAAGAGAACTCGTCCTAACAATCCCCGCAATAATCGAATCTCCTGTCAATGCGCGGCGTAGGAAAGCCAACCTCGAGGCGAGTTTGTGGCTCACTAAGTGTGGCATTCCCCATGACACGGACGTCGTACACAGACTCGTCTGTCGACCTGATGCTTGCGCCCCCTCCATAAAGCGGAGGATAGCGAGCGCTCGAGCGGCTTCCTATGATCTTTACATAGCGGAAGTACGAACAATCGATAAAGGACAATCGGTAAAACGTATGTAGCACACGCCTTCGCCCTGCCCTTCACGGACAACCCCGTCGACGCCAACTCTGACCGGCTGCGTCGACCTTTGCTCGTACTTCAGACCAATTTTTCTCCAGCTGGAGGTCGGGTCCAAACCACACTCCAAGAATGCGGACAGAACCGTCCGTCCAACCGAAGTGGTCCGGAAGATCGACCCCTTTCGGGCATCTAACCGCAAGCCGGACGACTTGTCGCGGTTTATCTTGGCCCCTGTCACCTTTTCGTACCGATCAAGCGCCTTCAGTACCACCTCAATGTCGCTGCGGGACGACACGAAAGCAGATACGTCATCGGCGTACGCGGAAACCCTGGCTCGAGCCCCTCCAGGAACGGCGATTCCACGTAGGGCCGGACTGCACGCCCTGTCCCTCAGCCGGCGAAGGAGAGGCTCCAACGCCAAAGCATAAAGTAGGGGCGACAGTGGACAACCCTGACGAACCGACCTAGACAGCGCAAAAGCGCCCGACAGCTTCCCGTTCACCTGTACCACAGCACTGGGGGAGCGATACAGGAGGCTAATCCAGCGGCAGAAGTCGGGTTCGAATCCGGCGGCCTGCAGGACAGCAGCAAGGTAGCGATGGTCAACCCTATCAAATGCCTTGGACTGATCTAAATTGATCAGCGCGGCCTCATCGTCGTCTTTTACACCCTCTATGATCGTGCGGATCAGAGGCAGGTTGCTTTGAATTGTTCGGCCCCTCACTGCTCAGGACCTAACGAAGACTCGGTAACTGACTGCAAACGCTCCTGCAGGATCTTGGCCAAAATCATTAACTCTGTGTTTAGCTTAGTTATGGGCCTATAATCATCTAAGTGCCTCCCAACACCCTTGCCCTTTTTCAACAGCGTGATCACATCCCTGGTGAGCCGGTTGGGGATGGACCCCTGCCGGAACCACTTATTGAACACCACTGTCAAAATCGGGATAAAAATGTGCGACAGCCTCAAGTACAATTCATAGGGCAAACCATCCAAACATGCCGACCTTCTTCAATGCCGCGTATATTTCTAAAAGGCCGTGATCTCCCCCTCGCAGCTAGCTGCTTCATTCGGTGAAAGCCGAGGAAAGTCAGCCAAATAGCTACGAAACTCCTCATCACGGAGACCAGGCCCCTTGGTAAACCGACTCTCGAAATTCCGCCGGAACGCCTCGCACATGTCGTCAGTGGCCCGAAGAGTATGCCCCTCCGGTGAATTGACCTCACGAATCGCTTCAGAACTCTACGGATCTCTTCCTTGCGCAAATCTGCGCCCATGTTCACCCTTCGGAAGACATCTTGCTTAACCTATGTCTAATTACCTGGCCCATCTGGCGCTCTAATCAAACGCTCCAGGGCCTCCCTAGCTAAGGCTATCTCTAGGGGATCCCCCAGCCACCACCCGGAAAAACTAGCTTAAGCGTCTTCACCCTTTTCAGTCTATCTAGGCAGAGCCGTTTGCTGAAATCAGTGGTGAAGGACTATCCTTAAGTCTCCCCCCACCTATTCCCGATAACCTCCCCCACTAACTTCCGCTGCACTACGCTAGTTAGCTGCTCCCGAAAGTCCCGCCTGTCAGATTGAATTTCCAGTAGCCAGCCATTCTAGGCCTACGATTTAACGCCACCCGGGCACAAACGAGTTTGTGATCCGAATAGCCTACCCGGTGGAACGTGGGACAATCTAACAAGTCTACGTCGGCTCTTCCAACTAACATTCTATCCAGGTAGCAAACAACCCAATTAAGAGCCCACGTTCACATTTTCCCCCGGGGTGATCGATTCGGTATCTATCGACGAGAGCAAACTCTTCGATCAGATCAACCAGACTACAATCGCCCCTACTACCACTAGCTCTCCGTCCCCTATCTAAATTGGGATCCAGGTTGACATTCCAGTCCCCCATTAGAACGAAGCGGGTTGAATCCACCAGGAAGGGCTCCAACTGGTGAAAAAACGAGACCCGCTCCTCATGGTCGTTGGGCGCATAAACCGCAACGATCCGGAACGAACCACTTTTCACGACAATATCGGCTACTATCAAACGGCCCTCGGCATCGGTATGCATAAGGTCCACTTTTGCATCAAGAGTACGCCTTACCAGCAAAGAAACTCCTCTGGCACGCCGGTCCCCACATATGCTGAATAAACGACAAAGTCTCTAGACAGCACACACGCATTGACGCTGCAAGCAAAGTGGATCTCTTCGATCGCGCCGAAAGACAAGAGATCCCGGAGCAGGCGAGCTGTTTTACCCCGATCCCTCAAGCCCTTCGCGTTCAAACTGGCTATCTTAATAAACATCTTCTAGGCCTGAAAGAAAAGTTAGAAAAGAAAAAGTCCTAGACATATACGGGCCGAAAATCTGCAGCGGATAGGACCCCGACGGATTGTCCCAGTACTTACATCGGACGTAATTCGTCCTTCTGTGACAATACCGCCGACGTCTGTGGGAAAAGTTAATTTTATTACCATACATAGAGAAGGGTGGAGAAGAACTGGGGTCCTTCCTGCACAATACTGAGATAACTTTTTCAGATTCCGGTGACTCTATCTGTACAATCCGGAGCTTCGGGAATGCGTTTTTGGCTTCTGCCAAATAGTGCCATACTTTGAGTTTTCCTCCGGTGTTCCTGATCAGTGTAATTACGCCAGGGGCGCCAGGAAAGTTCCGTGGATCCTCTATTGACTTCCCATCAACAGAGGTACACTTAAAAAGAGGCCTCAAGAGGGTTTTCATTTGGGAAGAAAGGTCCCTCTTAAGGAACTCACAGTCCACCATGCAGATCTTGTCACCTTTGGGCAGTTGCCTCTTTTTTTTTCTTGAGGATTGGTTGGGGGAGGGAGACAGGAAAGACGGAACCCTAATAGGGGAAGAGTGGTGGCCCCTTGTCTTACCTTGCTGGAGATCCTTTTCAGCTCTAGCTGGTGAAGCAGGCGCGGATTGTATTTTCCCCGTTCTACTCCGGTCCGCTCTCCTTTCTTTCTTTGTGTTGGTAATAAAGTCCTCTTCGTCCTCGCTCCTTCCTCTCTTTAATGATGAAGATCGAGGCGGAGGCATTTCCTCCACCTCCATATAGAGGTCCAGTTGAGGCAACTTCTCCACCACCTGTTCAGGATGTACCTCTTTTCCGGCCTGATGTTGTTGCTGCACCTGCTGCTGCTTTCCTGCTGCACCGGATGCCGTTGCTGCTCACGCTGCTTCTGGTGTTGCTGATCCTGCATTTCTTTCGCTGCTGCTTCTCATTTTGCTTAACTCTTTTGGGACATCCGGCTTCTCATGCTGTTTGGCAGCACCCTTGTCTGGGACATCAGGCTTCTGCTGCTGTTTGGCAGCATCCTTATCTGGGATGTCCTGTTGGGGCTGTGTTTTTGACCTTTTTGTCTCCTCCTCACCACTTCATCCATTCGCTACCGACAGGGGTCTTTGTTATTCTCCCTGGACTGCCTGGTGGGTAGAGGTGGAGCTTCGTCTGTGGTACTGGTTTCTTGGTTGGACACAACTTGGCCAGGTGTCCGGTCATTCCACAAGCCCAACAGGAGGGGCGACGACTTTCGACAACAACAAAATGCTTCCTCGGCCACAGGAAATGATATTGGGTATCTCATTGAACTTTGGCCGGGTCAATATCACCATGAACTCAACATCACTGGTGGTTATCCGACTTACTTTTTACGGAAGATACCCCATCCATAAGCCCGTAATCCGAAAAGAAGACCCTCAAATGATCTTCCGTGATGGTAATCCGTGTTTTTCGGGCGCCCATGTTTGCAGCCTCATTGTTTTGGTGGTGAGGGTGCATCCAGCCAGAGCTTTAGCTGCCTCTTCAGTTGCCAGCAAGATGTCTCAGATGGCGTTAGATCTTCGGGTCAAAACTTTGGCCCCAATATTTAAAGCCTTTAGGGATTTTTCCATTGCCTCCCTGCTGAAAGCCATGAATTTCCTGGTCTTGATGTCAACCGTCAACAGGGAGATTGTACTAGTTGCCACTGTCTCCATGACAGAAGGCATTGGTAACAGTTTATTTTTTGAGATGAACTGGTATTCATCTCGGAGTCGTTTGTAATATTCTGGTCCATTTTTGGACCTTTCCGGCACCCGAGCTGATGGTGCAGTAGACGTGCTTGCCAATGGCTCTTTTTCCTGGGTCACCTCCGCCATGGGAGGGTATTCCTCAAAAAACAGGAAACAAACAAACAAGCAGTTAAAATATACAAAAAACAAAGCACAAAACAAACAAATGTCAAGCTATTCTGACAGGTAGTTAGTCATGCGGAATACGTGCCCTTTTTGTTGGTAAGTAATTTTCTTTTTCGCCACATTTTCCGTCGTAGGATACACGCGACGCGCTGTCCCTTGATTTGACGAGGTAAGTCGCCGTTTTTTTTCGCTATATTTTTATTACTAAAACAATGGAAATATTCTCAAGTTGATACAAAAGTAATTGGATCAAGCAGAAATTTCCATCAAAGACGAGTTAAATATGTTATATGCCATTTTCAATATTTCTGTGCGTGTGTCACAATTACACACAAATCCACCGATAAGGAATGAAAAATGTTAAACATTTTTCTGCAATTCTTTCATCATACGGAGTCAGTGAATGTCCCTGAGTATTGTATTTTGCCATTTTTGATGATTTTTTCAATTTCAGTAGTGGTTATATTCAATGCCTCGAAACATCATCGCCGATCAGGCCCCGAACTGCTTCCAGTCACGATGAATAAATGTTCCCTCAGGAAGGAACCGTGTCTTGGGAGGCTATTTGGACCTTAAACTCACCTCAAACATCAAATGAAACTCTTACATACAATCCATCACTAAAGATGCAGAATAGATGCTCCAGTAAGTACCTGATTCCTCGTGCTATTCTCTACCTTTACAAGATCCAGATCAGACCTAAAAATGGAGTACAGCTATCATATTTGGGCAGGAGCTGCCAAGTCTTCACTTTCCAGTCTGGATAGAATCCAAAAGCATCTCTGCGTCATTATGGGTGACACATTATTTTTTACCCTGAAACTACTCTCTCTCTTTCTCAGAAGTGATGTGGCAAACCTCTCACTGCTCTACTGTTATTTCCATGGAAAGTGCTAGGACGAACTTCATTCCTTGGTTCCACCAGTTCTAATCCATCATGGTTAGAACCCGCCGTGCCACTTACATTTAGCAACCCGCCCTCTGTATTCCACTCGAACAGCTTCTTCCAGCGTATCACTGCTCCCGGATCATTAAAATCTTAACTTGTTCAAGTCTAAGGTTAACTGTTATTTTCCCCACATATCCGCATAAACTGTGTCTCTTACTCTGTAACCCTCTAACTCAAGTGACCCCAGACCTTGTCTAGCGTGAAACTCATTGTAAAAAAATCTTCTCTCAAACCTCTTTCTAACGTGATTTTTTGTTGTCTGTAACAGTTACCTTTTACCTCCTGTCACCCTGTCCAACCCAATATGAGATCTGATCTATTTCTCGTCTCGTTATGGAAAACTTCCCATTTTATTTTGGGTGTCTACTCCCCACGCAATATGAGTAGCCAAACTCATCCATTTTCACATTATATATATAAAACTTGTATAAGGCGCATATAAAAATTAGATGAGTTGTCAATGAGAAATGAGAACGAGAAATTGTCATAAATTATATTTATACTCTAGTGTCAGGTTAGTGATGAAAGATATATGGTGATAGTGAGATTTCTTCCTTTCCCTGGAAAGGAAATAAAACAGATCCTGCTGACTTTAAAATTGACTGTATCCACTTGGTCAAATTGAATATTGTTGCTACAAAAGTATGGAAGGGAAGAAGTGAAAAATTATTATATTTATTCAACTGTGAGGTAAATATTGGTTGCGAAAATGGTTCCTCACAGAAAATGCTTCATGGTATATGTGTTACTTGGTGACAAGTCCTTACCTAGTTACATGATTAAATGATTTACTTTAAATTAAACTATGTTGTCAAATGTCACTTAATCTTACCTGGCATGATCCGTTTTGGTATTGGCACGTTACTGACTATATTAAAATGTGTGTGTGTGTGTGTGTGTGTGTGTGTGTGTGTGTGTGTGTGTGTGTGTGTGTGTGTGTGTGATGCCTATGTGTGTATGTGGATATACGTTAGGTCACACTAGTCAGGATAGCAATTCTTAGCATTTTTGCAAAACTCATCTGTAGGACTTACAGGGGGGTATAATTAGACAATAGTTCATATAAAAATTGTTTGTTAAAAAAGTAAAATATTTTTATGAAACAACAAAACGTCCAAATAAAGTTCTATAAAACTTTATGACCAAACTCATTTACCTTAACAGTATATCATCCTTTTTTGCTAGCCAACTCTCTTGCTTATCTAAGCACTATTTCAACAACAGAATATCCGGCTGTTGAAAATTTTATATAGGGAGTACTAAGAATTCTTTTAAAACTACGTGTTACCAACGTATCCTATCTTTCACCAATAGCATTTATAAAAATAGAACATTAATAAAACTACAGTTAAATGGAAAGTTTTTAAAAAGCTAGAACTTGTAAATCCTTAAATGAACTTTGCTTCTTATAAATAAATTTGAAATTATTAGATTTGCTGATAAAAATTCTCTATTAAATCATAGAAGTGGATTAACTGTAAATTGTAGACATAGCTTACCTTTCACCTTAAAATATGGATGAACTTTAAATTTGTTAATACTATTTCATATGGTCATAATTAGTAAGTAAACTGCAGTGCAACTTCCATGAATGATTATTTTATTTTGTTTATTTGAATTTAATATAGCTATGTATTGCTGTTTAGTCGGCATTATCAAAATCTTGCATGAATAATACACATTTTTTTTTATTTTTAAACACCTAAGTAGCATTTACTGGTTTCTTAAAGAAGCCTTTTTATTATCAACTATAAAATATGTTACAATTAACCATACGTTTAATTATCTTCCTGTCCCTTCTCTTAGCTTCTTTTAAAATTGAGCAAGTTACATTTGTTTCATAATTATGAAACATGGTCACCATCCGCTTCTAGTTTGTAATAAGTTCTTGTCTGCCACTGTTGATCTTGTCTAGGATTATATTTCGAACCACATTTTATTATGATCAAAATCCCCCAATTTTTAGGTTATTTGAATTTAGCGTACGTCTGACTAATTGGTTAATCAGGATAAGCCTACATGCCTCATTTTAATTTGTTGTTGTCTGCTTCTGAAATTTAAAAATAATGTTTTACTCACCAGTTATTTACCATCGCCTGAGGAAGAACAACTGTAGTGCGGAAACATAAAAGCTATTGTGTAGCGATTTTTAATGTTTTTCTTTTAATCTTATATAACGGTTTCTGCAGTTTTTCTGACACACCTGGCATGTTGATCGCAATTTTTTTAAAGGTCTGTCAATGTTTCTTTTTTCGAGGCTAACCAGGCATGTATTATATATATATATATATATATATATATATATATATATATATATATATATATATATCAAATGCAATTAAGAAAGGGAAATCATTGATCCAGCAATTTACATGTGACTAATTTATATATATTAGTCACATGTAAATTGATGGATTGCTGAATCAATGATTTCCCCTTTCTTAGCTGCATGTTTGACATTTTGGCCAACTCATTGCACTTTCTTGGATATTTCTTTGTTGAAAATATTTTTATGGATTAGGATATGGTTGAAATGCTCATGGATTAAGTTAAGGAAAATTTTACCGACGTTGGTTTTGACATTTAGGTTAAATGGTAGGTTAAACCAATTTTTGTTGCGTTTTCTAAGCTTATGCCTGTTGTCGTTTGTCTTGTTTTCATCTATTCTAGTTTAATATGTTTGCTTTTTTCTAACGCATCTACATATTTCGTCCTTTATTATTAAAAATATCTTTATTGCTAGAGTTAGTTGAAAGTGTAAATTGTACTGATTAATATTATTTAAAATTCCTGAGTTCCTTAGTGAAAGGTTTATATATTCACTTGGGTAAGTCAAAAGTGACATCCAGAAAGTTGATCACCTTGGCGTTGGTGTTAGTAAAATTACTTAATCCACGATCCTTGAAGATTTGATCACAAGTCGGTCTATTTGTTCTGGGTTGGTATTACGTAGGAGGATAATCCCGTCATCTATAGATATTTTTACTATCAAATGTATATTTGTGTTTCCAAAGTAGCAGTACTATAACAACCAATTCACAAGCTTTTGCAAAATCAAACGCCCCTTTTGCTACAGAAAAGTTCCACAGACTTTGGAATTCTCGTGATGTTTCGTTAAAGGTAAAAATTGGTGTGTATTGACATCCCTAATGTATGGTGCAGAATCTTGAATTCTCAACTTGATACCTTCCACATACGGTGCCTACGTACCATCTGCAACAGAATGCTGAGTGATTATTATACTGAAAGCGAGTCGAAATCTGAATTCCTTGCATTAATCAATTCCTCTCCCCTGCCAGAAGGCAGTGTAGTGTTCATTTAGCGATCCACTGTCTTGAAGTACTGTTTACTGTAGAGCTGCCACGTCAATGGCAAACTTCTGTTAATTTGGGCCAATTTATTTTGTTGAGTTGCCATTATTTGTTGCTATTTCTAGTATAGACTATTATGTAGCCATTGGAGTTGGACTGAATGAATATTGAGCAGATTGTTATTGTGCGATGTAGGGGTGGGGTCTGCATTAGCTTGTAGTTCTGTATTTCCTGTTTTTTACTAGAATTGATTAGTTGGTTCTGAGTAGGTTTGTGATCGCTGGGGGAGGTTGTTGATTGATTATAGTTATTCTTTGTAGTTCTGATTTTTTTTTTAGTTTGTTGTTCAATAGAGCAGAAGGACTTTTCGCTACTCATTTGGATGTGTTCGCTACTCGTTCGATATGATTTTAGTAGTCTGAATGTTTTATTGTGGGTTTATTACTGTCACCAGTAAAGTGCCATTTTAAATTTTATTACATTTTCAGGGGTTAGGTTTGAGGATATGATCTTTTCTGTGAAGAATGGTGAGAGATTCGATAACTGTGAATTTAAGAAGGGAATTTTCTACGATTTGTCAGAATCAGATTCCATCTTGGTTGATTTGTTATAGAACATACGTATTATATGAGATTTCATCATCCATGCACTCCACCCACTTCAGAGCTCCATAATGGGTTATGTCAATGAGGTAACCCATTCGCTTTCTTTAACAGGACTGCGTGGATGATATGCTAAAGTTTAAAAGCGTCCTCAAGCCATTGATTAATCCCCACCCGTCCAAATTCTGGCGTATATTGACGCTTTGTACTTTCAAACCGATTCACTCTACTACAAATAGCTCTATTATGTTGATGGCGCATTAATTGATAAAGCCATTAGTGGGTATAGTGTAATTACAACAGTTCTGTATGAGTTAGGTCTTGATAAACCGATAGCCCTTCTAACCCTAGTAAGAGCCAAAGTGGAATGTTGTTGCGCAAATGGCCGTATAGACATTAGTATCATGGACTATTCAGCAAACAGGATCCCGCCTTCTGACATTAAGGGGAGACACCCACAACCTTTGGAGGGGTTTTACCCCTCTTCATGGGGATGCAGTCTCTACCCCAACAAACATGGCCCGAAAGATATTGGACGAAGAGAAATACAGATATTGAAGAAAGAGAGAGAGAGAGAGAGAACAAAATTATAACGTAGTATGAAATAAACTGCTTAGAAGACAGATTAAAGTAAAGTGAGGGTGGGGAGAAGTGTATCGAGAAATTTAATGTATTAGAAGTAGAAAGGAAAGAAAAGAGAGAAAAGTCGAACTTCGAAAAAGAAAGGGAGGGATAATAAGTATACGGAAATTGAGAGGGAGAAAGAAGGGACAGAAAGAGAACCTGAGCCTGATCTTGAAGAAAAGAGAAAGACACAAAATGAATTAACAGCAATGTTCAACAAAAAATTACTTTTTTGTTAAATGTAAATGAATTTATTATATATGAGAGTTTTAGTTTTGTTATTAAATGAGAGATTCCATATTTTTCTCTCTGAATTGCAACATTTGCAAATAGTTTGCTTGAAAAAACGGAAAAAAAGATTTTTAATTAAAGTTTGAAATAAGCCAATGATGTTGGCGACTTAGATTATTGATCTAATCCAATTTGTGTAGGCGGAAACTCGGACGTAAACTCCAATGCCGTCTTTCACTCCCCAACTGACGATGCCTTCCAAATACCATGTAGGCTCATAAGCTAGAAGAAAGGGAATATATCAAATAGATATTGATTAGATCAAATAGATTTTGGCATTAAATAACTCATAGAAGTGGATATACTGTTAAAAAAGAACTCTTTTTCATGACTTTAATCCAAATAATATCCTACAATTTCTTAAATCAAATTATATTTCAAAATATAACTTCAACCAAACACACATATCATCGCCTCTAATAATTATGTCTACACAAACATGTAATGCACAAAAGATGAGTATCAACTAC